>CM053783.1:233973698-234573698 GCA_028749045.1 Cupressus sempervirens
CTTAATTAGGAGAACTACAAATCAAAAAATCCAAACTTAATTAGATAGTTTAAGTAGTGTACATTGAGGAACACATGCATAAGGATGCATGGAAAATATATGATGGTAGAACTAAGAGTTGAAGCATTAGTTCTCTACATACTCCCCCTTAATGTTAAGTCTAACCATTTGATCTCATGATGCTCAAACTTCATTCATGTAACTCTTATTCACTAGAGACTTATAGACTCACCTTATATACTTTTAATAGAAGTCAACTATTGATTTATTAATTTATCTCTTTCATGTGAGATCACAAGGCTCAGTCTTCCTCTCCTTTCTCTAACATAAAAAAGACTCATGGCAGATTCATGTGCCAATGAAAACAAGAAGTCATACTTTACTCAAACATCTAAACCTTTGTTCCACCATTGACACTTTTGACATGCAAACTTGGAGGTTTGTACAACATTTTCAACATCCTTGTCACCTTCTCCTAAAAGGATCCATTGATCAATCCATAACTAATCTGCATAGATTGTTTTATAGATTTTCCATCACAATATCTATTCCAACACATCTTTCAACCCACAAATTTGACAAGGCTGAACATCCCAACATTTATCCTCAAAATGTTCTTCCCTATTAGAATAAGAATAATGCACTCTTTAAACTAATTTCTTTGAATTTTATATACTTGCAACATCAACTCTACCTCTCTTACCAAATCCTAGGGCTTCATATTTTCACCTCCAAATGAGCTTGATGGGTTGTTTCATGCTTTACCCATTATATCCTAATCGTCTTTCTTTAAATCTCATTTTTTCCATAATCTTAAATGCAATATTATTTGTAAAATAAATTTTATGACCATCATGACAATTTCCATTCATACTTGTAGATATATTATTATCTCCATCTCTACACTCTTGTCATGAAGTAACTTTGACTACATTGTCAACATTAAATTTGTTGGAATATTCAAATATGGAAAGAGTACTTATGAGAGGGGGGGGATGAATCATAAGTATCACACTTTAGCCAAAAAAAAAACTTTTAACTAAAAGTAAATTGCATGCATGTAAATACATCAAATAAACATGAAACTAAACACATGCATCAACAACTCATAACATTGGAATTTGGTAACCCATAAACCCTCCAGGAATAAGAAGGTAAAACTGGGGTGGGGATGATACCCCCAAAATTTACTACAGCAATATTGTTCAACCACTTATGATGGTCTACCTTGTTAAAGGCTTCCCCTATTAAAGGCCTGCCTTGTTAAAGGCTTTACACTGTATTAATAGTGACTTGGTTAGAGGATTTACAAACACTTAACATGAAGTGTCACCCTGTTAAAGGATTTTAATCACCTAATCAAAGGATCTACAAAATAGATGTTAAGCTAACCTATCACCATAGGATTTTCATTCTAATACAATTGCTAGAAAGTATTAGGTATAATGAACCTGATAGATTACAATCCTTGATTGTTGAATGCAGGCTCCTTTTCCGCCTTCTCTGATCTTGATCCTTTGTGATCTGATAACCCTTGCTTCTGAAAATAGATTTCCTTGTGCACCCTTGTATGTCCTCTCATGTATATTTACAATGAAATTTCATCTTCCTTATAAAGACTTCAAAGACTTAGGGTCTGATTTGGATCTACGATCCATATTGAATCTCAATTTCCTGCTCAATACTTGTCTTTTACTGATTGGTTGCATGCCTTTATCATTTTTCTTATTGGCTGCATGTAGATTGCATAGGAAAAATAAAAGATTCAATTTTATCATTAAATCCCTCAAAGTTTACCTTATGTTGGCGGCAAAAACTGTTTGCAACATAGTTTGTGCAATTTCAAACTTTTGTGTTGATATTCTGTGTTACTTATTTCCTGAAGCATTTTTGATGCTCGACACATGCTATTTCCTAGATAGCTTGGCACCTAAACAAAATTGTATCACTCAAAACCTACTAACACTCAACACTTATTACTCTTGGCACTTGTTGACACTCGGCACTTGTTAATACTCGGCACCTGTTACACTCAGCACTTGTTACACTCGGCACTTGTTAATACTCGGTTGGCACCTACTATTACTCAGCACTTGATATAGCTTGGCACTGTAGGGCCCATTTTCCGTTGCACCAAAAGCCATGACTGTTAGTGAACATGGAATACCACATAATTAACCACCTCTGGGCAGGGGAGCACATCGCATCACCCAACAATCTCCCCCTCGACGCACATACCAGGTGCTTATGCGGGTCGGGAAGGCACCGAGGAGATTTGAACCCATGACCAGGCCAAAACCAGGCTCTGATACCAATTTTTGGGCCCACTTGCCGTTGCACCAAAAGCCATGACTGTTAGTGAACATGGAACACCACATAATTAACCACCTGTGGGCAGGGGAGCGCGTCGCATCACCCAACAGGCACTTCATGTTACTCGGCACTTACTCTTGATCTTGGTTAAGTGTATTGACACTCAGTTGTCCAATTTATTCTTTAAGCTAACAATCTCCCCCTTTGACATGAGTGGAAAAAACACTTAACTAAGATGCTTGTGACTCCTTATTAATTGGTCCTGTATGTACATTCAAAATTTGCTATCTCCCCCTTTTATCATACTTATCATTTCATATATTCTGTACTTAACTCCCCCATACTTAATCACTTCTTATCACTCCTGCTATCTTATTCTCCCCCTTTTTTGACACTTATGTCAAGGGTCTTACAAGAAAATGCCATACTTGGCCAAAAATGTACTATTTACTTCAAGGAGTACCTTCAGAGCTCCATCCCAATTTGCTAATGTGACATCCAATGTCTTATGCTGGATGGCAATCTCTGCTACTAGGTGTACAAGTCCATCAGATGAAGAAAGATTGGGGTCTTTCTTGAGGATTGTCTCTGCATTTATCTACTCCTTGTGAAGTAAAAGCTATTGATGATTGAATTTGCATCAATTTAGCTTTTGTGGTTGCCTCCTCTGCTGCTAAGAAAGCTAACTCTCTTTGTGTGTGAAGCGATTGGACAAAATTCTTCTCACTCTGAGTTGGATTTGTGGGGAGTTGCATGCTGGAAATCTTTAGATTGTTTTCCAAGCTCAGTATTTTCTAGCTAGTGTCCTGTGTGAATGTGGAAAAATCACACAACTTGTTGCACAAGGAAAAGATGTTTCCTAGTACAATTTTAACTGTTATAACTGTCTTTGCCAGTTCTTCTTGTGATAGTGTTATATCACCAGATATTTTACTATTTACCTTGCCTTGGAACTTCCTTTCTGACCATTCAAGCAATCTCACATTTGTTTCCTGGTCTTCATTAGTCACTTGGTCAACTATATCAGATAGTTGCTCTATAATTGGTCTTGACTCATCTGGAGACTATAAGCAAATTGCTTCTATGAATATATCTTTAATTTCATTCAAGGTAAGCTTATGCTTGTGTTCTTTTGTTAGTGCTTCTTGTCTCCTTGTTTCCAATGCACTCTGAATTTCATTAATCTTTTCTTCAGTAAGAGTGCTAGATTCATAATATGGGATCTTTATTTCTTCATCAAGCTCAGCAACTCCATAGTGAAGTTTCCTGACTGCTTTTGATGAGCTCGAGCCTAGTGTCCTGATTTGTAGCTGTAACCCATCTGTGCTCGGCTACTGAAGAGTCTATGTTGGAGTACCAGATTTTGGTAATGCAACTAGTGTTTGTATTGTTGTCTCCTCCTTCTTCTTTGTCTCATCTTTTTCATCATCTTGAGTATCCCTTTTATTACTACTCAGTGGGGTTGAACTTGTTGGTTGTTCAGATGTTTCTTTTATTTCCCCTGCTACTGTGATCGGCATTTGAAGTGTATATGTGACTACACTTGGTGGATGTGGTGGTGGAAGAAATAGAATACCAGTAGTTTTTATGGTCAAAGGTGGCAATTTCGCTTTTACCTTGACTATCTCTATTTTAACTTTTGGATTCTGTAATTCATCAACACTGACCAATACAGGATTTGAACTTAATTTTGCTACTAGTGATGATTGGCCAAAGATTTCTAAATCTTCTGAAGTTAATGGATTGATGTTTGGATTTGAAGTGTCTGTAACATCTTTTATTTTTATAATATCTATAGGTGTGATGGTGGGATGAGGAGGACTAGGAGGAGATACTTGTATGTCTTCCATACTTTGATCTTGTGGCTTAGTTGTATCTTTCTCTTCCTCTTTCTCCTCTGTATGTGCCTCTTCTTCCTTTTCTTCTTTACTCTTCTTCTCCACTTGTTCCTTCTCTTTTTCTTTGGTTCCTAACACCTTCTTTTCCCTTGTCTTGGCACTTGCCTCTACCTTATATTCTTCATTATATACATCTTCTATTTTCTTGTAAACTATTTTCCACAGTCTTGTGGATTTAGTAACTACCTCTTGAATTTTATTCTGCAATATGCTAAATGCTCTATACTTGGGAGTGAATCTGTTATTGTGCCTTTTTACTGCATTTGTTACTTGATCTTTAGTCAAATCATGCAACAATCTAGCTAATTTTGTCTCCCTTATCTCTTTTTCCATTTGTAAACAAAAATTCCATTTATCCCCTACAATTTTATACAATTCTTTTGGCATAGATTCATCTAATTCTAGAGGTGTGTGCTTATATTCAGCCACCATAGCATACACAGATTCCTCTAATTTATTTTTCTCTTCTTTGGTGACCTTAGAAAAATTCAGGTTCTTTAAACCTTTCAAATCATCATTCCTAATTTTTGAACATAATTTATCAACAGCAGTCTGGGGTTTGTGTCTTACCACTTGAAATTGACTATTGTCGTCTGACTCTGTCTTCTCCTCATCTATTTTAGGCTGGGGAATAAATTTTCTTTTCTTTGACTCAGCAGTAGTCTTCTTTGAGTCTTTCTTCTTTCCTTTTGCCTCCTCTTGGGCTTTTTGTGCTGTAGCCCTTGTGGTAGGTCTCTTTGGTGCAAGAGCAGCTACTTTCTTCCCCTTGCATTGAGGAGCAGAAGGAGTTGTGGTCTTTCTTTTAATTGGTGCTTCCTTGGCTTCTTCTACCTCAACACTTTTCTCTTTATCTTCTCCTAACCCTTGAGTCAAAGCTTGAAGTTTATCTCCTTCTTCTTCAATGTCTTCTCCTTCCTCTTCTGCTATTTCTTCTTCTTCAACGCTAAATTTTCTCTTGATTTGTCTCACCATTTTCTCTTTCTTCTTTACTGCAGAAGCAGTCTTCAAATTTTTTATCACCCTTGATTTGACATCATCATAGGTGCTAAATTTTTTTGCATTTTTATCAGCTTCTTCTGCATGTAGGGTTGTTATTGCTACAGAAGCTTGATCAATATCAAGTTCATAACCTAGTGGCCTAAGCCATCTTACTCTAGGTATAACTGCTTGTATATAGGTATAATCTATATCTACAAGAAAACAAATGTCCTTTTCATATTTCTCAATCAATGAGACTGGAATTCTCATTCTTTTTTTCATGGACTTTTTGAATTCCTCAAAGTAACTAGTCATTTGGGCATCAAAATTTTCACCAATCTGTTCAATGTATCCATTGATTTGTTCAACAATTGTTTTTTCTGGATTCCATCTTACCTTACCCATAGAAGGGAATTCTTTCATTAGATAGAAAAACATGCACATCAAAACTGATCCAAATTTGCATTGAGCTCCCTTGCTCTTCCTTATAGCTCCTAGATTTTCATTAATTTGTTGAAACATGAGCTCCGCTAAATCATAAGTGTGATCCTTTTTTATTATCTTGTATGCAACATCAACTGCTATACAAGGTACACTGTTTAACCTGCTTGATTGATAGAATTTTTGTGGAATGATTCTCATAGAAAAATCTAGTAGGGGATCTGTGACTGTGTCGATAGTCATTCCTCTATTGTTCCATTTTTGCACCTGTATTTTTCTCTATTACTTCCCTTTCGTAACTTTGCAGGGTCTTTGGCTGATCTAGGGTTGGAATACCAGTAACACTATGAATATTTTGCTTGGTGAATTTTACTAGCCCTGACTCTAACCAAAAACCTTCATCATGTATTTGCTCAGAACTATCCATACCCATTCAGTTTTGAAAACAATCGAAAATGCTAGGGTTTTGGTTAATCCTTTTCTTTCTATTATTGAGAACTCATCTTTTAGTCTTTTGTTCTCACATAGTTTATCATATGCATTATAGATTTCTAAATCTCCTATGGCACCAATTTTGTAGTTATAACATTTGCAAACATCTTGGACTTTAACAACTTTGTCTGAAATAACTGATAGTGCACCTGGAGGATCATTTTTGTATGCTACTTCTAGAATGGGCTTAAATTCAGGTTATTTAACTTCATTGCTGACCAACTATACCTCATGACTCTCTCTAGCCTTAGTGGTTCCTGACCCAGATGCCATTGTTTGCCAAACTAGGGTTTACGATTTAAACAAGTTTATAAGTTCTACGTAGCTCGACACTTAAGGAAAATACCTCAAATCGATGAAACTTGTCCTGAATCACTGTTGAAATCTTTACAAATGGCTTCTGAGCTGATCTTGATCTTCTCCACTCTTCTCGGATTTGCTTCTCATTTCAATGGTGGGAAAATGATTGAAAATCAGATTTATGTACCCTTCATAATAGAGTAATTAATGCTTAGTGTGCTGCCAACTGTCTACTCAGCACCTGAAAGGTTTCGACATGACTTGGCTCCCATTGTGTTTTACTTTACTCGGCTCCTATTGATATTTCATAGCTCGACATCAACTATCAACTCGATCGTTGTTAGCAACTCAGCTCCTGAAGACAACTTTGACAGATCCTGTAAAGTTCTTAGTTTTGACTTGGCATCTTTGCTTATGTTGATTTCTTCTTTGCAGTTCTTCTATGTCTTGGGACTGATGTATAATAGGACTTGGTTTATCAATCCCACACTTATTCTTGCTTAATTTGATGAAGTATGATCACTTGACCTATTAGGTGAAGTGATCTCTTCACTTGATGTGTTATACTCATCTTTCTTCTTCCATGTCTTATTCATTTCACTTCTAACATGTCCAACATCTATCTTTGCCTTTCCATTGCTGAACTCAGAACTTGATGCCTTTGACCTTGTTGGGCAGTTCCTACTGACATGACCAATTTTTACACAACTAAAACATGTAGTTTGACTCAACCATCTTTTTTAGTTCCCTCTAAAATGTGTTCTTATGCAATTTTGTGGTATATGTCCATATTCTTGACAATAGTGACAGCTATAACTGGTGTTGTAATCCCAAAATTCATGGTTTGATGTCTTTGATAGTTGATTTACAATCCACATAGGATTTGATCTACATTCAAAAGTTCTATGTCCATAATTTTTTTAATTATAACGATGTCCATCAAATCTTGATGTCTTAGTAGTTTTGGTTCTGCATTCATATGCTTGATGACCTTGCTTCTTGCATTTATGACAATGATTTATGCTTTTGGGTTTATCATGCTGATGGGCATTCTTGCTTCTACATACATTAGATGTATGTCCTTTCTTTCCACGAAAATGACATATAGGTTTAACAATTTTACCTTTATCACTTCTTTTTTCTGCACTCTTTGATGATTCTCCAACTTCAGTGTTGTTATATCCAAGCCTTGTTGTATCATGGGTTGATCTTGGAGATTTCAGCATTTGCTCAAAATATTTGATGGCTTCACTTGATTTGTTGAGATTTTCTGCCACCTCTCTTTCTCTATTCAATTCATTCTGCATGTGTTCATTTTGCATCTTCAAAGTAGAGATCTCAATATCTTTCACGTTGAGTTCATGATGAAGGTTCATCATTTGAGCAAGTGTATCCATCTGCATGTTTGAGATCCTTGTCAATTTAGTACATTTTTCTTCAAGTCTTTTTGCAAGATTTATTTTGTCATTTTCCATCATGACCATATCATCAACTACTATTTTCTTTTGTTCAGTACTTTCACATATCATTATAGCCTATGATTCATGTTCCATCTTGAGAGATATTATCTCCTTTGCTTGAACTTTGTTTTTCTCCATTAATTCTGCTATTGCTGCATCAAACTCTTTAGTGTCTCTATTGGAAAATATGTTGGTGGCATCAATCTCTTTGTAGTGTATATCATTTTCAGCTATGACTAGATCCTTTCTTTTTTTTAACGATTTTCTCAACTTGTTTCTAAATTCCTCCAAGCTATGCAGTGCAAGTTGCACATCTATCACCTGATTTTCAATCATCTTTCAAAGTTTGAAGGCTTCCATCTTTAGATCTTTTCTTCCAAGTTGTTAGGCTTTTCTGTGTCAGAACTTGGATTAGCTCTGATACCAATTGTTGGAATATTCAAATATGGAAAGATTACTTATGAGGGGGGGGGGGGGGGGGGGTGTGAATCATAAGTATCACACTTTAGCCAAAAAAAAAACTTTTAACTAAAAGTAAATTGCATGCATGTAAATACATTAAATAAACATGAAACTAAACACATGCATCAACAACTCATAACATTGGAATTTGGTAACCCAGAAACCCTCCAGGAATAAGAAGGTAAAATTGGGGTGGGGATGATACCCACAAAATTTACTGCAGCAATATTGTTCAACCACTTTTGATGGTCTATCCTATTAAAGGCCTACCCTGTTAAAGGCTTTACACTATATTAATAGTGACCTCGTTAGAGGATTTACAAACACTTAACATGAAGTGTCACCCTGTTAAAGGATTTTAATCATCTAATCAAAGGATCTACAAAATAGTTGTTAAGATAACCTATCACCATAGGATTTTCATTCTAATACAATTGCCATAAAGTATTAGGTATAATGAACCTGATAGATTACAATCCTTGATTGCTGAATGCAGGCTCCGTTTCTACCTTCTCCGATCTTGATACTTTGTGATCTGATAACCCTTGCTTCTAAAAATAGATTTCCTTGTGCACCCTTGTATGTCCTCTCATGTATATTTACAATAAAATTTCATCTTCCTTATAAAGACTTCAAAGACTTAGGGTTTGATTTGGATCTATGATCCATATTGAATCTCAATTTCCCGCTCAATACTTTTCTTTTACTGATTGGTTGCATGCCTTTATCATTTTTCTTATTGGCTGCATGTAGATTGCATAGGAAAAATAAAAGATTCGATTTTATCATTAAACCCTCGAAGTTTACCTTATGTCGGCTACAAAAACTGTTTGCATCATAGTTTGTCCAATTTCAAACTTTTATGCTGATATTCTGTGTTACTCAGCTCCTGAAGCATTGCTGATGCTCGGCACATGCTGTTTCCTGGATAGCTCAGCACCTAAACAAAACTTTATCACTTGGTACCTGCTTACACTTGACACTTGTTACTCTCGGCACTTTTTGACACTCGACACTTGTTAATACTCAGCACCTGTTACACTCGGCACTTGTTACACTTAGCACTTGTTAATACTTGGTTGGCACCTACTCTTACTCGACACTTGATATAGCTCAGCACTTCATCTTACTGGGCACTTCCTCTTGATCTTGGTTAAGTGTATTGACACTCAGTTGTCAAATTTATTCTTTAAGCTAACAATCTCCCCCTTTGACATGAGTGGCAAAAACACTTAACTAAGATCCTTGTGACTCCTTATTAATTGATCCTTTCTTTTATCATACTTATCATTTCATATATTCTCTACTTAACTCCCCCATACTTAATCACTTCTTATCACTCCTGCTATCTTATTCTCCCCCTTTTTTGACACTTATGTCAAGGGTCTTACAAGGAAATGTCATACTTGGCCAAAAATGTACTATTTACTTCAAGGAGTACCTTCAGAGCTGCATCCCAATTTGCTAATGCGACATCCAATGTCTTATGCTAGATGGCAATCTCTGCTACTAGGTGTACAAGTTCATTAGATGAAGAAAGGTTGGAGTCTTTCTTTAGGATTATCTCTGCATTTATCTGCTCCTTGTGAAGTAGTTCCAAATGAGGAGTTATTGTTGATTGAATTTGCATCAATTTAGCTTTTGTGGTTGCCTCCTCTGCTGCTAAGACAAAAAACTCTCTTTGTGTGTGAAGCGATTGGACAAAATGCTTCTCACTCTTAGATGGATTTGTGGGGAGTTGCATGCTGGAAATCTTCAGGTTATTTTCCAAGCTCAGTATTTTTTGGCTGGTGTCCTATGTGAATGTCAAAAAATCACACAACTTGTTCTACGGGGAAAAGATGTCTCCTAGTACAATTTTAACTATTATAACTTTCTTTGCCAGTTCTTCGTGTGATAGTGCTATATCACTAGATATTTTACTATTTACCTTGCCTTGGAACTTCCTTTCTGACCATTCAAGCAATCTAGCATTTGTTTCCTGGTCTTCATTAGTCACCTGGTCAACTATATTAGATAGCTTCTATATAATTGGTCTTGACTCATCTGGAGACTGTAAGAAAAAAGCTTCTGTGAATATATCTTTAATTTCATTCAAGGTAAGCTTATTCTTGTGTTCTTTTCTTAGTGCTTCTTGTCTCCTTCTGTCCAATGCACTCTAAATTTCATTAATCTTTTCTTCAGTAAGAGTGCTAGATTCATAATATGGTATCTTTATTTCTTCATCAAGCTTAGGAACTCCATAGTGAAGTTTCTTGACTGCCTTTGATGAGCTCAAGCTTGGTGTCCTAATTTGTAGTTGTAACCCATCTGTGCTCGGCTGCTAAAGAGTATGTGTTGGAGTACCATATTTTGGTAATGCAACCAGTGTTTGTATTATTGTCTCCTCCTTCTTCTTTGTCTCATCTTTTTCTTCAGCTTGAGTATCACTTTTATGACTGCTCAGTGGGGTTGAACTTGTTGGTTGTTCAGATGTTTATTTTATTTCCCCTGCTGCTGTGCTTGACATTTGAAGTGTATATGTGACTACACTTGGTGGAGGTGGTGGTGGAAGAAATAGAATACTAGTAGTTTGTATGGTCAAATTGGCACTTGTGCTTTTACCTTGACTATCTCTGTTTTAACTTTT
Source organism: Cupressus sempervirens (assembly GCA_028749045.1). Lineage (NCBI taxonomy): Eukaryota > Viridiplantae > Streptophyta > Pinopsida > Cupressales > Cupressaceae > Cupressus > Cupressus sempervirens. Next base: position 233,984,672 of record CM053783.1, read on the forward strand.
GGATTCTGTAATTCATCAACACTGACCAATACAGGATTTGAACTTAATTTTGCTACTAGTGATGATTGGTCGAGGATTTTTAAATCCTTTGCAGTTAATGGATTGGTGTTTGGATTTGAAGTGTTTGTAACATCTTTTATTTTAATAATCTTTGTAGGTGTGATGGTGGGATGAGGAGGACTAGGAGGAGATACTTGTATGTCTTCCATACTTTAATCTTGTGGCTCAGTTGTATCTTTCTCTTCCTCTTTCTCCTCTGTATGTGCCTCTTCTTCCTTTTCTTCTTTACTCTTCTTCTCCACTTGTTCCTTCTCTTTTTCTTTGGTTCCTAACACCTTCTTTTCCCTTGTCTTGGCACTTGCCTCTACCTTATATTCTTCATTATATACATCTTCTATTTTCTTGTAAACTATTTTTCACAATCTTGTGGATTTAGTAACTACCTTTTCAATTTTATTTTGCAATATGTTGAATGCTCTATACTTGGGAGTGAATCTGTTATTATGCCTTTTTACTACATTTGTTACTTGATCTTAAGTCAAATCAAGCAACAATATGGCTAATGTTGACTTCCTTATCTCTTTTTCCATTTGTAAACAAAAATGCCATTTATCCTCTACAATTTTATACAATTCTTTTGGCATATATTCATCTAATTCTAGAGGTGTGTGCTTATATTCAGCCATCATAGCATACACAGATTCCTCTAATTTATTTTTCTCTTCTTTGGTGACCTTAGAAAAATTCAGGTTCTTTAAACCTTTCAAATCATCATTCCTAATTTTTGAACATAATTTATCAACAGCAGTCTGGGGTTTGTGTCTTACCACTTGAAATTGACTGTTGTCCTCTGACTCTATCTTCTCCTCGTCTGTTTTAGGCTGGATGATAAATTTTCTTTTGTTTGACTCAGCAGCAATCTTCTTTGAGTCTTTCTTCTTTCCTTTTGCCTCCTCTTGGGCCTTTTGTGATGCAGCCCTTGTGGTAGGTCTCTTTGGTGCAGGAGCAGCTACTTTCTTCCCCTTGGATTGAGGAGCAAAAGGAGTTGTGGTCTTTATTTTAACTCGTGCTTCCTTGGCTTCTTCTACCTCAGCACTTTCCTCTTTATCTTCTCCTAACCCTTGAGTCAGACCTTAAAGTTTATCTCCTTCTTCTTCAATGTCTTCTCCTTCTTCTTCTACTCTTTCTTCTTCTTCAATGCCAAATTTTCTCTTGATTTGTCTCACCATTTTCTCTTTCTTCTTTACTATAGAAGTAGTCTGGAAATCTGTTATCACCCTTGATTTGACAACAACATAGGTGCCTAAATTTTTTGCATTTTTATCAACTTCTTCTGCAAGTAGGGCTATTATTACTGCAGAAGCTTGGTCAATATCAAGTTCATAACCTAGTAGCCTAAGCCATCTTACTCTAGGTATAACTGCTTGTATATAGGTATAATCTATATCTACAAGAAAACAAATGTCCTTTTCATATTTCTCAGTCAATGAGACTGGAATTCTCATTCTTTGTTTCATGGACTTTTTGAAGTCCTCAAAGTAACTAGTCATTTGAGCATCAAAATTTTCACCCATCTATTCAATGTATCCATTGATTTGTTCAACAATTGTTTTGTTTGGATTCCATCTTACCTTACCCATAGAAGGGAATTCTTTCATCAAATAGAAAAGCATGCACATCAAAACTGATCCAAATTTGCATTGAGCTCCCTTGCTCTTCCTTATAGCTCCCAAATTTTCATTAATCTGTTGAAACATGAGCTCCGCTAAATCATAAGTGTGATCCTTTTTTATTATCTTGTATGCAACATCAACTGCTATACAAGGTACACTTTTTAACTTGCTTGATTGATAGAATTTGTGTGAAATGATTCTCACAAAAAAATCTAGTAGGGGATCTGTGACTATGTCGATAGTCATTCCTCTATTGTTCCATTTAGCACCTGTATTTTTCTCTATTACTTCCCTTTTGTCACTTTGCAGGGTCTTTGGCTGATCTAGGGTTGGAATACCAGTAACCCTATGAATAGTTTTCTTGGTGAATTTTACTGGCCCTGACTCTAACCAAAAAGCTCAATCATGGATTCGGCTCAGAACTATCCGTACCCATTCAGTTTTGAAAACAATAAAAAATGGTAGGGTTTTTGTTAATCCTTTTCTTTCTATTATTGAGAACTCATCTTTCAGTCTTTTGTTCTCACATAGTTTATCATATGCATTATAGATTTCTAAATCTCCTATGGCACCAATTTTGTAGTTATAACATCTGCGAACATCTTGGACCATAAAAAGTTTGTCCAAAATAACTGATAGTGCACCTGGAGGATCATTTTTGTATGATACTTCTAGAATGGGCTTAAATTCAAGTTATTTAACTTCATTGCTAACCAACTGTATCTCATGACTCTCTCTACCCTTACTGGTTCCTAACCCAAATGCCATTGTTTTCCAAACTAGGGTTTACAATTTAAACAAGTTTATAAGTTCTACATAGCTTGGCACTTAAGCAAAATACCTCAAATCGATGAAACTTGTCCTGAATCGCTGTTGAAATCTTCACAAATGGCTTCTGAGCTGATCTTGATCTTCTTTGCTCTTCTCGACTTTGCTTCTCATTTCAATGGTGGGAAAATGATCAAAAATCAGATTTATGTACCCTTCAAAATAGAGTAATTAATGCTTAGTGCACTGCCAACTGTCTACTCAGCACCTGAAAGGTTTCAACATGACTTGGCTCCCATTGTGTTTTACTTTACTCGGCTCCTATTGATATTTCATAGCTCGACATCAACTATCAACTCAGTCGTTGTTAGCAACTCAGCTCCTGAAGACAACTTTGACAGATCCTGCAAAGTTCTTAGTTTTGACTTGGCATCTTTGCTTATGCTGATTTCTTCTTTGCAGTTCTTCTATGTCTTGGGACTGATGTATAATAGGACTTGGTTTATCAATCCCACACTTATTCTTGCTTAATTTGATGAAGTATGATCACTTGACCTATTAGGTGAAGTGATCTCTTCACTTGATGTGTTATACTCATCTTTCTTCTTCCATGTCTTATTGATTTCACTTCTGACATGTCCAACATCTATCTTTGCCTTTCCATTGCTGAACTCAGAACTTGATGCCTTTGACCTTGTCAGGCAATTCCTGCTGACATGTCCAATTTTTAAGCAACTGAAACATGTAGTTTGACTCAACCATCTTTTGTAGTTCCCTCTAAAATGTGTTCTTATGTGGTTTTGTGGTATATGCCCATATTCTTGATAATAGTGACAGCTGTACCTGGTTTTGTAATCCCAAAATTCATGGTTTGATGTCTCTGCTGGTTGATTTACTATCCACATAGGCTTTGATCTACATTCAAAAGCTCTATGTCCATACTTTTTGCAATTATAACAATGTCCATCAAATCTTGATGTCTTAGTATTTTTGGTTCTAGATTCATATGCTTGATGACCTTGCTTCTTGCATTTATGACAATGATTTATGCTTTTGGTTTTATCATGCTGATGGGCATTCTTGCTTCTACATACATTAGATGTATGTCCTTTCTTTCCACAAAAATGACATATAGGTTTAACATATTTACCTTTATCACTTCTTTGTTCTTCACTCTTTGATGATTCTCCAACTTCAGTGCTATTATATCCAAGCCCTATTTTATCATGTGTTGATCTTGGAGATTTCAGCATTTGCTCAAAATATTTGATGGCTTCACTTGATTTGTTGAGATTTTCTGCCACCTCTCTTTCTCTATTCAATTCATTCTGCATTTTTTCATTCTGCATCTTCAAAGTAGAGATCTCAATCTCTTTCACATTGAGTTCATGATGAAGGTTCATCATTTGAGCAAGTGTATCCATTTGCATGTTTGAGATCCTTGTCAATTCAGTACATTTTTCTTCAAGTCTGTTTGCAAGATTTCTTTTGTCATTTTCCATCATGACCTTATCATCAATTGCTTTTTTATTTTGTTTAGTAATTTCACATATCATTATAGCCTATGATTCATGTTCCATCTTGAGAGATCTTATCTCCTCTACTTGAACTTTTTTTTTCTCCATTCATTTTGCTATTGCTGCATCAAACTCTTTAGTTTCTCCGTTGGAAAATATGTTGGTGGTATCAATCTCTTTGTAGTGTATATCATTTTCAGCTATGGCTAGATCCTTTCTTTTTTTTAATGATTTTCTCAACTTGTTTCTAAATTCCTCCAGGCTATGCAGAGCAAGTTGCACATCTATCACCTGACTTTCAATTATCTTTTCAAGTTTGAAGGCTTCCATCTTTAGATCTTTTCATCCAAGCTGTTAGGCTTTTCTTTGTGAGAACCTAGATTAGCTCTAATGCCTATTATTGGACTATTCAAATATGGAAAGAGTACTTATGAGAGGAGGGGGGGGGATTGAATCATAAGTATCACACTTTAGCCAAAAAAAAAACTTTTAACTGAAAGTAAATTGCATGCATGTAAATACATCAAATAAATATGAAACTAAACACATGCATCACCAACTCATAACACTGGAATTTGGTAACCTAGAAACCCTCTAGGAATAAGAAGGTAAAACTGGGGTGGGGATGATACCCACAAAATTTACTACAGCAATATTGTTCAAACACTTCTAATGGTCTGGCTTGTTACAGGTCTGCCCTATTAAAGGCTTTACACTGTATTAATACTGACCTAGTTAGAGGATTTACAAACACTTAACATGAAGTGTCACCTTGTTAAAGGATTTTAATCACCTAATCAAAAGATCTACAAAATAGCTATTAAGCTAACCTATCACCATAGGATTTTCATTCTTATACAATTGCCAAAAAGTATTAGGTATAATAAACCTAATAGATTACAATCCTTGATTGTTGAATGTAGGCTCCTTTTCCACCTTCTCTGATCTTGATCCTTTGTGATCTGATAACCCTTGCTTCTGAAAATAGATTTCCTTGTGCACCCTTGTATTTCCTCTCATTTATATTTACAATAAAATTTCATCTTCCTTATAAAGACTTCAAAGACTTAGGGTTTGATTTGGATCTACAATCCATATTGAATCTCAATTTCCCGCTCAATACTTGTCTTTTACTGATTGGTTGCATGCCTTTATCATTTTTCTTATTGGCTACATGTAGATTGCATATGAAAAATAAAAGATTCAATTTTATCATTAAATCCCTCGAAGTTTACCTTATGTCAGCTGCAAAAACTATTTGTATTATAGTTTGTGCACTTTCAAACTTTTATACTGATATTTTGTGTTACTCGACTCCTGAAGCATTGTTGATGCTCGGCACATGCTATTTCCTGGATAGCTTAGCACCTAAACAAAATTGTATCACTCGGCACCTGCTAACACTCGGCACTTGTTACTCTCAGCACTTGTTGACACTCGACACTTGTTAATACTCGACACCTGTTACACTCGGCACTTGTTAATACTCAGTCAACACCTACTATTACTCGACACTTGATATAGCTCGGCACTTCATCTTACTCAGCACTTACTCTTGATCTTGGTTAATTTTATTGACATTTAGTTGTCAAATTTATTCTTTAAGCTAACAAAATTGACATAGATCACACATATCACATGTAACATCACAAACTAGTGCCTTTGATTTCAAGATCTCATTATGTTTTGCCAAAATCTTTAACTTTATACCCATTTCTTCATTCTCCTTCTTAACATTCTCCAATTCCTTCTCAAGAATATTATTTTCAAAAAATTTCTCATAAACATCCTTTCTCATCTCCTTAATAATTTCGAAGAGTTTTAAATTTGACTCTTTCAATTTCAATAATTCATCACTCAACCTATCATTTTCACAAATCAAACTAAAATTTTCCTTTTTAAACTTCTTTCCAACTTTTTCCATTGAAACTAATAGTTTTAACTTACTTTATTCTTTCTTCACACAACATGTAGTCAATACATCACTATTTCTCTTTCAAAATACAAAACTAGCTAATAGACCAACCACAAGTACTAAACCTTTTTAAGATTTATGATCTCCAAATTTTAGCCCTGCTTTAAAATGTGGTCTGTGGCATTTATCATCTATAATCTCCTCCTGGCTATGACTTTTTTTTCTACTTCTCTTATACACAAAAAAAATCCTAATCTTAAAACACATTTAGATTTTATTTCATTGGTGAGAGTAGTATACAATTCCGAAGGATCTCCTTTAATAAAAGAGATTTACTCAATGATCCGATCACATTCTTCAATAGTGGCATGTATTTTGTAATCAACAAGATCTAATAAAAGTACAATCAAATGCTTCTCCATGATTGGGGGACTTCCTTTTTATAAACTAGGTAGTATCTTTGTACAAATATACTATTTTCTCTTGACTTTTGACATTATTGACAATAATAGTCTCTACTCCACAATTTTTTATACAATTTTTTTTGGTGGTCTCTTATAGATTTAGGTAATAACAAAAAATTCTAGAAATATTTCCCAAATACTTAACATTTTGCATTCTTCCATCTATGGTCTCTCCTAGATCTCAAACTTCTCATGAGAAAGTTGTGCACAAATGAGACTCTCCAATTTTTCTTTGGCTCCTTCTAATATGTCAACAACTATTGCTTCTTAATAACCTTCAATAGTACCTAAGATATTTTCCACTACTCTGATACCAAATGTAGAATCTAAAATGTAACAACAAAATTGAGAAAGAAAGAAAGAAAATAGATAACAATATAAGGAGTTTACACTAACATACATTTTTTATTCATAATCTTAATCTCTTCCATTCTTGTAGGCTATCATAAGTATTAGACTATGTAGTCTTTTATGGAAGTTGCACCCTCTTAACAAAATGTTATTTTCCATGTTAAATTTCATGCATTCAACATTCATTATTTAATTCATCTCTTAATTAGGAGAACTACAAAATAAACAAATCCAAAGATAATTTGATCAAACAAATTACACAATGCACATTGAGGAGAACATGCATAAGGATGCTAGGAAAATATATGGTAGTAGAACTTAGAATTTAAGCATCAGTTCTCATAGTTATAAGTTGTACCAAAGGTCAAGTATTAGGCATGGTTAGTGAGGATGGTCATAAAAGTGATAAAATCTAACTTTAAAACTAGTGATTTTTTTTCTTGAATTTCTAAAGTCTTATCAACAAATTAATTATCTACACTCATGCACATAATAAGAGATCATCTATTTTCATTATATTAGATGATATCATTTGAAGCATTTGTTCAACAATATCACTCTATGTCTATGATACCACATTTTTCAATATGTCTTCCTTAGAACCAAGGTTAGTTATCTAGAGTTGGATTTTTGTATCTTAAAATTTTGCATGGTTAAGATTAGGGTATGACTATTGAACAAAGTTTGTATTCTAACCTTTATCTTTAAAAAAATTAGGGAAAAGAAATAATACTTTTGATATTAAAAAATAGCCAAAAAGGGGGTTGATCTAGAACTAAAAGAAGAGAAGAAGAAAGTTAGACAAATGTTATTACCATATGATTAAAAACCTCCTTCCTTAATATCAAAAAAACCCCAAACTATTCAAATTACAAGTAGGAATTGTAAACTTCTAACGGGGGTGGGGGGGTTGGATCAGCAGTCACAACATGAACCCATAAAACTTTTCACCACTGATCCATCTCATGCATTCAAAAGATAAACTTGAAATAAAATGTAAAGAACATACATCTAAATCATGTAAGCACATAAGAAATCACGCATTTGACACTTGATATGATTACCTAGAAAACCTCCAAAATGAAGGTAAAACTATGTTGGGGATGACACCCACAATTCTTCACTATTGCAACAATCAATAGTAGCTAATTAAGGTTACAATGGTTTGACCATAAACATGATTTTCCCTGTGAAAGGCCTACCTTGTTAAAGGCTTATAAAGACTGTGTAAGTCCCACCTTGTTAAAGAATTTGAACACCTTGCTAAAAGTGTACTTGGCTAAAGAACTTCTGAACATCCACTTGAAATATCACCCTATTAAATGATTTACAATAGTCTATTAGGACTACTCTACCCAAGAGATTTAACTAAAATCACCTATTAAGATGTTTTAGCATAGATCTTGTGATTAGCTCTAGTAGCCTGATAAAGATCAAATCTATACAGTGTCCTTTTTTATCCTCTCTGATCTAGTATGTCAATGTTGTATCCTCTATCTTTTGTTCTTCTCAAGTTGATTTAGCCATTCATTCTCTATATCTTCTAAGTCTCGATGAATGCTCTATTTTTTGCATGCAAACTTTACTTCTCTTCTCCTTCAATTCCTTACATCCTCATTATGAAGTTTAGGGTTTCATCCTCCTTAAGAATACTAGAAGACTTAGGGTTACGTATGAATCTATGGCTGAGATTCATCATTTTTGCTACTTAACCCTTCCCTTTTTATGATTGGCTACATGTAATTGCATAGGGAATTCACATACAAATTCATCCTTATCTTTAAAAGATCATACTTTATCCTTTGGTTAGCTAAAAAATAGTTTGCATAGTTGTTTGTGAAATCATAAACAAATATGTCCAATCTGTGTTGCTTGATACTTGAAGTTACTGATGCATGGCACATACTATAATTTTGTTTCTAACTTGGCACCTGAATTGCTCGACATCTACTATTTTCTCAGCACTTGAATCACTTGGCATGTATTGTCTAATTGGAACTTTAGTAACTCAACACATAAGTGACTTGACACTCATTTCAACTCAACACAATTTTGTATATACATATCATACTCGACATGCATTACTAGTTCGACATGATCTTAGTAAATGACTTAAGTGGGTTGACACTCAATTGTCAAAACCAATCTAAGATCAATAATATCTCCCTTTAACATTAGTTTTAAAAACACTTCACTTTACATAATCAATCTAACCATCATGAGTATAATATATTCACAACTCGACTTATATACAAACTTCAAAATTTTAAATTTTTTGTAATATAGACTATATACTATAAAATTTATAACCTCCCCTAAGTTAATGTGCCTAATTTCTATCAAAAATTTATTCTACATTCTAAGTAGATTTTTCTCTTGCTGATACTCTTTGTCTTCAATGTGTTGATACTCTTTATCTAATATGCTCTATTGTTCTTTGTTCTATTTTCTCCCCCATTGAGTTATTTTTTTATCTCCCCCTTTTTATTCACTTGTATCTCCTTGTTATTCATTTATCATCTCCCCCTTTCTTATTTACTCCCCCTTTCTTATTTATCTCCCTCTTTTTGACACTTATGTCAAAGGCTCTACACATTGATGGTGTATCTAAACAAAAAAGATTTGTGGACCTCCATGATTATTTTTAGACTAACATCCCAACTATCACATGCAATATCCAATGACTTTATTTGGATTGCTATCTCTATTGCAAGGTGAACTAGTCCATTAGATGTAGAAAGATTAGGATCTTTCTTCAACAATATTTCTAAAAATCCTAGTTCTTTATGGATGATCTCCATATGAGGAGTAAGGGAGGCTTGGATGTTAATCAATTTTGCTCTTATATTAGCCTCTTCTATTGTTAGCATAGCTAGTTGACTCTATGATTTAAGCAATGAATGAAAGTGCTTCTCACTCTAAGCTAGGTTTTTAGGTAGTTGCATACCTGATACTTTTAAATTTTTCTCCAGACTCAAAATTCTATGGCTTTTTTCTTGTGTGAAGAGTGTGGGATCACATAGTTTAGTGTACAATGAGAATATATTCTCAAGTACCTTCTTCACTTTCTCAAATTTCGTACCCAACTCAGCTTGTTGCAATGCTATGTCACCAAATATATTTTCGTTCACTATTTCTTCTAATTTCCTTTTAGACCATTCCAATAGTGTTGCATTGGTGTCCTAGTATTCATTGTTCACTTGTTCCACAATTTCTAATAACTATTCCAATAGTGGCTTTGAATCTTCAGGTGTTTGCAAGCTAAATGTTTATAAGAAGATGTCTTTGATTTCTTGTAATTCTTGCCTCTATCTATACTCCTTCTTGAGTATTTCTTGATTTTTCTTCTTTTCCAAGGCTTGTTGCATTGTGCCTATCTTCTCTAATGTTATGGTTGCATGATAAAATTTAGGCACCACCATTTCTTCATCTAGAGTTACATCTCCATAGTGAATTACTTTAGCAACCTTGGACAAACTTGAGCCTGGTGCTAATATCTGCAATGTTACAACTTTAGTACTTTGCTCTTGAAGGACTTTTTTAGGAGTGCCAGATGTTGGTAATGTTACCAATGCTTGAATAGACTCTTGTTCCTTCTCCTTTGGAATTTCCTTAGTTTCTTCAAATCTGCTTTTGTCAATCACAATGATCTATCTTGCACCTTGTATTTGTGTTGTAGGTACAAAAGTGTCTTTCTATCTTGTTTTCTCTATTGTAGCTTCTTCTCTTTTAATCTATTGGTATTCAACCAAATCAACTTTATCAGTTGTCTCAACCTTTGTTGATATGTCTACTAGTGTTTGTGTTAAAGGTTGAGTACTAGTAGCTAAAGGGATGGAAAAAGGTGATTCTTGTGTGTTCACCTTATCTCTTGTAATGTTAGCTACTACCTTTTGAAGTTCATCAACACTAATCAATACTGGATTCTCACACAATCTGGCTCATAGTGTGGATTGGTCAAGAATCTTCTTGAGATCTTCTATAGTTGAAGGATTTATGTTCTGAGCTAAATTATCAAGAACATCCTTAACAATTATCGTTTCTACAAGCATGCTTGTGTCATATGGAGGGATCATGCTAGGCATTTGTGTGTCTTACACACTATGTTCATCTTGTTGCTCTTTAGATGTAACCATGTCATCTTTTTCTTTTTGTGTCTCCTCTACAATAGTATCATTTTCTGTGTCTTCTTCATTTTTATCATTTTTGTCATCATTACTTCTTCTATCAAAGGGATCTTCCTCTCCTTCTTTGATAGTTGTTAATCCATAGATCAATTTCCACATTTGGGTGGATTTCTTAACAACATCTTCAATATTATTCTGAAGGATACTAAATGCTTTGTATTTGGGTGCAAACCTTCCACCATATTGCTTGTTTGCTTTGATAAGTTGTGCTCTTGTCAAATTTGGCACCACCTAAGCTAGTGTGGATTCTCTGATTTGTTTCTCTAGGTTTAAACAATAATGCCACTTATTTTCAACAATATTATACAAATCCTTAGGCATTGTATTATCTAATTTAAGTGGAGTGTTCTTGAATTTAGAAATCATTTCATATATTGATTCCTCTATTGGAATTTACAAGTAGGAAGATATACTTCTATGGGGGTGAATCAAAAGTAACTAACATTAACCTCTTTAAAAGATTTCAACTAAAATCATTCACATGTATCTAATCCATCTAATAAACATGAAAGTAAATACATGCATGAAAATAGATAACACAAGATTTGGTAACCTAGAAACTCTCCAAAATTGAGAAGGTAAAAATGGGGTGGGGATGACACCCACAAAGTATCACTGTAACAATATGTAACTGTTTAAGGTTAAAAAGTTTGACCACTTCCAATGGTCTTCCCTATGAAAGGCCTATCCTATTAAAGACTTTACACCCGCTTACAAACATTCACTTGGAATGTCACCCTATTAAAGGATTTACAATCTTGTTAAGGATCTACAATATGGCTGCTAAACCTATATAGTTGTTAAGCCAACCTATCTTCATAGGATTTTCATTCTCACAATACAATGCTTAGAAAGTATAATAGAATGACTTGACCTGATAACTTGCAATCTTTAGTTGCTAATTCCAAATCCTTGTTCTACTTTATCTACTCTGATCCTTGCTTGATCTAATATGTCTCTCCTCAAAACTATGATACTCTATTCTGATCAACTAAATGCTACAATGTTGCTCTTTCTTCTAAGCCTTTAAACACCATTCTAAATTTCACTATAATTCACCCATACACTTCTCACTTCCATGCACATGCACACACACAATGGGGTTTTGTCCTCCTTTTAAAGACTTCAAAGACTTAGGGTTATGTATGAATCTATGATCAATATTTAATCTTCATTTTTCGCTCAATTCTTGCACTTTTCCTATCGGTTGAATGCATTTCCATTTTTCTCATTGGTTGCATGCTGATTACATTGGTAACATAAAAGATTTGATCTTATCTTCAAGATCTTTTGAGATTTATCCTATGCTCCAAAAATGGTTTACATCTGAATTTGTGAAGATACAAACTCATATGTTGATTCTGTGTTACTTGACACTTACTATTTGCTAATGCTTGACACATATAGGAATTTTGTCTCACTTAGCTCCTATATTAACTCTATTTCACTCGACATCTATACTTTTCTTGGCATCTATAGTGACTTGGCATCACTTATCACTCAACACTTGAACTTTGCTCAGCACTTGAAGTTCACTTGGCACCTATTGAATCTTAGACACGGTACACACTATAGCTCAACTTCTATATTATACTTGACATCCTCTTGAGAATTGGTTAAGTGTGTTGACACTCAATTGTCAAAACCAATTTGAGACTAGCAATCTCCCCCTTTCACATGAGTGACAAAAATACTTAACTAGGTATTATGAATCTAATCTCTATGAGTATACTAAACATTCTATTTGGCATATATACAAAACTTCAAAAACTTGTTCAAAATTTTATATACCTCAAAAGTTTTGTAACTTCCCCTTGAGCTGATTTTTCTCATGTTGATCTGTCTAATACTCTTTGCCTTGTCATTCTTTTGCCTCTATTTCTATGTACCATGTTTCTACTTTATTTGTACTCTATAGATGCTCCCTTTTTCACATCTTTTAGTTTTTCATCCTTTTGGATTTCTCAAAAGTTCAAAATTTTATATCTCCCCCTTTGGGTATGTCTCACTTTATTTACACATCCATTCTTATTATCTCCTATAGGTATATCTCCCCCAAAATGTTATATCTCTCCCTATTTTGACACTTATGTCAAAGGGTCCTAAGAATGAATGGAATATTTAGCCAAAAATGTTTTATTTACCTCCATGATCATCTTCATAGAAGCATCCCAATTATTCAATACTATTTCTAGTGATTTGAGCTAGATGACTATCTTTGTTGCAAGATGTACTAGGCCTTCTAAAGCAAAAATATTAGGGTCTTTCTTTAAAACATTTTCTACATAGGCCTATTCTTTATGTGGAACTTCTCCATGTGGAGTGATAGAGGATTGAATATGTATTAATTTGGCCTTAATATTTGTCTCTTCTACTCTCAATATAGCTAACTCCTTCTAGGTATGAAGCATAGTTGCAAAATGCTTCTCACTTTGAGCTAGATCTTTAGGTAGTTGTGTACTAGAAATTTTGAGATTTAATTCCAAGCTCAATATTCTTTGGCTAGTTTCTTGTGTGAAGAATGATGAGTCACACAATTTGGAGTACAATGAGAATACATTCCCAAGTATTATTTTCACTTTTTCAACTTTCTTAGCTAATTCAACTTGTGAAAGTGCTATCTCACTAGATATTTTCTCATTGACTTTCATTTGAAACTTCTTTTCAGACCATTCTAATAACTTAACATCTATACCAAGGTCTTTGTTTTGTACCTAGTCCACCATGTTGGACAATTTCTCCATGATGGGCTTGGTTTCATTAGGTACTAGCGAGCTGAATGCATCAAGAAACATATCTTTGATTTTCACTAATGCTTACTTCTATCTATACTCATTTCTTAGTATCTCCTACTTCTTCGTTCTCTCTAGTGCCTCTTGCACTTCATTAATATAAGCTAGGTTTATTGTCTTGGAGTCATAACTTGGTATGACTATTTCTTCATCAAGTGTAGGGTCTCCATAGTGAATTACCCTTGCTACCTTGGTGGAGCTCAAGCCTGTGTTGAAATCTATAGTGGTACTACATTAGTGTTGGGCTACTTGGTAGGAGTCCCTGAGGTAGGCAAGTTCACCAATGTCTATATTACCTCCTGCTCTCTTTCTTTAGGGTTTTTCTCCTCTTCTTTTTCATCTTCTCTACTACCTTGATTAATTAAAATGATCTAAGGAGGTCCACCTTAGCTTTGTGTATTAGGATCATCTTGTCCTATCTTCTCTTTTTTTGGCTCCTCAACAATTGTTGTTTCTATGACTGTGTGATCAACCATAGTAGTTGTATCATGTGCTTTTTCATCTTTTGGTTGATTTTTTGTAGCTATGATAGGTTGTGCAGGTGGTCCGTGTGTGTTCACCTTCTCCCTAATGATCTCTAGTACAACCTTTTGCAACTCTTCCACACTCACCAAAATAGGATTTGTGCAAAGTTGTGATTACAATGCAGATTGGTGAAGGATATTTTTGAGATCCTCTATAGTCAATGGATTGATGTTCTAACCTAAGGTGTCAGGAACATCCTTGACAATGATATTTTCTATAGGTGATGTATGTAGAGGACATGGTGGTGGCATTTGGCTATCTTCAACACTCTATTCTAGCTGCTACTCTTCAGCTATTGCCTCTTCACCTTGTGACTTCTCCACTCTTTCCTCTTCTTTTTCTTTCTCTCCCTCCTCATCATTTTCATTTTCTTCTTCTTCCTCATCATTTCTTCCCTAAAAGGGATATTCCTACCCTTCTTTGACTATTTGGAGTCCATATATAACCTTCCACATAAGAGTAGATTTCTACACAACCAATTTGATTTTGTAGTATACTAGAGGCTCTATATTTGGGTACAAATTTTCTCCCATGTTTCTTAATAGCCTTATTTATTTGACCTTTTTTAAGGTTTATCATCACATGAGCCAATTTTTACTCCCTTATATCCTTTTCCATATTAAGGCAGTAATGCCACTTATTCTCAACTAATGTGCTTAGCTCCTTAGGAATTGAATTGTCTATTTCAAGTGGGGTGGTCTTGAACTTAGCTATCATAGTGTAGATGGACTCTTCCACTATGTTTTGTTGTTCCCTTGTCAACTTATTAAAATTAATGGTCTTTAAACTTGTTACATCTACATTATCTCTAATGTTATTGTAAACATTTTCCAATTTAGACTTGGTAGAGCATCTCATCAATCTATATTCATCATCATTATCAGGCTTTGTCCTTTCTTCATCTAATTTTGGTAGTGCAACATATTTTATTCTCTTATTTTTCTCTATAGGCCCTCCTTTATCTATTTCCTTTTTCTTCCCCTATTCTTTTACTACTTGGGTTGTAGCCCTAGTATTTGCCCTTGTAGTTGGCTCGACTGGGCTCAGCTTTGTTGCTTTCTTCTTTCCCTTTGGCTATGCAACTAGTTGTTTATGTGCCTTTATTTTCTTTGGTTCAGCCTTGGGTGCTTCTTTCTTGGTGCCTTCCTCTTCTTCAGCATCCTCCCCCATGCCTTAGGTTAATTCAAGTGTTTCCTATCCTTGTTCCTCTTCATCATCTTCTAATTCTTCTTTTGTCATGCCTTCGCCAAATTTGGCTTTAAGTTTCTTCACAAGTTTGTCTTTCTTCTTTAGTGTGGAGGTAGTCTTCAACTCCATATCCACCTTTGACCTAACCACATCATAAGCTCTAAAATGTGGTAGACTTTTGTCCACTTCCTCAACTAGTAGTGCAATTATAGCTACTAATGCCTCATCTATATTTATTTCATAGCCAAGAGGTCTTAACCATCTAACTCTTGATATGGCAGCTTGTATATAGGTGTAGTCAATATCTACAAGAAAGCATACATCATTTGCATGTTTTTCTACTAAGGAAACTAGTATTCTTAGCCTTTGCTTCATTGTCTTCTTGAAGTCTTCAAAATAGCTAGTCATTAGGGTCTCAAAATTAGCTCCCATTTGTTCTATATATTCATTAATTTGAGCTATGATTGACCTATTTTCTTTCCACACAACTTTTCCAAAAGAAGGAAACTCATTCTATACATAGAAGAATATGAAAATAAAAATAACACCAAACTTTCATTGCACTCCCTTTGTCCTTCTTAGTGCTGCTAAATTCTCATTAATTTGTTGCAATTGTAGTTCTACAAGATCATAAGTATGATCCTTTTTCACTAATTTGTAGCCTACATCCACTGCAATGCAAGAAAAACTATTAATTTTGTTGGATTAATAGAACTTATGTGAAATGACTCTAACAACAAAGTCAACTAGAGGGTCTTGAATGGTGTCAATTGTCATTCCTCTCTTATTCCACTTAGCACCAGCATTCTTCTCAATTGCTTTATTGGACTCACTTATGAGGGTCTTTGGCCAACCTAGGGTTGGGTATCCTATCACTCTATGTACAATTATCTTTGTAATTTTCACTAGACCATCCTCCAATCATAAACTTCCATCATGTATTTTGCTAAGCACTAGCCTAATCCATTCAATCTTGAAAACCATGGGGAATTCTAGGGCATCATTAAACCCTTCTTCTCAACAATTTGATATTCTTCCTTCAACACTCTATTTTCACACAATTTTTCATAAGCTTCCCTCATTTTCATATCTCCTATGGCTCCAATCTTGCAATTGTAGCATTGTCTAACATCCTGAACCATAACTACCTTAGGGGGTATGATAGATAGGGCTCCAACTAGGTTGTTTTTAAATGCCACTTTAGGGATTGAGCAGAAATTAGGTTGCTTTACTTCATTAGACACTAGTTGGATCTCAAATGGTTCCTTCTCTTGAGTTTTTCTTGATCTAGAAGCCATTTATGTGATCTAGGGTTTGTGCACAAAGAAAATATGAAACTGTGTAACTCGACACAAAGGTAAATACCTCAAAGTCAATGAAATTGTGCTGAAATGGTATTGAAATCTTCTTAAACACTAGATTCTCTACTCTATAGTCATTCTTCACTCTTTTTCATCTTTTCTTTTTGATCATGATGAAGAAAATTGATTGAAAATGTGATAATATACCTTATTTCATTGCATTTAATTCTTAGTGCATTTACAATTGTCCACTCAACTTCTGAAGGATTTCTACATCACTCAGTTTCCATTGGCTTTTCATCACTCAACTTCCATAGAAGTATCCTTTACTTGACTTCAACTGAATCTTCTTCACTCAACTTCCACTACCAACTCGGCTGCAACTAATCATTCAGATTCTACTATTTTGACAGTCAACTTGGCAAAACTTGTGAAATCTTGGAACTCTAACTTTGCATCTTTAATTATGTTGTTCTCTTCCTTTCAGTACTTTCTTATTTAGGAACTAATGTATGATGAAAAATTTTAAATCAGTCCCTCATACGTTTTTGTACTTAGTTTGATGAAGTGTGATCACTTGACCTATTAGGTGAAGTGATCCTTTCATTTGATGTGCTACTCCCATCTTTCTTCTTCCATGTCTTATTTGTTTCTCCTCTGATATGTTCAACATCTACCTTTTCCTTTCCTTTTTTATTCTATGAGTTGGGTACCTTTGACCTTGTTTGGCAATTCCTATTGATATGAACAATCTTCAAGCAACTAAAACATGTGGTTTGACTCAACCATTTTCTATAGTTTCCACTAAAATGTGTTCTTGTACAATTTTTAGGAATGTGTCCATATTCATTATAGTAATGACACTTATACCTGGTGTTGTAGTCCCAATTGTAGTGATTTCCATGGTTATTTCCTCTTGCTAGTTGATTTGATTTCCATATAGGCTTTGATATGCACTCAAAAGCTCTATGTCCATACTTCTTACAGTTGTAGTAGTGACCTTTAAATTTTGGTGTCCTGATAGTCCTAGTCCTATAGTCA
This sequence comes from Cupressus sempervirens, assembly GCA_028749045.1. Classification (NCBI taxonomy): domain Eukaryota; kingdom Viridiplantae; phylum Streptophyta; class Pinopsida; order Cupressales; family Cupressaceae; genus Cupressus; species Cupressus sempervirens. Next base: position 234,002,394 of record CM053783.1, read on the forward strand.
TGTGCTTGATGTCCTTGCTTTTTGCACTTATAACAATGACTCACATTCTTAGGTTGTCATGCTAATGGGCATTCTTGCTCCTGCATACATTAGAGGTATGTCCCTTTTTACCACATAAATGACAAGTAGGTTTAGTGTTCTTACCTTTGTTACTCCTTTTTTCTATAGTCTTGGATGACTCTCCTTGTTCAGCACTAGTGTATCCTAGTCTTAAAGTATCATTGCTTGCCCTTGGTGACTTTAGTAGCTTCTCAAAGTACTTGATTGCCTCATTAGGTTTGTTGAAGCTCTTCACAATCTCCTTCTCTTTTCTTAGATCATTCTATAGTTTTTCATTTTGCATCTTCAATGTAGACATCTCAATGTCCTTGACATTTAGCTCATGATGTGCATTCATCATCTAGCTTAGGGTGTCTAGCTACATGTTTGAAATTCTTGCAAGATAAATTGACTTTTCTTCCAGTCTATTGGCAAGATTTCTCTTGTCTTCTTCTAGCATAGCTTTGTCTTCAATGGCTCTTTTCTTCTGTTCAGTCACCTCACAAAGCATCATGGCTTGTGGTTCTTGTTCAAGCTTGAGTGTTATGATTTATTCTACTTGAGCTCTATTCTTCTCCATTGGGTCTACTATTGTTGCATCAAACTCTTTAGAATCTTCATTTGAGGTCTACTATTGTTGCATCAAACTCTTTAGAATCTCCATTTGCAAAGAATTTTGAGGTGGCAATCTCCTTGTATTTTGTATCATTCTCAGCTACGATAATGTCTCTTCTTCTTTCTAAAGACTTTCTCAGTTCCTCCCTGTCTTCTTCCAAAGTATGTAGAGAAAGTTGTATATCTATTGCCTAATTCTCTACGATCTTCCCAAGTTTTTAGACTTCTATTTCCAAAACATTTCTCCAAATTGTAAGGCTCTTCCTTGTGAGAACTTGGCTTTGATACCAATTGTTGGAATTAACAAGTAGTAAGATATAGTTCTAAGAGGGGCGTGAATCAGAAGTAAATAACTTTACCTTCTTTAAAACCTTTCAACTAAAATCATTCACATGTATCTAATCCATCTAATAAACATGAAATTAAATCCAAGCATGAAAATAGATAACACAAGATTTGGTAACCTAGAAATCCTTCAAAAATGAGAAGGTAAAACTAGGGTGGGGATGAGACCCACAAAGTATCACTGTAGCAATATGTAACTATTTAAGGTTACCAAGTTTGACCACTTCCAATGGTCTGCCCTGTGAAAATCCTATCCTATTAAAAACTTTACACCCTATTAAAAGTGACCTAGTTAAAGGATTTACAAACATTCACTTGGATTTTTACCCCATTAAAGGATTTACAATCCTGTCAAGGATCTACAATATGGCTACTAAACCTTCATAGTTATTAAGCCAACTGATCATTATAGGATTTTTGCTCTCACAATAAAATAGTTAGAAACAATAGTAGAATGTCTTGACTTGATAACTTGCAATCTTCAATTGCTGATTCTAGATCCTTGTTCTACTCCATCTGCTCTGATCCTTGCTTGATTTGATATGTCTCTCCTCAAAACTCTAATACTCTATTCTTATTAATTGAATTTTGTAATGCTTATCTTCCTTCTAAGTCTTTAAAAACCCTTCTAAACTTTTCTATAATTCACCCATACACTTCTCACATCCATGCTCATGCACACACGTGATGGGGTTTTGTCCTCCTTTTAAAGACTTTGAAGCCTTAAGGTTAGATATGAATCTATGATCAATATTTAATCTTCATTTCCTACTTAATTCTTTCACTTTTCTTATTGGTTGTATGCCTTTCCATTTTTCTCATTGTTTGGATGTTGATTACATAGGTAATACAAAAGATTTGATCTTATCTTCAAGATCCTTGAAGATTCATCCTATGTCAGCTCCAAAAATGGTTTATATATGAGTTTTTGAAGATACAAACTCATATGTTAATTTTGTGTTACTCGAAACTTACTAGTTGCTGATGCTCGACACATATAGGAAATCTATCTCACTTGACTCCTATAGAAAATCTATTTCACTTGGCATCTATAGTGACTCAGCATCACTTATCACTTGACACTTGAAATTTTCTTGGCTCTTAAAGTTCACTCAACACCTATTGAATCTTTGACTTGGCACACACTATAACTTGGCTTCTATATTATACTCGGCATCCTCTTGAGAATTAGTTAAGTGTGTTGACACTCAATTATCAAATCTAATCTGAGACCAACATCCTCAACTAATTTTTTTTCTTCTCTACTAAGTTTTCCAAAATCAATATTTTTCAAATTAGATAAATCTACATTATTCTTAACATTCTCATAGAGATTTTCAAGATTTCATTTTGGTGGATGACTTACTACTCTAAACTAACTTGTATCTTTAGATTCTATTCTTTCATCATTTGTCTTTGGTTACACAATGTATTTTCTTCTTTTCTTTTTCTACTCTAGTCCTTCTTGTTTAGTAGCCTTGACCTTTTCTTTGGCTTGCTCTTTGGCATTTTGTGTAGTGCCCCTTGTGTTTTCCCTAGTTGTAGGTGTTGAAGGTTTTGCTTGACTTGGCTTTGCAATCATTTTAGCCTTTGTCTTTGCTACAGGTTGAGCTTTGGCCTCCCTCTTCTTTGGTTTTGCCTATTATGATGCTTCCTCTACTTCCTCAATACCCTCTTCTTGTCTTCACCCATGCCTTGGGTCAAAGCAAGAGGTTCTTGGGCTTGTTCATGTTCTTCCTCTTCATCCTCTTCATCATCCTCTTCTTCTTCAACAAATTGTGCCTTGATTTTCTTTACAAATGTGTCCATATTTTTCAATGTAGAGGTTGTCTTGAACTCCATCTCTCATAGTTACCAAATATTTTAGCACTTCTATCAATCTCCCCTACTAGGAGTGCAATAATGGTAGTTGTGGTTTCATCAATAATAATGTCATAACCTAGGGGTCTTAACCATCTTACCCTAGGTACTGTTGCTTGAATGTATGTGTAATCAATATCCACAAGAAAACACATGTCATTGTAGTATTGTTCATCTAAGGAGATAGATATCCTCAACCTCTACTTCATATACTTCTTGAAGTCTACAAAATAGCTTGTCATAAATGTTTCAAAGTTCTCACCCATCTACTCAATATATTCATTAATTTGCATAGCTACTAATTTGTTGGTCTTCCAACCTATTTTTTTGAAATATGAGAATTCATTATATACATAGAAGAATATGAACACAAGTATTCATCTAAATTTACATTGCACACTTTTTGTCTTCCTAATGGCATCTAGGTTATCATTTATCTGTTGTAATTGAAGTTTTGCAAGATAATAAGTGTGATCTTTCTTGAGAATTTTATAACCAGCATCAACTGCAATGAATGGAACACTATTTAACCTACTTGATTGATAAAATTTATGAGAAATAACCCTAACAGAAAAACAAAGTAATGGGTTAGTGATGGTATCTATTGTCATTCCATGCTTATTCCATTTTGCACCTGTATTCTTCTTAATTGCCTCCTTTGAGTCGCTTCGTAGGGTCTTTGGCCAATCTAGGGTTGTATAACCAATCATCCTATGAAAATTCTCTTTGAAATCATAATTCATCCTCCTTCTAACAATAGACATCCATCATGTATCCTACTCAACACTATTTTTATCCATTCAGTTTTGAAAACTGTGGGAAAATCTAGGGCACAGGTCAAACCCTTTCTCTCCACAATATTAAATTCTTCCTTCAAGATTCTATTTTCACACAACTTATCATAATTTTTCCTTATTTCCATGTCACCTATGCCTCTTATTTTGAAGTTGTAATATTTTCTCATGTCTTGGACCATTATGACCTTGGGTGGAATCATGGATAAAATGCTTGACAGGTCATTTTTATAGGTGATAACTATGATGGCTTTGAAATTTGGTTGTTCATCTTCGTTACTAACTAATTGGACAGAAGAAACCTCTTTCTCCTTCACATTCTTTGAACTATAAGCCATTCTATCAAACTTGGGTTTTACAAATTTTGAACTGTGTAACTTGGCTTATGAAGAATACCACAAAAGTTTGGTGAACTAGAGTTGGATCATCACTAGGATCTTTGCAAATGCTTCAAACTAGATTGCAAATCACCTCTTCGCTCTGCTTTCTCTCACTTGAATTTGTAATGAAAAAAATAGGTCAAAATTGACCTTATACCCTTCAAAACTTTGCATTTAATGCTTGGTGCTTCTACAGTTGTAAACTCGGCACCAACACAATTTTTGTTCCATTTGGCATCTTGTTAGCACCTGATATGGAAACGATTTTAAAACTTGTAATTCATAGCTTTGACCTGCTTTGAACCTTAGTAAAAGTAGTATGAATTGGTTCAATTATTCAAGTTGATCCATCCTGCAGGTTCAATACAAGAAAAAAATAGACTCATAGTTCAAAGCGGTTCAAAATAGTTCAATTTGTTGGAAGAGGTTCAAATGATCCTACAGGCTTGTTGGTTCAATGTGACTTATTCCATGTTCAGAAAAGTTCATGTGATGTGATAGGATCGAGGCAGTCCAAATCAGTTCAATACTTTAATAGTTTGAAATGGCTTGAAGCAGAATGCCTTGCAAGTTCATGGACTATTCTGAGAGGATCACATATGTTGTTCAGTGATCTGGGTTTGGTGATCCATTTTGAGTTCAGATATATAGTCTGTCAAGGCACAAATATTGAGTGGCTTAGTTTCAATAATTCATATAGTCATCTTGCGGGTTCAATGCAAAAGTTCATATTATTCAAAGATTCAAAACTTATAGTATGATCAATCAAGGAGTCATACATGCACTTTCAATTCAACCAGTTTAGAAATTTGGAAAGTTAGTCTCTCTCTCTCTCTCTAATACCTTTTGGTACAGTCAAAGAATGATCCCGTGAGTTATTAAGTAAGAAACTGTATAAAGAGCCTTCTAATTTATATACCCAAATTGATATGAAGTGATTTGGGGTTTGAATGCAAGTATCACTCATCATAAAAGGACAATTATATTTGCAATATCAAGTGGCATTGATAGACATCTAACACTAACTATGCTGGAGAACTATCTGATTAAATGTTTGAAATCTGGCAAAAACAAAAAGTTTTTGCAACAACTTTGGTAGTGTCATTGTCTCATTTCCTCATTGGCCTCTAAGACACAAAAATTCATAGGTAAAGGCGAGAAATAAAAGTGAATTTAAGAGAACTAAAAAGTGGGTATGTGGGTACAATGCCTACTATTCATATATATTAGTGATCTCAGATCATCACATGATAGTACAGATTTGGGACATTATCGGGTCATGGGGATCCACCTATGAATGAAGATTGCTACCATTGGGGTCTCATTCTCCATCGGTGGTGGGTTGTTCAGTCACAAAACACACTTAAAATCACATATCATGCAATCCGAGTAACATCACATTCACCATAGCCGCCAGTTCACATAAATAAAGTCAAACAGCTCAGTCTAATTATATATGTAGAATCCTCATCAGAAATACCGACAACTACACCCATCAAGTCCTAGGCATATCTACAACGTGCACAATATATCTCTTTGTCATGATGGTGGTGATCATGAAAAATTGATGAGATACATGAAAATGATGTCATGGATGGACGAATTGATAAAAAAAAATTATAAGTTGGTGTACTTTGCTAAATGTAATGCCACCAACCCAATGGTTCAAATGTCCAATGAATTCTTGTGGGTGAATATGATTAAAGAACTATGAAGATGTGAAACCCGAGTCACCCTGAATCTGTGTCTCATTATACATCGTATACTCCTTGATACAGAAATGGTTATAAGGATTTAAATCTACAAGCTGCTTGTAGGAAAATCTAAGATTGATGGAGACATGTAATACCTTCTCAGTATCGAGTGATAAAGTCCCTCTGTAATGTAAAATCTGAATGCTCTTCTCTCTAGTTGCTCAGCTATAAAGATCCTAGAATAGTTATAACAGAGGCTGTGAGCTGTTTGATGAGATACATCATTGGTGACAAATGTTTCTTAGTAAAAGAGCCTGCTAAAAAGGTTCCCCCAAGGACCAATAGGAGATGAATATATCACATATTCATATATGAGAACAGGTGTAGTGCACAACCAAAATTAATTTTGAAGCCTCAGACACCCCCTATTGAGTAGCTCGATGCAAATTTAGAGAAGGAAAGGAAATCTCTTTTTGGTGGGGCACGACCATGTGAATTCATCTTGCAAGATGAGGAGACATCGAATGATAGTTATAGTGATAGAATTGGTTTCTCCCTCATTGCAATCGGCATAAGTAGAGTCTTTAGCAGAATGATCAACTCCAACACAAGCAGGCTACGAGCAGAGCAATTGAACATCTATCGACATGGAGCCAACTAATAAAGATTATTGTGAACAAATATGGGATAAGTTCAGGCATGTAAAGGATAGGAGTTTTTGAGTGCATTGAACCAACATATGCAGATAAAAAGCCACGGGTTTTTGAGGAGACAATATGGGCAATGACATTCTCCCTTATACAAAATGGGTGATATTTTGATCAAAAGAGAGAACCAAGCTTTAACAACACATTATGATATTGGCAAGTGTCAATGAGAAAGAATATGCTTTCTAAATTAAGAATGGTGAGTGGTCACCCATCTTAAAGGTCTAACATGTCATTTTCATAAAGGAACATCTGCACATCTTTAAAATGATAGGTTGATCTAAAGTCACTCGTGACATTAAAAATTATAAAATATTATAACCCCAATTTGAAAGATGGAAGGTTATGGGTCAGTTTTAATAACTGAAACATGAGTGGAATCATGGGGGTCTTAGGAATTCTATTAAAACATGATGCTATGAAATGGAAGAGTTAGGAAAACTGAATGGCCACCAACAATAGAGAAAGATAAATACATCTTAGCAAAGGTACGAGGGGGTTGGAATTCTTCCGGTTTCCAAAACTATAGACTTTGGGCTTTAGGCAAGGAAGGAGGAAATTTTGATAAAATAGTTTCATCTTCTTAAGGAACAAAGAGAAATAGAGTATGGGCATAGGTCCTTTCTTATCAGAACTGTGTGTCTGAGATAGGGTTATATTTTTGATTTCTAATGTAATATGGTGGAAATAATTTCTATTTTCTTTGAATGATGGTTGGATTGTAATGTGTGAAAGAGGCTTTGTAACCTTTACAGTCAGGGAAGGGAGGTTGGAGGTTGAATACATTTAACTTTGGCTATAATGTGTTTTTCCTTCCACTGAATTCGATCTTTGAGTCATTTTCAGTTTTCTCTGAAAAGTTACAGTTTCATGTCATTGTTCCTTTATTATGTTGTCATTTCTAAATATCTTACAAGGCTCTAATTTTAATTCTCCCAAGAAGGTAAAAGGCATAGTTTTATCCATGTTACATAATGTAGCATTCAACAAATGAACTTTGCATTATTTTTTGTTCTTTATTCTCTTTTTATGCAGTAGCATAAGTTTTCGCATCTACATTGTATTTATGGGTAGATGTCTAATATCCTTTCGTGCTTTCTAGTTAAAAGCATCTACATTTAATTCATTGGATATCTTGTGCGGCAAGCTATACCAGATAAAATTCAGAGGAAGGTTATCAACCCCATGATAACCTATCCAACTGTTGGTGTTAGTTTGCTCTTTCATTTGGGCATTCAGGGTCAGATTTACATGCATTTCTTCAAAGGACAATTTGTTCACTAACAGATTTTTGGCGACTCTGCTGCAGAATCAAAGCAAAGATTTAAGTGCCCATCTTTATTTCCTTATTTTTATGATTATCTCCATGTGTAGGAGATTTGGTGACTCTATACAAAAACCATGCCAGATATAGGAGCCATGAAAAGACCAAGGCCAGATCCTTCTCTTCTAGAGCTTTGTCAGATTGATGATAGAGTGTTGCATGACTTTGTAGACCATTTTAGGGAAAGTATTTCTAAAGGCATGAAGAAAAATTTAAGCTTTGAGGATGATGCAAGCTCTTGGTTGATATGGAGAGGCCTTTGTGCAAGATTTCATAAGCTGAAACACTTGCAACACCTTGAAGAAGAAGTGGCTCAGTTGAAGGAGCATATGAGGGAAGATGATGATGATAAACCTCCCATTATCACAGTTTTACCCAGACATCTCAATCTATTTGTCATGAGTGACCAAGAGGTACAACCAAAAATACTCCAACCTCTAGTTGATCTAGCTTTAGTGGATGAGAATATCCATACCCATAATGGAGAAAAGGTAAGCAATAATGGTAAAATTTTGTCTCAAGATCTTTCTTCATCTCATGTTGAAATTGGTACAGTAGAGGGTCATGGTGGTTGTTCTTTTCCTGAAGTTTGTGTTGAAATATTTTATCTGAGTGTCTTGTCTAAAAATGAATCTTTAAATGCCACAAAAGATTGTGAGGGTATTAATCCTTTGAAGGGGAGTGTGGAAAGAGATTCTATTCTTGAATCTTTCAATTCTAAAGATTTTGAAATAGCAAACTTTGTAGGTGATACTATTTTTAATGGAGGTGTATTCAAATCTTTTTCTTCACATCCTAAGAGTTTTAGTTTCAAATATGTTGATAACCTCCCCATTTCAAAAGTTCCTATTGATGAGGAAGTTCACAACTTGCCTCTAGATTTTCAATCTTTCACTTTTGATGTTGATCAACTTTCTTTGGAAAATCGTCTTCATGAAAAGATTTAGGATGATATGCAGTCTGAGACTAAAATTCTTATTTCTATGAAGAATGAAGATGATTCTGCATACTTGCAAACTAGCGACCAACCCTTGTAAGAACTTTTTCTATTTGATGATGAAATATGTAACTATGACAAGGTGAGACCATATGAAGAAACATTTCTTCCTCATTATGAGGATACTGAAATTAACACTCAGTTTGTAAACTATCTGGGTGAAGCATGGAAAGAAACATTATTTGATCAAAAAGAAGAGGTCATTGCCAAATTCTTATTATGTCTTCAGTTGAAAAACCTCTCTCAAACCAGTCCTTCTAATGGTGATTCAGTTCTTCATGGAGGTGAGGCAAAGATGCCTCTAGGAAAAGATGCCCCTGTTGAATTCCTAGTTGAGATAAAGAAATATGAAGCTATCTTCCAATCTATTGGTGATTCAGCTAATGAGTTGGGGAAAGAAATTTTCAATGAAGAATAAGAAATCATAGGTATGTTTTTTTCATCACTCAAGTTGGATCATTTCTTTGACGTTTCCTTAGACATCTATTCAAATCAGTTTCAGAATGAGGCCTTTATTGAAAAATTTTCTTCTCATCCACCTATGCATAATCTTGTTGATTTGGATTGTGAAAGTAATGCTAATATCTATGATGACACTCTGAGAAGAAAAGGGAATGGAATTTATGATATATTTGATGACAGCTGGTTCCTTGAAAGAAATGAAAAAGACATATATTTGAAAGTTGATCCTATGTTGAAGGAGGCATCATTATGGTTGCAAAATGATCATGACTAGGCACAAGAATTGAACCTGCATGATAACATTCTTAAAGATTACTCATCATCTTTTGGTGAGACATTTTCATTTCATATTTTTCAGTTTGAAGTGGAGTCTACTTTTGACTGTGTGAAGGATCAATTCTTAAGTGGAGATGACTACTATGATGAGTTATGGCTATTTGGAAAAGAGAGTTGTATCAGCATGTGCATGCACACTATCAGTCTGAAGTGGGGTATTAAAATAGTTTTATCAAACAATGGTTTGGAGCTATTCCATTGAGGTACGCTTTGCTGATTCAGAAAGGCTCCTATTTCTCTCAACTAGTAAATGGATTTGTATGATTTCTTCTTTCTTTCAGTTCTTATGGTAGGTTCTTTCCTACCTTTTTAAATATTGTAAATAAGTTTTTGTTGTGTGTAGTGTAGTCTAAATAATGTGCAAGCCTCATGCTTGCTAGTAGTGTAGGTGTTTGTTTTGTTGGTTGGTTTTTCCCTGCTCTCCTCCACCCTATCTACAAGTAGCTCTCGGTCTTCTCTTGCTGACTCTATTTTCCCAATGATCAAGGCACTATTCTCTCCCAGAGATTACTGGAGTTCTATGCTTTTGCATCAAAATTAGTCATGTAGTTAGAGCCCCTGTTAGCACCTGATATGGATACAATTCTAAAACTTGTAATTCATAGCTTCGACCTACTTTGAACCTTAGTCAAAGTAGTACGAAGTGGTTTGATTATTCAATTCGATCCATCCTGCAGGTTCAAGATAAGAAAAATTTAGACTCATAGTTAAAAGCGGTTCAAAATAGTTCAATTTGCTGGAATAGGTTCAAATGATCCAACAGGCTTGTTGGTTCAATGTGACTTATTCCATGTTCAGAAAAGTTCATGCGATGTGATAGGATCAAGGCAGTCAAATCGGTTAAATAGTTCAATAGTTTGAAATGGCTCAAAGAAAAATGCCTTGCAAGTTCATGGTCTATTCTGAGAAGATCACATATGTTGTTCAGTGATCTAGGTTTGGTGATCCATTTTCAGTTCAGATATACAGTCTGTTAGGGTGCAAATATTGAGTGGCTTAGTTTCAGTAGTTCATATAGTCATCTTGGGGGTTCAATGCAAAAGTTCATATTATTCAGAGATTCAAAACTTATAGTATGATCAATCAAGGAGTCATACATGCACTTTCAATGCAACCAGTTTAGAAATTTGGAAAGTTAGCCTCTCTCTCTAATACCTTTTGGTACAGTCAAAGAATGATCCTATGAGTTATTAAGTAAGAAACTATATAAAGAGCCTTCTAATTTATATACCCAAATTGATATGAAGTGATTTGGGGTTTGAATGTAAGTATCACTCATCATAAAAGGACAATTATATTTGCAATATCAAGTGGCGTTGATATAAATCTAACACTGACTATGCTGGAGAACTATCTGATTAAATGTTTGAAAACTGGTAAACACAAAAAGTTTGTGTGACAAGTATGGTAGTGTCATTCTCTCATTTCCTCATTGGCCTCTAAGACACAAAAATTCATAGGTAAAGGCGAGAGCTTACATTTTAATGCATTGAGTTGAGAAATAAAAGTGAATGTGAGAGAACTGAAAAGTGGGTATGTGGGCACAATGCCTACTATTCATATATATTAGTGACCCAAGATCATCACATGATAGTACAGATTTGGGACATTATTAGGTCATGGGGATCCACCTATGAATGAATATTGCTACCATTGGGGTCTCATTCTCGATCGGCGGTGGGTTGTTCAGTCACAAAACACACTCAAAATCACATATCATGCAATCCGAGTAACATCACATTCACCATAGCCGCTAGTTCACATAAACAAAGTCAAAGAGCTCAATCTAATTGCATATGTAGAATCCTCATCAGAAATATCAACAACTACACCCATCAAGTCCCAAGCATATCTAAAATGTGCACAATATATCTCTTTGTCATTATGGTGGTGATCATGAAAAATTGATGAGATACATGCAAATGATGTCATGGGTGGATGAATTGATAAAAAAATTAATTAGAAGTTGGTGTACTTTGCTAAATGTAATGCCAACAACCCGATGGTTCAAATGTCCAATGAATTGCTTGCGGGTGAATATGATTAAAGAACTATGAAGATGTGAAACCCAAGTCACCCTGAATCTGTGTCTCATTATATGTCATATACTCCTTGATACACGAATGGTGATAAGGATTTAAATCTGCAAGCTGCTTGTAGGAAAATCTAAGATTGACAAAGACATGTAATACCTTCTTAGTATCGAGTGATAAAGTCCCTCTATAATGCAACATCTGAATGCTCTTCTCTCTGGTTGCTCAGCTATAAAGATCCCAGAATAGTTATAACAGAGGCAGTGAGCTGTTTGATGAGATACATCATTGGTGACAAATGTTTCTTAGTAAAAGAGCCCGCTACAAAGGTTCCCCTAAGGACCAATAGGAGATGAATATATCACATATTCATATATGAGAATAGGTGTAGTGCACAGCCAGAATTAATTTTGAAGCCTCAGACACCCCCTATTGAGTAGCTCGATGCAAATTTAGAGAAGGAAAGGAAATCTCTTTTTGGTGGGGCACGACCATGTGAATTCATCTTGCATGATGAGGAGACATCGAATGATAGTTATAGTGATAGAATTGGTTTCTCCCTCATTGCAATCGGTATAAGTAGAGTCTTTAGCAGAATGATCAACTCCAACACAAGTAGGCTGCGAGCAGAGCAATTGAACATCTATCGACATGGAGCCAACTAATAAAGATTATTGTGAACAAATATGGGATAAGTTCAGGCATGTAAAGGATAGGATTTTTTGAGTGCATTGAACCAACATATGCAAATAAAAAGCCATGGATTTTTGAGGAGACAATATGGGCAATGACATTCTCCCTTATACAAAATGGGTGATATTTTGATCAAAAGAGAGGACCAAGCTTTGACAACACATTATGATATTGGCAAGTGTCAATGAGAAAGAATATGCATTCTAAATTAAGAATGGTGAGTGGTCACCCATCTTAAAGGTCTAACATGTCATTTTCATAAAGGAACATCTACACATCTTTAAAATGATAGGTTGATCTAAAGTCACTCATGACATTAAAAATTATAAAATATTATAACCCCAATTTGAAAGATGGAAGGTTACGGGTCAGTTTTAATAACTAAAAAAGTGAGTGGAATCATGGGGGTCTTAGGAATTCTATTAAAACATGATGCTATGAAATGGAAGAGTTACGAAAATTGAACGACCACTAACAATAGAGAAAGATAAATACATCTTAGCAAAGGTAAAATGGGGTTGCAATTCTTCTGGTTTCCAAAACTACAGACTTTGGGCTTCAGGCAAGGAAGGAGGAAATTTTGATAGAATAGTTTCATCTTCTTGAGGGACAGAGAGAAATAGAGTATGGGCATAGTTCCTTTCTTATCAAAACTGTGTGTCTGAGATAGGGTTATATTTTTGATGTCTAATGTAATATGGTGGAAAGAATTTCTATTTTCTTTGAATGATGGTTAGATTGTAATGTGTGAAAGAGGCTTTGTAACCTTTACAGTTAGGGAAGGGAGGCTGGAGGTTGAATACATTTAACTTTGGCTATAATGTGTTTTTGCTTCCACTGAATTCGATCTTTGAGTCATTTTTCAGTTTTGTCTGAAAAGTTACAGTTTCATGTCATTGTTCCTTTATTATGTTGTCATTTCTAAATATATTACGAGGCTCTAATTTTAATTCTCCCAAAAAGGTGAAAGGCACGGTTTTATCCTTGTTACATAATGTAGCATTCAGCAAATGAACTTTGCATCATTTGTTGTTCTTTATCTCTTTTTATGCAGTAGCATAAGTTTTTGCATCTACATTGTATTTATGGGTAGATGTCTGATATCCTTTCATGCTTTTTGGTTAAAAGCATCCACATTTAATTCATTGGATATCTTGTGCAGGGAGCTGTACCTGATAAAATTCAGAGGAAGGTTATCAATCCCATGATAACCTATCCAACTGTTAGTGTTAGTTTGTTCTTTCATTTGGGCATTCAGGGTCAGGTTTGCATGAATTTCTTCAAAGGACAATCTATTCACTAACACAGCTATAGAGACTTCCTTCACTCGATAGCTACTATAGAATTGACTCTAAATTTCTTTGACTAGGAGCTCAACATTCACTAGTATTTCACTCAACATACACAAAAGACTTTTCTTGCTCAATAATCAACATTAAAATTTGAATATTTAGCCTTGAATTTTATACAATTTCTTGCATCTTAATTCATGCTAATGTAATCATTTCAGTGCTAATTTCTTTTGGAACTAACGTATAATGCAACACACTTTAAGTATCAATCCCACATACCTCTTGTTTTCTTAGTTTGATGAAGTGTGACCACTTGACTCATTGGGTGAAGTGATCCCTTCTCCATTTGATGTGCTACCAACATTTTTTTCTTCCATGTCTTGTTCATCTCATTCCTGATGTGTTCAACATTTGCCTTGCCTTTACCTTTATCAAATTCACAACTTGGTGTCTTGGACCTAGTTGAACAATGCTTGCCGATGTGACTAGTCTTGTTACAACTAAAACATGTGGTTTGACTTAACCATCTCTTGTAGTTACTATTGAAGTGAGTCCTAATTTAGTTTTCAAGTACATGTCCATATTCCTAACAATAGTGATAGTTATATCTTGTAGTATAATCCTAGTTATAGGAGTTTTTATAGCTTCTTACCATTTTTGGCTTGCTTGACATGACCATGTGGACTCAGATCTACATCCAAAGGCTCCATGTCCATACTTTTGACAATTTTAGTAGTGTCCTTGAAATTTTGGTGATCCATGGTTCTAGTTTTGCATTCATGTGCCTGGCAACCTTGTTTGTTGCACTTGTGGCAGTGAGTCATGTTCTTAGGGTTAAAATTGTAATTTTCATTCTTGCTCCTACACACATTAGTTGTATGTCCTTTCTTACCACAACTATGACAATTAGGTTTGGAGTTCTTACCTTTATTGTTCCTTTCCTCAACAGTTTTCAATGATTCTCCTCCAATTCTCGTGTAGCCCAATTCTGATGTATCTCTACTTGATCTAGGGGATTTTAGTAGTTTCTCAAAGTACTGGATGATTTCATTTGGCTTTTTGAAACTTTTAAAAAAATTCTTTTCTCCTTTTAGGTCATTCTACAATTGTTCATTTTGTAGCTTCTAAGTGGTTATTTCAATGTCTTTGACATTCATCTCATGATGAGAATTCATCATTTGGCTTAAGGTACCCAATTACATGCTTGATATGCTAAATAGCTCTATTGACTTTTGTTTCAATCTATTTGTCAAAATTATTTTTTCTTCTTCAATCATGGCATTGTCTTCTATAGCTTTCTTCTTTTGTTCAGTCACCTCACATAGCAGTATAGCTTGTGATTCTTGCTCCAACTTGAGATTTATGATCTCTTTAGCTTGTACTTTATTTGTTCCCATTAGATCTACAATTTTTTCATTGAATTAATTGGAGTTACCATTTTCAAGTATCTTTGTGGTGTTAATCTCTTTGTATTATGTGTCATTTTCTACTATAGCAATCTCTTTCCTTCTCTTCAAGGAACTCTTCAAAGAATCTCTAGCTTCATTTACTTGATGTAGTATGAGATGTATCTCAATCTCCTATTTCTCAATGGTCTTTCCCAACTTGTAGACTTCCATTTCAAGATCTTTCCTCTAAGCTCCAAAGCTTCTTCTTCTAAGAACTTAGCTATGATATCAATTGTTGGATTTACAAGTAGATAAGGTAAACTTTTGAGGTGGGGGGGAGGGGGTGAATCAATAGTTAAAATATGAATGCATAAAAATTTTCACCACTAATCCATCTCATGCATTCAATAGATAAAGTTGAAATAACATATAAAGCACATACATCTAAATCATGTAAACACATAAGAAATCACACACTTGACACCTGATATGAGTACCCAGAAACCCTCCAAATTGAAGGTAAAATTTGGGTGAGGATGACACCCACAATTCTTCAGTACTACAACAATGAAGTGTAGCCAATTAAGGTTACAATAGTTTGACCATAAACATAATCTATCATGTGAAAGGCCTACCCTATTAAAGGCTTACAATGATTATTAAATCCCACCTTGTTAGAGGATTTCAACACCCTGTTAAACATGTGCTTGGATAAATTACTTCTAAACATACACTTGGAATGTCACCCTATTAAAGGATTTACAATAGTTTGTTAGGACTACTCCTCCTAGGAGATTTAACTAAAATACTCTATTAAGATGTTTCAGGATAGATCTTGTGATTAGCTTTGGTAGGTTGATTAAATATCAAATCTATACAATGTCCTTCTTAATCCTCTCTAATCTAGTATGTCAACATTGTATCCTCTATCATTTGTTCTTCTCAAACTAATTCAACAATTAACTCTCTATATCTTCTAAGTCTCCATGAATGTTTTGTTTTTCACATGCAACCTTCACTTCTCTTCTCCTTTGATTCTCTACACAATCATGATGAAGTTTAGGGTTTCATCCTCCTTAAGAAGAATAGAAAACTTAGGATTAAGTATGAATCTACGAGTGAGATTTATCCTTTTTGCTACTTAATTCTTCTCTTTTTCTAATTGGCTACATGTAATTGCATAAGGAATCCACCTACAAATTTGTTCTTATCTTCAAAATATTGTATTCTATCCTTTGGTTGGTTGAAAAATGGTTTACATAGTTGTTTGTGCAATCACAAACAAATTTGTCCAATTTGTGTTGCTTAGTACTTGAAGTTACTAATGCTCAACACATACTTTAATTTTGTTTCTAACTCAACACCTAAACTACTCTGCATCTATTGTTTGCTCGGCACTTGAATCACTTTGCATGTATTGTCTCCTCAACACTTGAGTGACTTTGCAATCATTTCAACTCAACATAGTCTTGTATATACATATCATACTTAGCATGCATTACTAGTTCAACATGATCTTAGTAAATTACTTAATTGGGTTGACAATCAATTGTCAAAACCAATATGAGATCAACACAAACTAAAATGTTTATATACTTACTACAACTAATAACTATGAAATTTTCATCATTATACATATAATTGGCCCAATGAATCTTGGTGGGCATTTAAAAAGTCTAGTAAATATCAATGGAGATAGCCCTCCTTGGCTAAACAAAAACTAGAAATGATAGCAAAAAACAAAAATGAAATCACAAAGGAAGGAACTAACTCTCCTTGCTCTGATTCATTGGATCTCTAGAAGCAAACATCGCCAATCATTCTCTAGGAAACCATATAATGAACGGGTCATCTCCATGTCCTTGAAATCAACAGTGCCTTCCTTGCCTACTTACAACAAGTTAAGAGTAGTCAATACTAACATCACCCACATAGAAAAATTATGAACCCTATCAAATTTATCATCTAGGTCCTCATTCTTCTTGATTAGTCTAGTGATGGACTCCTACAACTTAGCAATATTAGGGTTACTCTAAGATTTATCAATTTTTCCCATAGTGCTTCACCCATTCTAAATGTCACTTCCCATTGTATTCTCATCTTTCTATTTATCACCTCCCACAAGAACCCTCACTTGAGTCTTGCTTCCCACATTAATAATTCTAACAAGGGAAGTAACCATGAACTACTCATAAACCCTTCTTTCCTAGAGTCCAGAGTATTGACCTCAATTTTAAAAGTATCAAATACTTGTGGGGGAAAAGGGATACATATTCCTCTCCCATGACCTCATCATCCTTCCCTTCACTACATGTCTCATCCTCCTCTTGTTCACCATAATTCCTACTAGTGGCTTTCCTTTTAGGTCTAGGGCCAATTTTCTTTCGTAAACTATCAGTGGAGGGCAAGGGAGGACAAGAGATTATTTTCTCTCATTCATTTTATTGACATATTAGTTCCCTTTTTAGCATTTTTTTTGGTACTTTCAACATCTAGGACCTCAATTTTTTCCATTTTAATCTTTTTAATAGTAGGAGAAGGCTTCCTATCGATTTGGGTTGTGGTAGAGGGGGACAAGGTTTAGGCAACCTTGGTAATTTTGAGGGGGGAAGGGCTCAAGCTTAGAATCTATGTATGAAGGCCTTTATAAAGTTGTGTAGGAGAAATATTAAAGTCTTGGTGGTACACAGTTTAATTTTTTCCCTCCTCTCTTCTTATGAATATTCCACACACAATGTTCCATATAATGTAATAATAAGTAAGGAAATGATATACATTCCCTATTCCTAAAGTGGTTAAGGATGGAGAAATGGTAATAGTAACAAACCTTGATTCTGTATTCAATAGTGATGTATCTCATGATAACATAGAAGACCATTTCCCATAGTTCAAGTAACTTTCACAATAAAAGTACCAATGGAAATGAATAGGAGCTTCATTGGGCCATGACAATTTTCACACAATTGTCTCTTTTGCAACCCTTGGTTGCTTCCTCCAATTTTTTTCCCTCCATAAAAAAGCCAGTGGCATTAGTGATCAGATCCTATTGCCTCAAATGAAACTCTATTATACTAACCTGGCAATTCTTCTAGGAATCAGTGAATTCCAAGGTCGCCTTCTCATCATGCCCTTCAATGATCTCCATTAATGAAATCAGCCCATGTTCCTTCAAATATGTCCACAACATATTTTCTTTCTTGATGGTGTCTTCAATTCTAGGTAACTGAGTCTGAGCGTAGGCATTCTCAATAGCTTCTTCTTCACCAAGATCAATAACCAAATCATTCACCCATTCTTTCATCTCTAGGGCTATGCCACCCACAAAATCCAATAATCCACATAGAAAAACTAGATCCAAGTCTTTTCTCACCTAACAACTCAACTTGTAAAAACAAAGTTCTATAGTGTTCTAAATAAACTTGGGATGATAATATATTAAGTTGGAATACACTATATTCATATGTTGCTAGATTATCACCCTTTTGTGGCCTTCCAACAAAGACATCCATTGATATTTGGAAAGTCTCATACTTTGGGACTGCAAAAAATCATCCAAAAATCTTGTATTAGGTAACAAGACTTTTATTTTCACAAAGAATCATGATTAAGGAAAAATATGAAAAGGTGGCCCAATCTAAACTTTTCATCACCAAATCCTCTACCAAGATTTGTGTCATTAAGCCAAATACTAACATACCATTTAATATGAAGGCAACCCAATTTGAAGTTAACATCACTAAATCTATCATCATGTCCAGTGCAATGATGAAAAGGAAAGCCAAATCTCTTTTAATTAAAGTATTTATCAATAATTGAAAAGGCTTTCTTAAGTTGGATGAGCATTATCATCACTACCAACAGCTCATAATCCCTTTCCCAAACTTGGTCATTAATGACCTCATGTTTATACCCCATTAGGTTGTCCACCACCTAGTTTTCTTCCCTATACACATGCTATATTTTTAATTCCTTACATCTATTCAAATTTTTTTGTGCATCCCTTATGATAGACATGTCATGCTAGCTCATCTATTTCACAACTTTAATGGCCTCAATAACTAATAATGAATATCCCTTAATTATTGAATTTTGAATTCCAATACTACAAGCTATCATTGCATCAGACCTCATAAGAAGCCCATCCATTGAAACGTTCCCATATTTGCCTAAGTATTCCCTTAATACAAACTCCCTATTCCTCTTGGACACCCCCCCCCCCAGAAGCAACCCCTTCACTCCTTCAACCATCATAATTTTAGTTCCACCAATTTGGGGTAGAGTTGATGGGGGAGGCGGTGACTTGGATTTGGTTCCCAACCTTTTTTGGGCCCTTGAACTATCCATTTTCTAAACTAAATGTGACATATCCCATATTTTTGCCCAACACCTACAAAGTTGTGTGGGGGATGAGAAGGAAGTTATCATTTCTAGATCAGAGCACATTACTTAATTAGGCTCACTAAAGGAAAATTGTTGACCAAAATGAAAAATATTGATTCTTTAATTTTTTCACTTTTCCCTCTTCATAAT
Source organism: Cupressus sempervirens (assembly GCA_028749045.1). Lineage (NCBI taxonomy): Eukaryota > Viridiplantae > Streptophyta > Pinopsida > Cupressales > Cupressaceae > Cupressus > Cupressus sempervirens. Next base: position 234,021,883 of record CM053783.1, read on the forward strand.
CCAATTCCTAACCATTAACCATCAATTTTTTCAAACTTATGGTTTGGTTTGTTTAGGAAAGCGTTAGGATGTTGATCAAGGGAACAAAACTTCTAACAATTAACCATTAAGTTTTCAAAGTTTATGGTTTTATTTTTGAATTTTTATTTAAATTTTGTAAATAGTTTAAAATAAAAGTAGCAATTATAAAATATTATAGCTTTTGACTCATAGATTTGATCAGAGAAATTCAAATTACTACACAAAGCCTAGGGATTTAGAGAGACAAACTCCATAAGGAATTCTAGAATAATTGTTCTATTTGAATCTCAAAATTGGATATTTCTTTGCTCATATTGACTAAAAAAGTTTAAATTTTGATTGGAAAAATACTAATTCAACATAGGTCATCTTTAATAATTTTATGGTTGATAAATCAACTTCCATAGATACACTATCCTTAACATTTTACTCTTTTCAATGATTTAGTTTGATTAATCCAGATTCTTTTTATATGAAACAAAGTCTATTACTTATAAATATAAAATAAAGATAACAAAACTTGGTCAAAATTAATATACATAAAAAATACAAAATTTTTTAAATTATATTCTTATATAGAAAATTGTTAAAATAATTATAAATTAATATATTTTAGAATCAAATAAAATATGAATTTCCCTTGATTTCAACAATTATAACTCATTCATACGATATGTTCTTCTCTTTGAAATTAAAAATTTTCAAATAAAATATGCATGATTCCTATTCTTTTACAATTTACAAATACATCAATTTTTCTATTAAAATTATAAAACAATCCCCTTTAATTTATAAATAGTTTATTGTTCCATTTTTCTTTCAAAATGTGTACTTCAAATTATGCCATTCTCTAACTCCAAGAAACCAAGCTTAGAGGCACTTAACTAGAGTGGTCCATCACTACTTGGAAATATCACTATTTCTCATTAGGATATTGTTATTATTCTTTTTCTTTATATGTGACTATTTTATATAACTAATTCCTCAAGTATAGGCTTCTATTTATACACATACTAGGTCGTAAAATAAATGTACATTATGCATTTTTTTACTACCATGTAAAATTTAGCATACTTCTAATGGAACTCAACTATCTATTTACTTATTTTTCATCTTTTGGGATCAATACACAAGACTTACTCTTCGTGTCCTTTCTATAATGTAGAGAATGCACATGACACTGGCATGTGCACATTAGAATAGTGAGTTATTAGTTCCTTCACTAAAACTATTGATACAGTCATTTAATTGTATGTTGTCTTTGATGTTACACAAATCTCAAGTCTTCAATTTAGCAATTAGTTTCAAACGAGCACACTCAGGCATTGAAGGATGTTTCCTGTATATGTGGAGTGTTCAAGGAGATGAAAACATAAAAGAATTTTTTTAACTAAGTTCACTTAGTTACCAAAGGAAGTTGGCATGGAACTAGTGTTAACTGTACTTATTCAAGGTCCAAATGTACAAAATAAAACTTTTCCACAATTTAGTGAACCCATAAAACATTCATACCCATGCATGCATTCATTGTGTATTTACTAAAACTTATTGTCAAATCAACTTGTAGAAATGTAAAACATGAAACACAACACATTCATCATCACATTTGACACAATGATCCAACATGGAAACCCAATTTTGGAAAAACCACCAATAGCATGCCACTCCTTTTCACTATTCTAAAGTGATGCCTTGTGAAAGGCCAACCCTATTAAAGGTTACAATAAACACAGTTAAATGTGACTAGGTTAAAAGATTTCAATCACCCTATTAAAAGTAAGCCTTGTTAGAGGACTTTAGGCCATTCACTTTGAATGCCACCCTCTTAAAGGATTTTTTAATGACTGTTAGGTCAACCGTAATCCAAAGGACTTACCCTAGACTAATACGATTGTTAGAAAATAACAGTAGAGTTTTGATCAAATGCAACTTACAACTTCACTTGCAGTTTAAAAATCTCTATTCATTCCTAAATTATGCTTGTCTTTCATACTTTATAGCTTTAACAACTTGCTCACCCTTCAAGAATTCATCTCCTTAAGCCTTCTTTCTTGGTATGCCTTTACAAACACTTCTCTTGGGTCACTTGATGAAGTAAAATCCTTAATTACTTCTCCTCCTTAGTTTCTCTCTTATGATACCAACCTCTCTAACTCTTTTGCTTCATGACCAGACATTCCTATATATAAAGGAAATTAGAATATTTTCCCACTCATTATCCATCATCTAAATTAGGGTTTTGGATGGATTAGGTATGATACAATGTATCTACCCCATATCTTGTCTATTATAAAAAATTCTCCTAGAATCCATTTGAATTCACCTAAAAATGGTTTACATCAAATTTTGTGCCACTAGCTCATCCATCTTATATTCCTCTTGGTTCACAAGTTCCAAGAAAACAAATCTGCCAGTTTATATTTGGTGAATCTTCAATCTTTAACATAATGTAGTAGCTTGACATCATCAATCTTCTAATGCTCAACACATACTATGTTACTCAGCATCAATTGTAAAATCACTTGGCATCAACTGGATTTTACTAGTGTTTGACATCAATTGAAATTTACTCAGCATCAACTGTCTTGCTTGGCATCCACTAGAATTTTCTTTCACTTGGTTCCAACTAACTTTATGCTCAGGTTGTACTAACTTTTCTTGGCACCTACTATCCACTCGGTCAATCTTGGCAAAAAAAATTTATTTAACTTATTCTTCTAAACTCCCTAAGTGTAGCTAGTCATTTTGTAACCTTAAGTAGATCATCAATACATCATATCATCAATGTCTTAACTAATCCTTCTACTTCATTACATAATCATAACTCAGCCTTTCTTCTAGGTGCTTTTATTACATCTTATGGATCAAATCCTCCTCATCAGTCAACTAAGTGATATTACTTGAACCTTGTAAATAATTATCTTACCAACAAATAGTAGGTTTGACATCAGTAAAAAAATAATGATTGAAACACATAGTCTTCTTCAACAATCTCCTTAACAATCTCTTTTCAAATGATCTTTTCAATCAGATATCAACAATCTCCCTCTTTGGCATTGATGGAAAACTAAGCTAATCAACCTATATCATCAAATGATGAACATATTGTTCAACAAAATTGACTAAGTTAAGATAGCAAGGCAATGCCAAAGAAAGAACGTGTATTCCTTGTATTACTAATGCAACAACTTCAATCTTTTGATTAGGTTACACAATCTCTTCTTTAAAACTCCCTTTGAGTTCCTTCTTGTATCTCCCTCTTACTAGGTAGATTAGGATTTCTCCCTCTTTCTTTCTAGCTCTCTAATCAATTTCTCCCTCTCTATTCTAACTTGATTCTTGATATTTTCTCCCTCTCTGATCAGAAGATTAGTTTAGGACTTTCTTCTACTTTTCTATTGATCTTCTGATGATGTACTTTCTCCTCTTTTCTCTTGTACTTGATTAGTAGAACTATTTTAGTGATGATGATCAGTTTAATGTACTTTCTCCCTCTTTTACAACAATTCCAAATATGTATACCAAACACTTAGCATCTTTAATACATGAAAATATAGGCTTTTGTACATTGTTCAATTTTTCCCTCTATCACCTTGCTTGTGACTAGTTTGAAGTTTCGTCTTTGTGATTACTTTAGGCAGTCCTAAAGTAAGATCCACTACATCAATTTATATTATATGAGGGTGAAAGTAAAATTTTTTTTCACCTTTTAGGCCAACTAATCAAAATGACTAAATTTGAGTAAATCTATCTAAAGACCAATTTCTTTCAAACATATGATCTTGTTAAATTTATTCTAGCTAAGTTATATATGGTCTCACACTTTTCCAATTGAAAATTTCTATTAAATGTATCATTCATAGTAGATAGTATCAAATTACCAAGGAAAATAAATTATTTTAGAAAACTAATATTTCAATAACTATTACTATTTTTTATGATATTTTTAATAACATATAAACACCATTTTATAGAGCTCATAGTTAAGAATATTATTATATATGTTTCATAGTGTTTTAATTAGATATAATATATTATAATTGAAAAATTCTACAAGTACATATTTTAACACTCTAGAAGGTTTTGATTTTGAGAAAGAAAATAATAGTAAATCATATCAAAAAAATTTAAAAATTATATGACATTCTAGAAAAAAGAGTCCTCTTCAAGAATTTGTAATTTTTCTTTTGGTTGGAATATATTTATTTTCAAAAATGTGGTGGGAGATGAAAACTATCAATTTGAATAAGTTGAATTTTAAATCATTATAAAAGAGAAAATAGAGGTCTAAAGTCAGTTTTTGTTTTTGATTATTCTAGCTATATATATTATCTATAGCATAATCTATGATCAAAAGGAAATAATTTTATTTCCTTGTTATTTTGTAGTGGGAACTAGCCCCTAATTTTCAGCAACTAAAAAGTTATCTTTTAAAAAAAAAGAGAAATCTATCATTTCTTTTTTCCAATAATGATTAAAAATTATAATCTTAAACTTCATCCATTTCTACACATTTCATTAGTTTACTTTATTTTCAAATTTTATATAATAATACAAGATTTATGTCATTGAAGTTGAATAGTTGTGCTTTTGTTAACCTTTTCTTTTGTAAAAGGGTGACACAAGTTTGTACTTTTACCCATGAACATCAGTTTGTTTGATGTAGGGCACTCCCTCTTTTCATTATATTTCCTTAGATAGGGGTACCTCTTAGATACTCATGAGCATCCTTAGGTAATGGTTTCGTGAAGATATCAACAATTCACTCTTTTGAGTTAACAAATTCCATCTTCACCTCTTTGTCTTGAACTAACTCTCTATTGGGATTAAAAATGGAGTAACTAAGAGGGGGGGGGGGGGGGGGGGGGGCTGAATTATTTACTACAAAAAAAAATCCACAAATCCCTTAGATGTCTTAAATATCTAGTTATTGCTAATACTTGGTAACCATAACAAAAATGTTGTAACTCAGTAAATTAAATTGTTACTAAACTTCAAGCAATCGTGTATGCAATTATAAATAAAATGAACACAAGAGACACTGGATTTAACATGGAAACCAAATATGAAAAAAATCACCAAGTAACTAGTTACCAATTTTCATTCTTTTGAAGTGAGCCCTATTAGGAGCCAACCCTATTAAATGTTAAAATACACATTGTTAGGTGTGACCTTGTTAGAGGATTTTAATCACACTATTAGGAGTGACCTTGCTAGAGGTCTTTAGAAAAATTCAGCTAAACTATCACCTTGTTAGAGAATTTACAAAATAGTTGTTAAACCAACTCTGTTAAGAGATTTGAAATCACTGCTACAATGGTTATAAAGTAACAATGAATTGACTTGAATAAGATGCAACTAAATTTGCTAATTATAAGTCTCTATTCAACATCATTAGATCCTTCTTGATCAAATATAGCTTTACTACTCTGCAATGATCTCTAATCATTCTTTCACAATAATCAATCTTCCTCTTATTCATAACACATCAAATCCACTTCTTGCATTTAGAATTTGCAACTTGACCTATTACATATACCATTCAGATTATTAAGTCAGCTCATTCATATGTTACATTTACCAATAAACCATACATCAGTCGGCTACAAATATTACTTTAAACAAATAAATGTTATTTCATAAGTCAATGAAATCCTTCATTGGTTGACCCTGCTTGGTAAATCGTACTTTCAGAAATAATTTCTTGAGTAAACCATCTTGACTTAGTTAACATTGCAACATCTATAAAATCCTTGGCTGTCAAGTTTACTTGGTAAAAACTAAATTCCTTCACTATCTGTGAGAGCTTGGTAAGAATTGTTTCTGCAATATTTCCCTTTGATGACTGAGTGAGCTCATCAACAACTAAATTTCATTGTTTAAACTTGAAAGCTTGGTAACAACTATCTACTTGGTAGACACTTTAAACCTTCTTTACTAACCTTCTAAGCTCAGTAGACATTGTCCTTTGCCTTGCTGACCAACTGAGCTTGGTAGACTCTATCTTTTGCCTTGCTAACCAATTGAGCTTGCTAGATTCTATCTAATGACTAATATGATATTTGTGTGACATCAAAGACAACACACAATTGAACAATTGTATCCAACAATCTCCCCTTTGGCACTAATGGCAATACAACATGTCATAGAAAATTGAAATTTGAAAACAGGTCTTTACTGATAGAATACATCACTCTCTTCTTCAAATATAGCAATCTCCCTCTTTCATAATAATCTCTCGTCTTTCACAAACTATCTCTCCCTCTTACACAAAATCTTATTATTTTGCAAATTTTAGAAAGATATGACAGTATACTCTCCCTCTTTGACAATACATGCCAAAGACAACACAAATCAACTAAATAGCATTGTACCTAATGTACTGATTCATATGCAATGTCTTCATTGGTTTGCTGCATCAACTGATAGATCTTCAATTCTATTTCTATTGATGCATCACTAAAACTTTATTTTAGTGAGGTTTGGATAGGGGAATGAACCTAACTTACCTCTTAGATACAAGAATGCATCCTTAGGTAAAGGCTTTGTGAATATATCAGCAATTTATTCCTTTGTATGGACATATTTCAATCTAATTTTTTTTTCTTGTACCAATACTCTAACAAAGTGATACTTTATGGAAATATGCTTGGTCTTTGAATGAATCACTAGATTCTTGGATATATTAATTGCACTTGTGTTGTCACAAAACATAACAATAGGTATTTTGATTTTTTGCTTCATACCTTCCAATAATTGTTTGAACCACACAATTTTTGTGTAGTTTATGACTGCTACAACATATTTAGCCTCTACTATGGACTAAGATGTACAATTCTATTTTTAACCTTTCCCCAAGAAAGAAAGCTCCTCCACTAGTACTCTTTCTGTCATCAACATTCCCTGCCCAATCTACATTAGTGAACACTTTTAAATCCAAATTTCCTCCAAGTTTATACCATAATCCATAATCTTCAATTTCTTTTAAGTATCTCATGATCCTTTTGATTGACATCATGTGATTTTCTTTTGGTTTTGTTGAGAATCTTGCTACAATTCCTACTGCAAGAGCAATGCCCGGTCTTGTGTGCACTACATATTGTAGTTTTTCAATCATAGATCTATACAATGTTTGATCTACTTCTTTTGATTCATCATCTTTGGTAAGTTTTAATCTAGTACAGATAGGAGTTCCAACTGGTTTGAAATATTTCATACCAAACATTTTCATTATCTCCTTGATGTATTTAGATTGAGTAATGTAGATACCATTCTTACTTTGATGAATTTGAAGACCAACAAAGAATTTGATTTCTCCAAACATTGACATTTCAAATTCCTTGTTCATTTGTTCTAAAAATTCTTTTCAAAGATCATCATTTCTTATGAACAAAGTATCATCTACAAATATCTCTACCAAAACAATCTTATTATCTGGTCCTTCCTTTATGTACAAACTACTATTGTCATTAGTTATTTGAAAACCAATCTGAATAAGACAGTTATGCAATCTTTCATACCATCCTCTAGGTGCTTGTTTCAGACCATACAATGCTTTATGCAATTTTCAGACCATGTTCTTCTTGTCTAGATCAACAAAACCTTTAAGTTGTTCAATGCAAACCTCTTCATCCAATATGCCATTGAGAGATGCTAATTCAACATCCATCTAATAAACTTTGAATCTTTTGTATGCATCATATGCAAGTAAGGTTTTGACACCTTCCAATCTTGTAATAGGAGCAAAAGTTTTTCCATAGTCTACACCATCTTCTTGAGAGTATCTTTTGCATACTAGTCTAGCTTTTTTCCTTGATACCTTACCATCTTCATTTAGCTTGTTTCTTAATACCCACTTAGTTCCAATCACATTCTTGTTTTTGGGTCTAGCAAGAGTCCATGTTTTTTTTTCTCTATCTGTTCTATCTCATCATTCATAACTTCAATCTAACTTTCATTGTCTAGTGCATCTTTGACATTTCTAGGTTCAAAATTGGCAAGTAAACAAGTGCTTTTCAACTTACTTATTGTCATTTTTCCTTTTGATTTATCTCCAATGATTTGATCTAGTGCATGATTTTTCTTGACATACTTGGCTAACACAAGCTCCTTGCCTTTTAGGTGACTTTCTTTGTTAACCTTCTGTGCTTCAACTTCTGGTTCTAATTATGGTTGCTCAGGCTTGATAGATGCTAATTCGGTAGCTTTTGTTTGCAACTTGGGTTCTTGCAACTCAATAGGTATTAGCTCAGTTTGAACTTCTTGTGACTCAGTTACTGAAGACTTGAAAGTTGAAGATTTCTAATTGACAGGTGTATTTGGCATTGTATCAAGTTCAATGTAAACAAATTTCTTGTAGTCTTGAGGTTCCCTTTTGCTTTCTTGTTCAATTTTTTCTACAAAATCATCAACCTTCACATGTACACTTTCTATGACTTTGTGAGTAGATAAATTCAAACATTTATATGCTTTACTTTTGTAAGAGTATCCCAAAAATATTCCTTCATCACTTTTTAGATCAAATTTACCTTTTCTATATTCTTTCAAAATGTAACATTTGCTTCCAAATACTTTTAGGTAACTTACATTGGGTTTGGAGCCACACCATAACTTATAGGGGGTCTTGAATGAGTTCTTTTTCAACTATACTTAGTTCAAGGTATGAACTACAATGCTAATAGCTTCCTTCCAGTATTTGATAGCAATGTTTTTCTCAATCATTAAGGTTCTTGCATAGTCCATGATAGATCTATTCCTTCTTTCTATTATTGCATTTTGTTTAGGCATTTTAGGTGTTGAAACTTGTCTTTTGATTCCCCTTTCAATGCAAAAGTTATTGAACTCATGTGAAATGAATTCACCACCTCTATCATACCTTAAGCATTTTAGTCTTTTGCATGTTTCCTTTTCTACTCTAGCCAAATACCATTTGAACTTTTCAAATACTTCTAATTTCTCTCATAGGTACATGACAGTCATCATTCTTGAATAATCATCAACAAAAAGAATTAAAAAAAAATCACCAGTATAACTTTCAATTCCAATAGGTCCACACAAATCAATATGCATAATTTTTAGAATTTCTTCAGTCTGATAGTTCTTTCTTTTAAAGCTAGTCTTTCCCATTTTACCAATTTGATAATTCTTTCATAGACCAACCTCAGGTTTCTTTATGTTAGGAATGCCTCTTACTTTCCTGAATTTACTGATTTTTATCAAGTTGTCAAAGTTTACATAACATAACCTCCTATGCCACAACCAACTCTCTTCAATTTGAGCAATAAAACATGAACATTCACCAAGTTCAAGATAAAATAAGTTACCTTTTGTTTCAGTGCCTGATCCAATCAGCTTACCTTTGTCATTCAAAAGTCTTGCTTTTCTATGCATGAATTCTACTTTAAATCTATTATTGAGTAGTTGTGCCACACTCAATAGATTTTGCTTTAGTACTTCTACCCTATATGCATTAACACATACAAGTTCCCTGGTCAATGAGATTCTTCCTTTTCCTTTTATACAACAAGGTTCATTGTTACCAAATCTTACACTACCACCATCATAGTTTTCAAAATGTTCAAACTTAGTTTTATCACCAGTCATGTGATGAGAACAACCACTATCTATAATTCATGTATCATTTCTGCTCATATGAGAAATTAGTGCCATTTCTTCATCATTATCAAACTCATCTTTTACAGTAATGTAGACAATTTCATCTTCTTCTTCATCATCAAAATCATTAGAATTTTTAGCTGTGAAACATGTTTTCTCATCCTTATCCTTGAATGATTTGAAATCTTTCTTGCCATTGTACTTGTGACCTTTCTTCTTATCCTTTTTCTATTTATTTGGGCACTTAGAAATAATATGTTCAATTTATTCACAAAAAAAATAGATTACAGGAACCTTGCCTTTGTATTTCCCTTTGCCTCTTGAATATTTCCTTGCTAGTAGAGCTTCAACCACCTCAAGATCATTGTCTAAACTCTATTCTAATTCTTCATCACTATCTAACTATGGATCCTTTATCTTCTTCCCTTTTTCTTTGAGTGAAAACTTGGCTTCAAATGCTAATTCAATGCTCTTCGCAGCTAGAACATAATTATCATAGTTGTCTAGCTCAAATGCAATCAATCTTCCAACTATGGCCTCTAAATTTATCTTATGATTTGCTTCACATCTTCTTTCTTGAATTGCAGAGACTCTAATTGCATAAATAGGAAGTAGAGTTCTAAGAACTATACTTATAACTATCTCCTCCTTGATATCTCCTCCAGATGCTTTGATTGCACTAACACATGCTTTAACTCTTTCAACATACTTTGCAATGTTTTCATCCTCTCCTATCTTCATTTGATCAAATCATCCTCTCAAACTTTTTTCTTTGGCTCTTCTCACATTATCATCTCCTCCATAGATCTCTTTTAGCTTGTTCCACATTTCAAAGGCAATTTTGCAATCTTTGATGTCATCAAATTCTTCATAACTCAGAGCAGATGCTATATCTATCATCATGTTGTTTTGAGTCTTCTTTTTAGCAATATCATTGACATATAGTGTATTAGTAGGTTCAGCATATTTTTCATCAAGATACTTTAGTCCTGAATCAGCAATAGAAGCTAGATGAAGTCTCATTAATCCTTGCCATGCTGAGAAGTTGTTCCTATTAAGTCTTAGAATTTCCCTCTTATAAGACATCCTAATCTTTAGCTTAGATCCTTGAAATCTCTTCCTAAAAGCACCAAGAGCTCTGCTACCAATTGTTGGGATTAAAGATGGAGTGACTAGGGGGGGGGGGGGGGTTGAATCAGTTACTAAAAAAACTAATCCATAGATCCCTTAGATGTCTCAAATATCTAGTTACTGCTGATACTCAGTAAACATAAAAAAAAGTTGTAACTCGGTAAATTAAATTGTTACTAAACTTCAAGAAATCATGCATGCAATTATAAATAAAATGAACATAGGAGACATTAGATTTAATGTAAAAACTTAATATGGGAAAAACCACCAAGTAACTAGTTACCAATTTTCACTCTTCTAAAGTGAGCCCTATTAGGAGCCAACCTTGTTAAAGGTTACAATACACACTCTTAGGTGTCACCCTATTAGAGGATTTTAGTCACCCTATTAGGAGTGGCCTTGCTAGAGGTCTTTAGAAAAATTCAACTAAACTATCACCTTGTTAGAGGATTTACAAAATGGTTGTTAAACCAACTCTCTTAAGAGATTTGAAATCACTACTACAATGGTTAGAAAGTAACAATGAATTGACTTGAATAAGATGCAACTAAATTTGCTAATTACAGGTCTCTATTCTACATCATTAGATCCTTCTCAATCAAATGTAGCTTTGTTGCTCCTCAATGATCTCTAATCATTCTTAAAAATTCTCTTTCACAGTAACCAGTCTTCGTCTTATTCATATCACATCAAATCCAGCTTCTTGCACTTAGAATTTGCAACTTGACCACTTACATATACCATTCAAATTATTAAACCAGCTCATTCATATGTTACATTTACCAATAAACCATACATCAGTTAGCTACAAATATTACTTTAAACAAATAAACATTATTTCATAAGTCAATGAAATCCTTCATTGGTCGACCCTGCTTGGTAAATACTACTTCTAAAAATAATTTACTGAGTTAATTGTCTTCACTCGATTAACATTGCAACATTTGCAAAATCCTTTGGCTGTTGAGTTTACTCGGTAAGAACTAAATTCCTTTGCTATCCATGAGAGCTTGGTAAGAATTATTTTTGCCATATTTCCCTTTGATGACCAAGTGAGCTCAATAACAACTGAATTTCTTTGTTTAACCTCGAAAGCTTAGTAACAACTATCTACTCGATAGACACTATAGACTTTCTTTACTAACCTTTTGAGCTTGGTAGACTCTGTCCTTTGCCTTACTGACCAATTGAGCTCGGTAGACTCTATCTTTTTCCTTACTGACCAACTGAGCTCAATAGACTCTATTTGATGACTAATATGACATTTGTGTGACATCAAAGACGACACACAATTAAACAATTGTATCGAACACTCTCTTACATAGTGTTATTTGATTGCAATGTGCTTTGTCTTTCTATGCATCACTTGATTTTTTGATATATAGATAGCACTTGTATTATCACAATAAAGTGTCACTGGTTATGTGATTTCTTCCTTCATTCCTTTGAGTAGATGTTTTGATCCATACAATGTTTATGCAATTTATAGCAGCAACAACATATTCTACTTTAGTAGTAGATTGGAAATTACAACTTTGTTTCTTACTTGTCCATGTAAAGAATCTCTTGCCTAAGAAAAATGCTCCTCCACTAGTGCTCTTTCTATCATCAATGTTTCTAGCCCAGTCAACATTAGTGTAGGCTCTTAGTTCAAACTTTTCATTCTTCTTGTAGTATAAACCAAACTCTTCTATTCCTTTCAAGTATCTCATTATTCTTTTCATAGCCATATAGTGATTCTCTCTAGGATTAGCAAAAAATCTTGTAACTATCCCCACAACTAATGTAATATTAGGTCTACTATGTACTATATATTGCAATTTAACAATCATATACCTATACATTGTGTGATTCACCTTAGTTGAATCATCATTCTTTGATAGCTTATGTCCTATCACCATAGGTGTACTCACTATCTTGGAATCATCTAGTCCAAATGTCTTCAATATATGTTTAACATATTTTGACTGAATGATGTATATACCATACTTCATCTGATATACTTATAATCCCACAAAGAATTTAATCTCTCCAAACATAAACATTTAAAATTCTTATTTCATCAATTTTCAAAGTCCTTGCACAAAGTATCTTGTCTTTCAAATATGATATCATCAACAAATATTTCAAATAGCAAAATACCTTTTATCTTTTTCTATCTTCATGTATAGATTACTATTATCATCAGTCCTTTCAAATCTAATTTTCACAAGATAAGTATGAAGTCTCTCATACCATGCTCTTGGTGCTTGCTTCAATCCATATAGGGCTTTGTGCAGTTTGCATACCATGTTCTTATTGTTTTCATCAAAAAATCATTCTAGCTATTCTATGTAGACTTCCACTTCTAGTATTCCATTTAGAAATGCAGATTTAACATCCATCTAATAGACTTTAAGACCTTTGTATGTAGCATAATCAAGTAGAATTCTTACTCTTTCCATTCTTAAAAAAAGAGAAAATATCTCACCATAGTAAATTCCTTCTTCTTGTGCATATCCTTTACAAACTAATCTTGTTTTGTTTCTTGTCACTTCAACATTTTCATCTAGCTTTTTTATGAATACCCACTTGATGCTAATCACATTCTTGACTTCTAGTCTAGGAACTAGACTCCTCATTTTGTTCTTATCTATTTGTTGAATCTCTTCTTCCATGGCCTTGTACCTTTCATCATCTTCTAATGCATTTTTCACTATTTTGGGCTCTTTCATGCTTAACAAACATAATCACTTCTCAATCTACTTCTTGTCATTGGCCTTGCATCTTTTTTTCCAATGATTTGATTAGCAGGATGATTTCTTTCGACATATTTAGACAATCTTGGCTCAGCTCTTGGTTCTGCATTTTTTCTTCCAACTTCACTGTCATTGTGTACATCTCTATCAGGTATCTCAACATCTCTTTCATGTGTACTGATCTTAGAATTAGAATGTACATTTTCTTCATTTTGCAACTTGACGTCTAAATGTAGCTTGGCTCCTCAATGCAACTTGACATTCATAGGATGTGACTTGATAGTTAGTGAGACTTGTTGTTGGTTCATAATTTGATTTGTAGCACTTCTTCAGTAGAGATTCCTTCATAGAAGTATACAAATAATTTGTATTCTTCTAGTTCTTTCAAAGGTTTAGCCTCATGTACTTTTGTGTATTCATCAAAATTCACATTTGCACTTTCAACAATTTTTTTAGTGTTTGTATTTAAATACTTATAGGGTTTTCTTCTTGTGGAGTATCCAAAGAATATACCTTCTTCAATTTTTGCATCAAACTTTCCATTCTTAACATCTTTAAGAATATAGAACTTACTTCCAAATACCTTAAAGTATTTTACATTAGGTGGATATCCATACCATAGTTCAAAAAGTGTTGAATGAGTACCTTTCTTGATTTGCACATAGTTCAAGGTATATACAACAATACTTACAACTTCTCTCCAGTATTTTAGAGCAACATTTTTCTCCATCACAAGTGTTCTAGTATAGTCCATTATAGACCTATTTATTCTTTTAGTAATTCCATTTTGTGGAGGGGTCCTAAGTGCAGATGTCTATCTTTTTATTCCTATATCATTATAGAACATATCAAACTCATTTGAAGCAAATTCTCCACCTCTGTCTAATCTCAAGCAATTCAAATTCTTACTTGTTTCTTTCTCAACTCTTGCCAAGTACCACTTAAACATTTGAAAAGCATCAGATTTATATTTCAAAAACATAATTGTCATCATCCTAGAGTAATAATCAACAAATAGCATTATGTACTTATCTCCTATGTAGCTTTACACTTTAATTGGTCTACACAAGTTAGTATGAACAATATCTAGTATTTCTTTAGAGGTATTAGATTTACTCTTAAAGCTTGACTTTGACATTTTGCCTAGCTAACATTGTTTGCACATTATATTATTAGGTTTCTTCAACTTAGGCAATCCTCTAACTCTTTTGATGTTACTGATACTAACCAAATTATCAAATTTAACATGACATAATTTATTGTGTCAAATCCATACATGATCAAGTTTTGCAATAAGACAAGTAGCATCCTCTATATCGAGATAGAATAGATTACTTCTACTCTGATCACCTTTTCCAATCAGCTTACCATTTGTGTCATATATCTTGGTAGTTTTTTTTTCAAATTCAACCTTGCATCCTAGATTATTTAGTTGTGATGCACTTAACAAGTTATAATTTAATCCTCCAACATAGTAAACATTATCACATGAAATCTTTTTTGTGAGTTTGATAGACCCTTTTCATTTTATCAATCATGGTGCACCATTACCAAATCTTGCATTATTTCCATCATAACAAGTTAAGGTAATGAAATTACATTTGTCTCTAGTCATGTGATGTGAGCATCCACTATCAATTATCCATCTATCATTCTTGTTCACACAAGTCACAAGTGTAGTTGCCTCATCCTCATCAAAATCGTCCTTCATTGCAACATATCACTTCATCATCATATTCATCAGAATCATTTTCATCAACAATGTAGCATGACTTCTTTCCTTTGTCTTTGTAATCCTTTTTGTCATCTTCTCTTCTATTTTTGTGCATGTTTCCTTTTTCTTAGTTCTTCTTCTATGTACATCTTGTATCAATATGATCAACTTCATTGCAATTGAAACAAATGATGGGTAACTTACTTTTGAACTTGTCTTTACCTCTATGAAATCTCCTTGCCATTAATGCTTCTAATTGTTAAATAGATTCCTCATCTATATTACTGTCACTAGATGCATACTTTATCTTTCTCGTCTTCTTCTTCTTCTTATTCTTATTCTTCACCTCATTAGAATCCTTCAATAACAATTTAGCTTTGAAAGTAGATACAAAATCTCTGGTTGGTAATTGTCAAAATTAGATAGCTCAAAAGTAGTGAGTCTACCTACCAAACCTTCAAGGGTTAGATTATTTCCTAGTATACATCTCAATTGTTTGATTATAGAAGCTCTAGTAGCATAAAGAGGTAGTAATATCCTCAAGAATTTATTCAGCACAGTCTCATCATCTATTTGACCAGTAGTACTTTTTATTATACTTGCAACTTCTTTTATCCTAGCAACATATTGAGCAACATTGTCATCTTCTCTACAATAAGGAAATTGATGGATAAAATAGTCAATACACAAGGATAACTTAACATTGTCAAGATCAAATTTTTTAACATTCATTTGAGTTGGGACCATTGCTCCAATGATGGGAGCGCATGTTCAAATTTCAAATCTTGAGACGGGCAGAAAGTCACAGGGAGGCGGATCTTATTTACCAAGCATGTAGGAGGGGATCCAGCAGGCAGCGGAGAGGAGTCAGGGGATGGGGACCCACATGTGGATTCCCCAAGGAATCTCCCAAAGAAATGGGCCTCACTTTTTGGAGTCAAGCCATTAGGTAAGTCCTCTTTCCCTCTGGTTAAGGTTGTGTCTGGTCTAGAAAAGGGTTCTTGCATGATTGCTATTCCAGAAAAGATTGTTGACCATAGCATTGCCTCTATGGCCTCAATGCTCATTAGGAAGTTTATTGGCTCGAGATCAAATATTGAGGTGGTTCGGGCCTACACTTCGAAAAAATGGATCTTGAAAGGTCAAGTCAGTGTTACAACAATGGCTAAGGGTTTTCTCTCTTTTGAGTTCACCTGTCAAGAGGACATGGCTGACATTTTATGTGAAAGCCCCTGGAGTTTTGGGAGGGCCACCCTGGTGCTTCAAAAATGGTCATCCAAACTGGACTTAAACGAATCATGCCTTCAGCAAGCTCTAGTATGGGTCAGACTTCCTGAGCTGCCATTGGAGTTTTGGAACGAGGATGTTTTTAAGGGAGTGGCTAGCTCTTTTGGAGAGATTCTCTCCATCGACCCCATTATAGCTTCAAAAAGTAGGCTAACTTATGCAAGGATCTACGTAGGTGTAAGGGAAGGGGTTGACATGCCTGAAGTGGTATGTTTCCAATCCAAACTTGGCACTCATATCCAGTAGTTGGACTATGAGAGTGTCCCTTTTGGATGTTTTCATTATCTTAAAATTGGTCACAAGGCTTTTCAGTGCCTGAAAGCTAAGACTGCTAAGAAGAAAAAGGTGAAGAAAGTGTGGATAAAGAAGACCACTACATATGGCTAGAAGGAACTTTTACTGTAGACCCAAAAAGTAGCAAATTCTCCCAAGATGAATATCCAAGAGCCTCAGGCCAGGACAAGTAAAGAAGGGGAGTCAGTCAACATAGGGCTTTGTTCCTCTTTACCTTTAAATGCTTCCCAACTAATAGAGGATGACCTGGTCAAGGAAAGGACCATCATGCCTAGAGAAGAGGAAGGCAAGGTTACCTCACAGAGGGCCAAGAGTCTGGAACAGACATTTTCCCCAGTGAGGAAGAGCCAATTTTGGGCTCCTTAGAGATGGTAAAGGAAAGAGAAAACAAGGAAATTATCATCTTTCAAGACCCAAAGGAAAATTTGGTTTCTACCAAGGAAGTAGCAACTAGAATAGGGAAAAAGGAGGACTTGCTAAAAGATTTGGACCATAGGTTTGATCTTCTCAACACCCCAAAGAATGGAAACAAGGCTTCTAGATCCTTGAAGTTTGAAAAGAAGGGAGAGACACCCAGGAAATATCAAAGCGGAGATCTGTCTAAGGCTTCTCCTGCGGTGACTAGGACCAGCTACAAACCTGATGTGGGCTCTACTACCAAAGTAGGTAGAAAATTAGAGGAGTCCAAAGAGGAGGAGACCAGAAGATGCTTGGTGAATGGGTGCCAAAGCACCCTAAAGGATATTTCCAAGAATTAAAAATGAAGATTATCTCTTAAAATATTAGGGGCCTTAATGGAGCCCATAAACAAGAAATTATAAGGAATTTGATTAGAGACTAGAGACCTAACATTTTGATGATCCAAGAAACTAAAATGAAAAATGGTTCTTTGAGAAATATCAAGTTCAATAACTTGATGAGTGGGGAGGCTTCAGACTTGGATAGAGCCTCTAGGGGTGTGCTGACTTTATTCAAGACAAAACTATTCAAGGTGGAATCTATGTTCAATGAAGGTACCATTCTTTTTTGTAAAGTATTCCATATCCACTCCAATGAATTTTGGTTTTGGCTCAATATTTACGCTCCCAACAACAAGAGAGATAGAAAGTCCTACTGGTCTAGAGTAGAAGGGCTGGTTTAGAAAAGTAACATGAAGAAAGGAATCATTATGGGAGACTTTAATACCCCTCTTCTGGACAAGGAAAAGAAGGGTGGCTTTCCTCAAGACTAGGATAGCAAGCATGACCTCTCTAACTTCATCAATGGTTTGGCTTTTCTAGATCTAGATCTTATAGGAGGTGACTTCACTTGGTCCAATAAGTTCTTAGGTAAGGATTGTATTTAGGTTAGACTAGATAAAGCTCTTATTTCTCCTAATTGGTTGCAGTCTTCCTCTTGCAAGTTAGCTCTTTTGCCTAGAGTTGGATCTGATCACTCTCCCATCTCCCTCTGATAGTTGTTTTTGTTCCCTCTAGACCTCCTCCCTTCTATTTTGAGAAAATGTGGACTTCTCACCCTGACCTTCTAGAAAGAATTAAGGTCTGGTGGAGTATAGAAGTGGAAGGCACTGCAATGTTCTGGGTGGCTAGAAAACTCAGTAATGTAAAAAGGATGGTAAAAGCTTGGAATAAGTCAGATTTTGGTCATTTATTCTCTCTTAAAGAGGATCTCTCTACTAATCTCTCTTTTGTCCAAGCCTCCATTCAGGAAAATGGGTATGATGCCTCGAATAGGAAAGAAGAGTTGTCCATCCTGTCTGATTTACATGGTATCATCAACAAAGAGGAAATGTACTGGAGGCAAAGATCTAGAATTAACTGGCTCAAGGAAGGAGACCAGAACTCAAAGTTCTTCCATTTATCCACTCTTAAGCATAGAGAGAATAATAGGATTTCTGGTCTAAAGAAAGACCAGGGAGTGCTAATTAAGGAAGAATATATTTCTAATGAAGTTGTTTCTTTTTTCTCATCCTTGCTATCTTGGGACCCTTTGCTCTCCAAAGTGGATCAGGATGACATTGTTTCTTGTATCCCTCAGATCCTCCAACTACACCATAATAATTAGCTCTAGGTCATTCCTTCCATCTCTGAAGTTAGAGAAGCTCTATTTTCTAGTTCGATAGATAAATCTCCTGGTCCTAATGGTTTTCCAACCTTCTTTTTCCAAATGTACTGGCCCGTCATTAAGAAGGATTTTGTTAAGGCAGTTCAAGAATTCTTTGGAGCCAGAAGTATTCTGAAGGAAATTAACTCTACATTCTTAGTTCTTATTCCCAAAGTTCCAGGAGCTGACACACTAGATAAATTCAAACCTATCAGTTTATGCAACTCATTTTATAAGATCATCTTGAAGGTTCTCACTTAAAGGCTGCTAAAGCTTCTCCCCTTGATTATTTCCCAGCAACAATCTGGTTTTGTCTCAAGCAAATAGATTTTAGATTTGATTATTATGTTGCATGAAGTGATTCACTCTATGGAAGTTGGAAAGAGAGAAGGGATGTTACTCAAACTTGACATGTCCAAAGCTTATGATCGGGTAGATTGGTATTTTTTGGAGTTGGTGTTGAAGGCTTTTGGCTTTAATGACAATTCCTATAAACTAATCTCGTAGCTAGTTACCACCCCTTCTCTAGCTATTTTAGTGAATGGATCCCCCTCTAATTTCTTCAAACCTACTAGAGGCCTATGTCAAGGGGATCTTCTATCACCTATACTTTTTATTATTCTAGTGGAATGCATTGGAAGACTCATCAAGAAGAAAAAGAAAGAAGGGAGGATCAAAGGTTTTAAACCTTCTTCCAAATGCACCCCCTTTTCACATCAGCAATTTGTTGATGACACTATTATGGGTGGAGACACCTCGGTCAAGGAGGCTAAGGCTATGAAAGACACTTTGGACACCTATTCTAGAGGGTTGGGGCAACTCATCAATTGGGATAAAAGCTCTATTTTCTTTATCAATACTCCAAAGGAAAGACAGAAGAGAATCTCCAGAATCTTAGGGTGTCAGGTGGGGAAGCTTCCTTCTACCTACCTTGGTCTCTCCTTGGTAATGACCCCTTTTGACTCCTTCTAGAGTGGCATCATGGATAGGTTTAGTAAAAAGCTGGTTGGCTGGAAAGGTGCCATTCTTAGCCAAGCTAAAAAATGTCAACTAGTCAAATCCATACTCCAAAACTTGCCGATGTATGCTCTAAGCCTTTTCACCATCCTGGTGAATTATGTTGAGAGGATGGAGAAAATCCAAAGGGATTTTTTATGGATGGGAACTTAAATGAAAAAAAGGTAGCCCATTGTTGCTTGGGACAAAGTCTACCTCCCCAAGAAGAAAGAAGGTCTAGGAATCAGGAAGCTCACTCACCTCAATAAGGCCCTCCTGGCAAAGCAAATCTAGCGCATCTTTAGTAGCATAGGGGAATGGAGAGACACAATGGTTAATAAGTATATTAAAAGGCCCTCTATTTAGTTCACCCTATTCAGTGAGGATATCCCAAGAGGCTCTTGGAATGGTACCTTAAAAGCCAGGAATTTGGCTAATTCAAAAGTCTCCTGGAAGCTAGGTAATGGGGAGAACATTCTATTCTGGTCTAACTATTGGCTATCTTAGGGCCCCCTTTTGAACAACCCCAACTATGGATTATGGGCCAATGAGTGCATCAACCTTTATGGGCACAAAGTCAGCAACTACAGAACTGAACAGGGGTGGAAGGACCTTTCCATTATCTTAGAGGACCTCAAACCAATCATGATCATGCTTTATTCCTTATCCCTTAGCAACAATAAGGATGAACTGGTATGGACGGATAATTCCAATGGGCTCTATTTGGTTGCCTTTGGGTACTTTTCTTTATGGAGCTTCAATGAGTCTCCCCCTTGGTCGAGGGCTTGGTTCCCTAGTCTCACTCCTAAAGTCAACATGTTTTTTTGGTTGGCTCTTTAGGACAAAACTCTCACCCAAGAAAATCTCATCAAAAGAGGTCACATCATGTCGAGCAGATCTGTTTTGTGTAAAGAAGAGTCAAAGATAGGAAACCATATGTTCATTTACTATTCTTACTCCAGAACAGTTTGGGGTGTCCTCACCCAAGATTTAGGCCATAGCTGGTGCTTTCCTTCTAACCTTCTGGACTTCTTTTGTCATTGGAATGGTATGTTCAATGGATCTGCCTTGCAAGAATTTAGCTCTTGGGTCCTACCCCATTTTTGTTGGAGCATATGGAAGGAGAGAAAAAATTAGATTTTCAAAGATAGGGAGGAGCTGGCTTTAGTTATTGGGAGGAAAATTTTCAATAATGTAAAGGAAAACTTTTCTGAGAGGAAGGGAGGAGATTTTGAGATAGGAGGTAGGAAAAAGGAGAAATAAAAAGACAGAGTGAGGAAAAGACAAGAAGCCAAGTGGCTTCTCCCCCTTGAAGGCTGCCACAAAGCCAACTTTGATGGAGGCTCCAAGGGGAACCCTAGATCCTCGGGTAGTGGAGGTGTGATAAGGAATGAAAATAGAGACAGTATTGCAGCTTTTTCTCTCCTGCTTGGATTCCAAACAAATCACTTTGTGGACGCCAACACCACATGCAATATAGTAAAAATGGCTTTTGAAATTGGAGTTACCAATTTATGGCTTGAAGGGGACTTGAATAACATTATTAAGTGCATCCATGGAAACTCACATCCATCATGGATGATTGCAAATCTTATTAATGAGACTCGAGTGACCCTAGCCAAATTTAATAAAATCCACATCACTCATATTTTTTAGGAACCAAACCTGGTTACCGACAAGTTCACAAATATAGGGGTCAGCATTGACCAAAAAATGACCTGGCTTCCCAGAACTTGTATGCTAGCAGACGTTAAAAGTCTGATTGACTTGGATAAAATTTAAGAAAGTATGAAGAAAATCAAGCCTTAATTATGGATATGAAGGAGTTAAGAAACAAGGGTACTTTTCATAATAGAAGCATGGGAAATCATAAATGCAGTATCCCATTATTGATTAACTGGCATGCTTTATGGGCCATTCTTTGCAATCGCTTCTGGGAAAATAGCAAGGTTATCTTTCTCTGTTATTTTCTTACTCTCAATGGTCCATTTCAGTTACAGAGTGAGGAGCACATGAGTAAAATAGGTGTGAAATCTGTGGAAATGGTTGGCGAGAGCTACCGGTGGGAGATTTTGACAAATGGAGAAGTAGGCTGAAAGTATGGGAAAATCTTGAAGAGGGTGGGGTTACCAATTATATCATGAAGCTGCATGGATTCGATCAAGAGGTGACCAAAAGTATGGTGGGGTCCTAGAAGGATGGCAAGGTGAAGGTGAATGGTATCTACATCCATATAATGGAGGAGGTGATTGTGACTATCACTGAAATCCCTATCGAGGGTTTCAAATTCTTCAGGGATAAGAAGCTCTCAGCTAATGTGGTTAGGGACTTTGCAGAAAGTGACAAGGAATTGAAGAAACTGAAGAATATTGACACCTACTATGTCCTCAACTCCATGAAGAAGTAGTGGAGGTATGTTCTGAAAGCTATTATTGAGTCCATAACTTTGGACCCTAGGTTTGATAGGGCTCATACCCACCACTTTGTTATTATGAATCATTTCTAGCATAATGCCAAAATTTCCTTTCCTTTTTATCTATTTACCTCAATGAGTAAGGTGGTGCATAGCTTCAGAAAGAAGACCATTGCAAACCTAGCTCTGCACAAGGGGTTGTTCCTGCTTATCCATGAGCATTTCAAGGCTCAAACTATAAGCATCACACCCCCTTAGGTAGAGAATGTGGAGTCTGGTAGTTCTCGTTACTCCTCTGGCTCTGATGAAATTCAGAGCCTCAACTCTAAGAAAGGAGGGATCTCTTCTTCGGGGAAAGCTGTGACTAACCAAACCAAAAAATTGCCCACCCCCATAACCCCAAGCAGAAAAAGCCCTAGGGATCTCGGGCGGAAGCCTCCTGAGAAGGCTAACGAGGGAAATAGTGATGATGATGAGGAGCTAGAGTCTGAGGAGGTGGTTAAGTAGATATAGGAGGAAAAAAAGAAGGAAAGTGGAAGGAAGAAATGCAGGAGGGAGAGTTGGGAGGAAGTGTGCTCATAATTTGAGGAGACGTCTGTGCTGCTCATGCCTCCTATCCATCTCCAACCTGAGGAGCAAAAAGAGGAGAAAGCTAGGTATGAGGAAGGGGAAGTATAGACCAAGGATATGAGGAAAGTGTGGATAAACTTCAATGTCAAGACTTCAAAGATGGGCATCTTTAGGGAGGCTATGAACCCCCCAAATCCTTGTGGAAAATCAAGAACATAGGCTAGAAGAACTCATTGACCCGGCAATTGTGGCTATTTTGGATAGAGCTAGGGAGATAGGGATGAACCTCTTGAATAATGCTTGTATCATTGAAAACTTTAGATCAATCAAATGGATTTTCCACAAGCTGGAGGAGGTCAAAGATCAGGTGAAACATATTGAGGCAACAAGAAAAGGGATGGATGCTAACAAGAGGATGGATTTGGTGGATAGGCTCAACTTGGCAAAAAAAAGGATACAAAACCTGGAGAACTACAATCACAACCTTGCCAATTAGATGTTCTCTTTGTTGAGCTCCATTAATAACAACATCATCTCCCTCATGGGCTGGATAAAAGATAGAGATACACAGGAAGATGAGGAAGGAAAAGATAGGGATGAAGCCAGAATGGAGGATGACTCTACAAGGGACATCTCCATTCCTAATCAAGACCAAGGGAACCAAAGGGTGCAATAGTTGGAAGTGGAGGAGAAGAAACTAGCTTTCAAGGCTGCTCAGGTTATGCAAGAGCTAGAGCGAAAGAACGAGGAATAACTCTCGCCTATTCTTTTGTTCGTAGTTGTCTTTTGGCTTTTTGTTCTGGCTTTAGGCCATCAATTTGTCTTTTTTCTTGGTCTTTTCTCAGAACTATACATTTAAGCTGGGCTTTTTGCTTACTATCAACCTTTGATCTTCTACTTTTTGGCTAGGCTTTCACACTTATTATTAGCCTTTTATGTTTTAACTCTTGGGTTTCAGGTTCCCTATAAAACCTATTTATCTAATCAAAAACATTGTCACCTTCTCTCATTCTCATGTCATCAAACTTACCTCTGAGGCTCTCAGACTTGGCTTTTTAAACATTTTTGTCTCCTCCATAGATGGTGGTCAAGGCATCCCACATCTTCTTTGTAGTGTCACATCTTTTCATATCATCAAATTTAAAATAGCTTAGGGTAGAGGCAATCTCCAACATTGCCTTATTATGTTCTTTATTTTTCTTCATATCTTCAATAGTTAGGGCTCCTACTGGATCAACATTTTTTACTATAATGGTAGATTGTGCATGATCTCTAAGGCCTCCAAGGTGCATCTTCATCAAAATTTTTCATGCAAGAAAGATATATCTATTGAACTTGGGTACTTCTCTTTTAGACATCTTATCTTTGTGCTTCTAGTACCTTAAAACTAGTTCTCTTAAGCAGATGGATCTGATACCAACTGTTGGAATTCTTTTAGAATAATTGAGAGGGGGGGTCAATCAATTATTCAAGGTCCAGATGTACAAAATAAAACTTTTCCACAATTCAATGAACCCATAAAACATTCATACCCATACATGCATTCATTGTGTATTTACTAAAACTTATATGTTACTGTTAAATCAACTTCTAGATATGTAAAGCATGAAACACAACACATTCATGAACACATTTGAAACAATGATTTAATGTGGAAATCCAAATTGAGAAAAACCACCAATAGCATGCTACTCCTTTTCACTCTTCAAGTGATGCCATTTGAAAGGCCAACCCTATTAAAGGTTATAATACACACTGTTAAATGTGACCCAATTAAAGGATTTTAATCACCCTGTTAAAAGTGAGCCTTGTTAGAGGACTTTAGGCCATTCACTTGGAATGGCACCCTATTAAAGGTTTCTCCAATGACTACTAGGTCAACCTTAATCCAAAGGATTTACCCTAGACTAATATAATTGTTAGAGAGTAATAGTAGAGCTTTGATCTGATACAACTTACAACTTCACTTGCAGATTACACATCTTTTTTTATTCCTCAAATCTTCTTGGCTTTCATACTTTTTAGCTCTTACAGTTTTTTAACCCATCAAGCATTCATCTCCTTAAGCCTTCTTTCTTGGTATGCCTTTGTAGACTCTTCTCTTGGGTCACTTGATGAAGAAAAACCCTTAATTTATTCTCATCCTTAGGTTCTCACTTATGATACCAACCTCTCTAACTCTTTTGCTCCATGACTAGACATTCCTATATAAAGAAAATTAGAATATTTTCCCACTCATTATTCATGTCTAAATTAGTATTTTGGATGGATTACATAGGATAAAATGTATCTACACCATATCTTATCTATTCTAGAAACTTCTCCTAGAATCCAATTAAATTCACCTAAAAATGGTTTACATCAAATTCTGTGCTGCTAGCTCTTCAATATTATCCTCCTCTTAATTCACAAGTTCTAAGAAAGCAAACTTGTTGGCTTATATTTAGTGAATCTTTAATCTTTATCATAATGCAGTAGCTTGACATTATGAATCTTTTGATTCTCAACACATATTGTGTTACTTGGCATCAACTAGATTTTATGTGTGCTTAGCATCAACTAAAATTTACTCGACATTCACTAGAATTTTCTTTCACTTGGCTCCAACTAACTTTTTGCTTAGCTTGCACTAACATTTTTGGGAACCTAATATCCACTCAATCAAGCTTGGCATACAAACTTTATTTAACTTATTCTTCTAACCTCTCTAAGTGTAGCCAACCATTTTGTAAAGTTAAATAGATCATCAATACATCATATTATCAATGTCTTAACTAATTCTTGTACTTCATTACATAAATATATCTCAACCTTTCCTCTAGGTGCTTTTTTTACATCTTATTGATCAAATCCTCCTCATCAATCACCTAAGTCATAGTACTCGAATCTTGTAAGAAATTGTCTTACCAACAAATTGTAGGTTTGACATCAGTGACAAAAAAATGATTCAATCATAGTCTTCCTCAACAATCTCTTTCTTAGAAATCTCTTTTCAAATGATCTTTTCAATCACATATCAACATTTATGAGTTAGTGTTGACCAAGTTGGGTCGGCTAATGAAGGATTTTCCTCTATCAATATATTTGATCTGACTACTTTGTTGGTTAGTTATATCCAGCTCATGGGATGAATTTTGCTTGTTTAAAAGTATAATCAAATTGGCTTGATATGATACAACATATAAATATAAGGTTGAGTTGAGAGTTAAATTTTGAAGAAGCATGGGATTGAAAACATAAATTAAGAAAGCAAATTGGAAGGATATTAGAGTATATGAGTTAACTAAGATGAAAAGAACATTCTAATCAAGGAGGATCAAGTATTCAAACTAGAACATGGATCTAAAATAAGCAAAGACAATTGCATCAGCATTAGGTCAAGTCATTGTTACTCTCTAATAATTATAGTAGTGAATCAAATCTCCTAATAGAGTTAGCCTAACAACTATTTTCCAAATCCTTTAACAAGGTGTGATTTCTAAATTGAAGTGTCTAAAGACCTCTAACAAAATCACTCCTAATAGGGTGAACTAGATCCTTTAATAGGGTCACACCTAGTAGTGTATTTTATAACCTCTAATAGGATTGGCTCCTAACAAGGCTCACTTAAGAAGAGTAAAAAATGATAACTAGTTGCAATTGCTAATTTTTCCAAATTGGGTTTCCACGTTAAATTTTAATGTCTCTTATGTTCATTTTATTTTATTTATGATTCTACAACTAATTTAATTAATGTTAAACACACTAAACATCTTAAGAAGTGATTATTTTAGTGTTTGACAAGTGACAAAAAGTCTTAGTGTAAATTGAGTGTTCTTGTGTTAACCGAGTTATGGTAGTATTTCAGTTTTAGAAGAGTCTAGTTTTGTATTGTATTGACATCATAAGGGATCTAGGATTCACTTTTGTAGTAACTAATTCACGTCTTTACTTTTATATACTCCTCTTATATTTGCAACAATTGGTATCAGAGCTTTTGGTACTTATAAAGAAGGTTTCAAGGACCTAAGCTAAAGATCAAGATCCTTTATAGAAGGGAGATTCTTAAGCTAAACAGAGATAACTTCCAAGCATGGTAGGAACTTATGAAGCTCCATTTGGCAACCATTGGTGACATAGGTCTAAAATATCTAGAGAAAAAATATATGGCACCTACTAGAACTTTAACTGTGGATCAAATTGTGGAAAAGAAGAACTAGAACATAATGATGATAGACATTACTTCCACTCTTAATTATGTTGAATTTGATGAAGTCTAAGACTGTGCTACTACTCATGAAACGTGGAAAAAGATGAAAGATATCTATGAAAGTGATGACAATGTAAGGAGAGCTAAGGAAGAAAGTCTTAAAGGTTAGTTTGATCAAATGAAGATGGAATAAAATGAGAATGTTTCACAATATAGTAAAAGAGTCAAAGCTAGTGTGAGTGCAATCATAGCCTCAGGTGGAAAAATTGATGATGTTGTAGTGGTCAGAAAGGTACTTATAACCCTTATTCATATTTATGAAATTAGAGTTTCATCTATTCAAGAAATGAGACGTGATTCTAAAAATTGTATAACTTTGTCTTTACTAGTGGGAAGGTTGACAATTTTTGAGTTAGATAATTTGGATAATTATATTCCTAACTCTAGCAATCTTGAGTTTGTATTTCAAGCCAAGCTATCACTCAAGAAGAAAGGTGCAAAATATAAAATCAATAAGTTTGACAGTGAAGATGAAGATGGTTTTGATGATGATCTCGAAGTCATTGAAGCATTTCTTACAAGAAGATTTCCCAAAGGTAAAAGAAAGTATAAGGCCAAAATTCCTTTGATCTATTTTCCTTGTGTAGAAGTTGGTCACATTGTTGCAAGGTGTCCAAAAAAAAATGGAAAAGAAGAAAAGAATCATGAGAAGTAGAAGGGAAAGAATGATTTTAAAAACTATAAAGACTACAAGGATAAAGGTAAGAAATCTTGTTACATGGCTAACTATTTTGATAGTAGTGATGAAGATGAAACAGTTTACATTGTTGTTAAGGATGAAATAGATGATGAGAATGATAAGATTGTCCTCATTTATCATGATAGTAAGAATGATACATGGATCATTGATAGTGGTTGTTCTCACCACATGATTGATGGTAAATCTAAATTTGAGCACTTGGAACACTATGATGGTGGGAGTGTCAGATCTGGAAATGATGACTTGTGCAAATATTTTTTTCTAGAGATGAGTAAAGAATTTTAAATGTCAATGTTTGGAAAGATTAAATTCTTTGTTGGATTTCAAATTCAATAGATGAAGGATGGTATCTACCTTAATTAATCAAAATACATAAATGAGATATTGAAGAAATTTGGAATGGAGGATTCTAGACTAGTTGGAACACCTACATCTACTAGACATAATCTTTCCAAAAATAATGATTCGAAGGAGGTGGAATAGACTACATATAGATCAATGATTGGAAAAGTTCAGTACTTAGTACTCTCAAGACCTGATATTTCATTAGCAGTTGGTATGGTGGATAGATTCTTTGCTAATCATAAAGAAAATCATGATGGAAATCAAAAGAATCATGAGGTATTTGAAAAGTATTGAATACTATGGTTTGTGGTATAAGAAAGGAGGCAACTTTGAATTGAAAGAATTCAATGATGCAAATTGGGAAGAAAGTGTTGATGACAAAAAGAGCACTAGATTTGTGCATTCTTTCTTATAAAGAGGCTAGTATCTTGGATAAGAAAGAAGTAGAACTATATCTCTTAGTCTACAATAGAAGTAGAATGTGTTGTTACAGTAGTCAATTGCTCCAAATTTGTTGTGTTTAAACAATTTTTGTTTGGTATGAAGGTGGAGATCAAGAACCTAGTCGTTATCTTCTATAATTAAACTAGTACAATCAATATATTGAAGAATCTAGTGATGCATACCAAGACCAAGCACACACAATAAAAAATAATTTCTTGAGAGAATTTTTGCAAGACAAGGAGGTGAGATTGGAATATGTAAATAATTGTAGACATATTCACCAAGCCATTACCTAAGGATGCATTCTAATATCTAAGAGGTAAGCTAGGGCCATTCCCTTATCTAAAGCTCACTAATCAAATTTTAGTAATGCATCAAGCAAGCACCTTGATGATTAGACAAGTTAATGCACTATTGATAGAGAAGATTGCATATGAATTAGCACATTAGGTACATGAAAAATAGAGATATTTTTGTCTTTGGCGTGAGTTGTCAAAGAGGGAGATTTTGTCATATAAGAGGAATTTTTGTATCAATAAAGGTGAAGAGTTTGTCATATCAAAATTTAGAATTTTTCAGTCAGATGTCAAAGAGGGGAGTTTGTTGTGAGAGGGAGAAATTGCAATTAGAGTAATAAAATAAATCAAAGAGATTGATGTTAGAGGAAGTTCAGACTAATAGAGGGAGTTCTCATGGATGAGAATTAGAATGAAATTAAAGATATTATCCTTCTATTTTTCTCCAAAATCTCCTCATATTATGACACATGTTGTGATGCCATCAATGTCAAAGAGGGATATTGTTGGATAAAATCATTTAATTGTATGTTTCCATTAATGTTACACAAATTTAAATTCTTTAACCAAGCAATCAATCTTAGATGAGCTCACTCAGGTGTTGAAGGATGTTTCTTGTGTATGTGGAGTGTTCTAGGAGATGACGACACAAAACCAGTGTTAACTGAGCTCACTCAGTTACCAAGGGAAGTTGGCATAGAACTAGTGTTAACTAAGCTCGCTTGGTTACCAAAAGAAGTATAAAGGAAATTATTTTTTGAGTTAGTGATGACCAAGTTGGGTCAAGTAATGAAAGATTTTCCTGTATCAACATATTTGATTTGACATTTTTGTTGGTTAGTTCTAGTTGACTCATGGGGTGAATTTCATTTATTTGAAAGTATATTCAAGTCAACTTGACAAGGTAAAAACATATAAATACAAGGAAAATTTGAGGATTTAATTGTGAAGAAGTATGATATTGAAAAGATAAATCAAGGAAGTGAATTGGAAGGATAAAAGAGTATCTGAGTTAATAGAGCTGCAAAGAACATTCTAATCATGACTGATCAAGTATTGAAACCATAATAGAGATCTAAAATTAGAAAATTTGGTTACATCAACAATCAATTGAAGACAATATTACTCTCTAATAATTGTAGCAGTGAATAAAATTTCCTAACAGAGTTAGCCTAACAACTATTTGCCAAATCCTCTGACAAGGTGGCATTTCTAGATTGAAGTGTCTAAAGGCCTCTAACAAGGCCACTTCTAACAGGGTGAAATAAATCCTTTAATAGGGTCACACCTTAAAGTGTGTTTTGTAACCTTTAACAAGGTTGGCTCCTAAGAGGGCTCACTTCAGAAGACTAAAAAATAGTAACTAGTTGCAATTGGTGGTTTTCCCAATTTGGATTTCCCCATTAAATCTTGGTATCTCTTATGTTCATGTTATTTTCTTTATGATTATACAAATGATTTAATTAAGGTTAAACATACTAAACATCTTAAGAAGTGATTATTTCAGTGTTTTCTAAGTGACAATAATTCTTAGCATAAACTAATTACAACTATGTTAACCGAGTTATAATAGTATTTTAGTTTTAGCAGAGTTTAGTTTTGTATTGTATTGACATCTTAAGGGATCAAGGATTTATTTTTGTGGTAATTGATTCACCCGTCCCCTCCCAGTTACCCCTCTTATATTTCCAACATAAAATAATATCTAAACATTGATCCACCACTATCTCTTTTATGTGCAAACTTATATATTTTTACAACCTAGTCAACATATTTGTGACCTTTTTTCTAGACGGACCCATCAATCAATTTATAGTCAACATAGACATAACATTTTTATTATTTTCTTCTACAATATATATTCTAGCATTAATTCTCTCAATTATTTTTTAATCTAGAAATTCTACAAGGATTAATATCTTATAACTTATGCTCTCAATGTCCTCTTTGATAATGAGAACACTTCACGTGATAACTATGAGATATTTCCACATCAAGTGAAATTATGATATTGCTACCAAGATTTAACTCTGTAGGTTTTGTTAGAGTTGATGAAAGCCAACTCCAAAGACACCCAAGATCACCTGCATGTGAGAACCTATCAAAGAGAAGCCAAGGAGAGGAAGAGCATGGAGCAAGGGAAAAACCCTAAATGGACATGAGAGACCACATATGCAAACACAAAAAGAATATATATTTACAATGAGAATGTGATGTGTTATTCTACAATGAGAGAGAGGTCACTTATAAAGACCTCAAGAAAGCTTGTAGAACAAGCTGGAAGGTGGTAGAAGATAAGGATGACAACTCAGCACATATCCACAAAATGTGGAACATGCTAGAAGGGAACAAACTCCCGTGTTGTCAACAACTAACCACTACATGCATTAAATACAAAATATTAAATAAATGCATTTACCTAAGTAAGCTTAAGTAATAGAATAAATAACTAATAAATTAATTATTTACTCTAACACCTCCCCTTAAGTGCAACTTAGGGAAATGCCTTAAGCTCACAAGACTAAGATGAAATGCAGAATGGGTCTCGACAACAAGGCCATGTTAGGTACCCATGAACAATGCAACAAAATACAACCTCTGAAAACAGGGAAAGAGAGAAAACCACATGGGAAAAATCCTCCCCAAAAAAGAGGTAAGAACCTAGTGAAGAACCGAAGAAGCCTCCAACTAGGAAAATGTCCCCTAAAATAGGAACAATGAGTGATCATGAAGAAGCATCACTGAAGCATGAAGAAGCCACAAAATCTGTCAAATTGCTGATCTAAAGAACCTCCATGGAAGAAGAAGGAATGAACCGAGTATGTCTATATGGTAGATGATCCATCTCACCGAAATGCATAGGTAGCCAGCCACTGCAATCACCTTGTACATAGGATCAACCACTGAATACATAGTTCACACTATCGAACCATCAAACCACGGATGCATTAGAACAACAACATAACCCCCCCTTAATGTAGATGGGGTGTGATGACAGGCAACTGAGAAGGTGGGCCAAAGTCTCCTGTAGACAAACCAAGAAAAATGAGAGAGGGAAAGAGGTACAGACACCTATAAAGACATGGTCAAACTGACTCTGCATGGGGCTAATGTCATGGAAGGGACACTCACTTGACAAAGGGAGAATGCCTAAAATAGCAAACAACTATCCCCTCCATGGTGCTCTATGAAAATAGTGCATGTACAACTGACTCAAAACAACGTGCATGATCCTTGAAATGCAAAAGTGGCACTTTATCTCAATGCAATACATAAAAGTTCTTCAAAATGATAGTTGCAATGATCAAAACTGAAAAAGAGCTGCAACAAAAATAAAGTACAACCTAAAAGAAAGGAAACCATGCCAGGAAAATGATCCTCGGGCCTAAAACACTCAAGATATCCACCATATAGAAAAAATGCCAAAACTATGATAGAAAGAGCATGGGCCAAAAACTCAAGAAAAAGACCACATTTCTGAAAAGGTGACAGGACCAGCTTTCCAAAAATATAAAGTTTTCAAAAAATAGGCATGGGATGCAAAAGATATGCTTGCTAGAGTCAAAAACATAACTTTGGACTTTGACAAAAAAATGGGCAATGAAAAAACATTAAAACCTAAAAATACCTACACCAAAGTCTCCGTCTCGGAACCAGCTTTTTGGTGCTTGTTTCAGATGGGAAAAATACCTCTGTATGCTTAAGTTATGGCCAAAAAATTGCAAGTAGGTCCAAAATGACCCTAGAGAGGTGCAAGAAGGATGATGTAAGGATGACATCATGCTAACATCAGTAGTTCGCTGGATTAAATTTGACGGCCATGTCAGTCGTCATGCAAAAAAAGATGTGGCAGGGGCCACGTGGTGGACCTGCCATGTGTCATGCGATGTGTGGTTGTGACATGAAAACTGACACAGCACCGGCTAAGCAGAGGTGGCTGGTGGTTCCACCGGAGGAACGAGCGGTGCTCGAGCCGCGGCAAAGGCTGCGGGTGCAGAGGGTGGCACCACCAGTGGTCACTGCTGGGGGCCACATGGCAATGGCCATTGGGTGATGCAACCAAAAACTTATAAAAAAAAAAAAAAAAATTTACCAAAATTCCGTACAGTCCATACAGCAGCCTGTAAGGCTAAAACAAATTTGCCTCTCGAAGCTCTGTCTCCAAAAATGAAAAGTTTTATATGAATCCTGACTACAAACGGCCTTCCGGATCCAATGGTGATGTCCGTTTGGGCTGAAAGTGCTCCAAAAAATTGCTGGTCCCTTGATTTGAAGAAAAAATGCACAAACAAACTAGGGTTTGTGACTTCAAATCATGGCTTCAAAAATCCTTCAATGAAGCTACAGCAAGAAGGCTCTGATACCATGTTGGAGTTGATGAAATCCAACTCCAAAGACGCCCAAGATCACCTACATGCGAGAACTTGTCAAAGAGAAGCCAAGGAGAGGAAGAGCATGGAGCAAGGGAAAAACCCTAAATGGACATGAGAGACCACATATGCAAACATAAGAAGAATATGTATTTACAATGAGAATGTATGTGTTGTTCTACAATGAGAGAGAGGTCGCTTATAAAGACCTCAAGGAAGCTTGTAGAACAAGCTGGAAAGTGGTAGAAGATAAGGATGACAACTCAACACATATCCACAAAAGGTGGAACATGCTAGAAGGGAACAAACTCCCATGTTGTCAACAACTAACCACTACATGCATTAAATATAAAATTAAAATAAATGCATTTACCTAAGTAAGCTTAAGTAATAGAATAAATAATTAATAAATTAATTATTTACTCTAACAAGTTTTTAGTTAAAATCATTGACTAATGTTTCATGAGTAATGGTTCACACATGAGTCCATCACTCATGAGAATAAATGGAACACTTAGCTCTCATTAGATCTTGGTGATGTCAAATTATGATATTGCTATTAGGATTTAACTCTGTAGTCTTTTGAGTTAAAATCATTGACTCATGTTTCATGAATAATGATTCACACATGAATCCATCTCTCATGATAATAAATAGAACACTTAGCACTCATTGGATCTAGGTGATCCTCATAGAGTTGAAGCATTGGCACTTCCTTGGAGGTCATTCATCCCAATACTACTCCATCTTGAGTGTGATTAACTTCAAAGTTTCCTCCATGGTTAAACCCACTCTCCTTGCAACCCCATTTTAAAAACCTTCACCATGGGTTGTGCCTTACGAACCATTAATTAAATAAATCCCCTAGAGCTCATCAAGTGATAAGTAGGAGACAATTCTATAACAAGTTAGATTGTGATATTGCGATTAGGATTTAACCATGTAGTTTTGAGTCAAACTCATTGACTCATGTTTCATGAGAAGTGATTGACACATGAATCCATCTCTCATGAACATAAATGGAACACTTATTACTCATTAGATCGGACAATTCTTAGAAAGGTGAAGCATAAGAACTTCCTAGGAGGCCATCCATCCTAGTACTGCTCCATCTTGAGTGTTCTTAACTAGGAAGTTTCCTCCATAGTTAAACTCACTCTTCTTGCAACCCCATATGCAAACCCTTCACCAAGAATTTTTTCTTATGAACCATTCATTAGAAATCCTCTTTAGCTCATTAAGTAATATGGAAGAGATATTTCCATAGGAAGTCAAATTGTGATATTGTTTTTAGGATTTATTTGTGTATTTTTTTAGTAAAATTCACTCACTCATGGTTTATGAGTAGTGATTCACACATGAATCCATCTCTTATGAGAGTAAATGGAAAACTTATCATTCATTGGACTCTTGGTTCACCTTTGTGAGCATCACCTAGATCTAGTTAGTCCTAATTTTTTTATTTATTCTCATGAGACATGGATTCATTTGTGAATCACTACTCGTGAACATGAGTCAATGAGTTTGACTCAAAAACTATACAGTTAAATCATGATAGAAATATCACAATTTGAATTTTTGTAGAAGTATCTTCTACTTATAAATTTTTGAACTTAAGGAGATTTCTAATGAATGATTCATAAGACTTGGTTAGGATTTTACAAATGAGGTTACAATCAGAGTGGGTTTAAACATGGAGCAAACTATGTAGTTAAGCATGCTTGAGATGGAGTAGTATTGAGATGGGTGACCTCCCAATAAATACCTATGCTTCACCTCTATGAGCATCACTTAGATCCAATGAGTTCTAAGTGTTCTATTTATTCTCATGAGAGATGGATTTATGTGTGAATCACCACTCATGAAACATAAGTCAATGAATTTTACTCAAAAACTACATAGTTAAATCCTGATATAAATATCACAATGACATATTGTGGAAATATCTCCTACTTATCACTTTATGAGATTAAGGGGATTTTTAATGAATGGTTCATAAGGGATAACAATTGGTGAAGTTTTTTCAAATGGGGCTACAAGTAGACTGGGTTTAACCATGGACGAAACTTTGCAATTAAGTATACTCAAGATAGATTAGTCCTTGGATGGGTGACCTCCCAGGAAGTCCCAATTCTTCACCTTTCTGAGAATGATCTAGATCCAATGAGTGCTAAGTGTTCTATTTATTATCATGAGAGATGGATTCATATGTGAATCATTATTCATGAAACATGAGTTAATGAGTTTAACTCAAAAAACTATAGAGTTAAATCGTAACAACAATATCACAATGACTTGCTATGGAAATATCTCATACTTATCATTCTCTGAGCTTAAGGGCCTTTCTAATGAATGATTTGCATAGCAAAATACTCGGTGAATTTTTTGCAAATGGGGTTAAAAGAAGAGTGGGTTTAACCATGGAGGAAAATTCAAATTTAAATATGCTCGAGATGGAATAGTACTAAGATGGGTGACATCCTAGGAAGTCTCAATGCTTCACCTTTGTGATCATCACCTAGATCTAATGAGTGCTAAGTGTTCCATTTATTCTCATGAGAGATGGATTCATTTGTGAATCACTACTCATGAAACATGATTCAATGAGTTTGACTCAAAAACTACATAGTAAATTCCTAATAGCAATATCACAATTTGATTTACTTTGGAAATATCTCCTACATATTACTTGATGAGGTTAAGGGGATTTCTAATGAATGGTTTATAAGGAAAAACACTTGGTGAAGGTTTAGAAAATGGGGTTGCAAGTAAAGTAGTTTTAAGCATGAAGGAAATGTTGTAGCTAGGTGTGCTCGAGATGGAATAGTACTGGGATGGGTGACTTCCTAGGAAGTCTAGGTGCTTCACCTCTATGAGCATCACCTCAATCCAATGAGTGCTAAGTATTGCATTTATTATCATGAGAGATGGATTCATGTTTGAATCACTACTCATGAAATAGGAGTCAATGATTTTGACACAAGAACTACACAGTTAAATCTTGATAGCAATATCACTAGAACACTTCATCTTTTATACTCTATTAGCTAATTTCTTTGAGCATTGGCAGTTTCAACATTAGATTTTTATTTTCTCAAACAACTAGTGGTTGTTGGTGGTAGTGTTGTTGATGGTGTTGGTGCAAGCATGAGTGTTGGTAATTGTACTAGTTTGGATGTTGGTGTGGGTTATTGGCATTGGTACAATTATGAGTGTTGGTGCTAAGGTTTCTTCATCCATTGTAGTTGTTGGTGTTGGTGTGGGTGTTAGTGCTAGGGTTTTGTCATTCACTTGTGTTGTTTCTTGTATTGGTGTGACTAGTTTGAGTATTGGCATGGGTTTTGGTTTAAGTTCTTATATAGGTGTTGGCACTAGGGTTCAACTAACTACTAGAGTCATTGTTGTCATTCTTATGATTGATTTTAGTTTTGATGTGCATGGTGGTGTAGGTATTGGAACTCAAGTAATTGCTGACACAAAGGGGTTTTCTACCTATTTCTATTACTATTAGTTTATGTATGGATAGTTCTGATGTTGGCATGGATGTGAGTGCTTGAATGGGTGTTGCCATTAGGTTTTACATACTATTATTTCTTCTGGTTACACTCTTACTTTCAATATGGTTTCAATTAGTATTGTTTATGGTTCTGGCAATGATGTTGATTCTAGTGTTGATGCTAGTGTTTCTTCTAGTACCATGGTAGTTGTTAGGGAACCTCAGTGATATAAATTTCCATCACATGTTGCTAAGATCATGAAAGGGTGTTCAATTCTATTTTCTTGTGGTGGATCAAATTCATAGGTGAAGGATCCCTCTCATATTTCTAATCCCATATTTATCTCTTTAGAGGAGGATATTGTTCAAACATAGGGGATGCTTCTACCAATCTTTCAAATCATGCTATGATTTGTCATTTTAAAGGCTGATGTAGGGGCATCCAAGGGTCAAGGTTGTTAACTCAAATATTGGTTTTGGTTGAGATTTACTTCTTGGGGTCATAACTTTTTACTTGGATGTGGGTTTTGGCTAAAATTTTACTGGGAACTTGAAATATCGTCTTGACTTCCGAATTTGTCTTTTTGTATTTTTTGCAATTTTTTTAGAAAGTTTATTTTTTTGTGATGAATCCAAAATCATATTTTTTGATTCCATCAATTAGTTGGCAATTTGTCTTGCCTTAGTTGATTTCCTCAATGTGGGAACCCATTTTATCAAGTACATTAACATTTTTCCCATATCCAAGGGGTATTTTATTGCTAGGTTTGATGATGTTGTGGATAGAAATAAGATCCTTTCTTCTCCCTCTTTAACTTTTTTCCTTCTTCTAAATATTTTACAATATTTTTAATTGGTTGAGGTGTCCTTCCCTACCTCTTTCTCTTTGGTTTGATTCCTTGCATGAAGGTGTGGGGGATGGTTTAGGGAATTTTTTGAGGGTCTATGACAAGTCATTAAATATTTGCATTGTATTAATGCTAGAATCTTTGTGGAGGTGGACATCTCTAAGGGATTGCCTAAAAAGTTCAATTTTAACTTCCTAATGGTAATTGGATTCAAATTTTAGACTATGAAGAGATTCCTTTAGATGTAGAATATTATTTAACACTAGGTATTTGGAAGCTCAATATAGTTTAGAGAAGGTTAAGACTGAAAAGGCTTAATCGTTGTAGAAGGGAGCTTTTTTTGAACATTACACTTTTTCTAAGAAGAGCAACTTCTAGACAATTGTGTAGGATTTCCCCTATATCAAACCTATTGGCTCTATGGTTGTCTCTTATATTGTTCCTATTCTCTTACAAGTTCCTCTCTATATGTGGATACAATTTGTGCAACTTTTTTTTCTAGTGTTTACTCAGCTGTAGTTGTTGGTTCTAACCATGTTTCTACTGCAATAGATTTTCTTCTTCTAGATTCCCAAGAGGGGTTTTCTCTTTTTGAGGAGGGATAGAATCAAGTTATTAGAAAACATAATAAGAATTCCTCTTCTAATTTGAACATGAAGCTATGCTCCCAAAATAAAGGAGGTAAAGGAAAATCTTAATTTTTTTAAGCTAGATGAGGGTTTCTTTCCCTCAGGTTAAATAGGGTCTTTAGTGTTTTATTCTTTTGATTGGCTAGTTTCTTTTGGTCTTGTTTTGCAAGGCTTCTTTTTTGCATATTTTGAACTATCGCATCTCTCTGCAAGTTATTTGGTTGTATATGCTTTGTTTAAAATCTTTTTGATATGAAGTTGTCAAGGGTTTCGAAGCCCTCCTTAACTTGATTTTATCATCATAAAAAATAATAGATCTTTCATTCTTACAAAATCTATTGATTTATTATTGTCTCCAAATGGACTAGATGGGCTCTCTTATGTCATTCCCATGTTTCCTTGGCTCTCTTTGATCTTTCATTCTTACCAAATCTAATATTGACATATTCTTGTCTCCAAATGGATTGGATGGGCTCTCTTATACCATGCCCATGTTTCCTTAGCCAACTTCCTTTATATCCTATTTTCTACATTACCTTGTTTCCTAAAGAAACATACCATTTGTATCACATGCAACATTACGAACTGATTTCTTCAATTTTAAAAATCATTTTCTTTGAACAATTTTTGTTGGTTTATCTAATCATCATTCTACTTTCTTCACTTAATCAGAAATTTTTAATTTTTTTCTTCAATTTACACTCTTTTTTAAATTTCTACAATTGTTTATCAATATTCTCAAATATAAATAAATATTCATATATCTCATTTCCAAATCTTTTCAAATTCTCTACCAATTCTGAATTAAACTTTTCTAGTTTTATCAATTCATCATTCCAAAAGACTTCTTGCAAATCAAACTCAAATTGTCATTTTCAGCATTTTGTGTATTTTCTTCATTGAGAAATTAAAATAAAATAATAGCTTTTTAAAAGTATCTCTTGATCAATCCAAAGAACTTGATTCTCTTGTTTATATTTTGGCAATTTAAAAAAGTGTGGTAACTTGACATGTTGCAAGTTCCTAGTGGAAATGTTCGTTTGAAATCTGAGCTCCCTTTTATTCACCAAACATTTCCAAATTTCTTGAGGCTGCAATGGAAGCTGTTACCCATTACCCCTTGTAACAAAAAAGTCATTAAATATGGTAATGATAAGTCTGAATAGAATGCAGCCCGCAGAAGAAAGGAGCAGAGAAAAGTGATCTGCAAACAGCTGTCAAAATGTCAGGCGAAATTATTGCAAGTTTCTTGGATTGATCCCATCAGTGACAGTTTAAAACGATGGTTTGGAAGATGGACAGCATAGTCAAACAAGTCAAAGTAATTCCATGACGCAAGGCTGAGAGCATAAAGAACTGATATGACAGACTACTTTCAACATAAATTAATGATCAACCCGACAAATTGCTGCATTAGCCTTCATGAAGCTTGTCTTTTGCTTTTTCGAGTTTTGTTTAGTTCTTCTCTCTGTTTGTGGCGAGAAATTCGTCCTTAAAATGCTTTTATTGTCCTTTATAGGTAGCCATATATTGTTCATTTCTCTTAAACATTTCAATACTTCAATCATTTCTCTTTGGCTCAACTTAGCATAGAAATATGAAGAGCCGCTTGCTTATAGGGCTTTCTCTGGATAGGAGTTTAGAATTTAGAAGAATAGTCTCCTATCTTGTGTGAAATTGCTCCTTGTCTGTAATAATAATAGTCTGTTATCATATTGGAACAGCCCCGGTCTGTGATTCTCCTTGTCATACACTAATAAGTAAAAGTCTGTTATGATGTGTGGAGTTGTGACGTTCAGAACTTGTGATATTGCTAGTAGGATTTAACTGTGTGATTTTGAGTCAAACTCATTGACTCATGTTTCATGAGGAGTGATTCAACATGAATCCATCTCTCATGAGAATAAATGAAACACTTAGCACTCATTAGATCTAGATGATGCTCACAAAGATGAAGCACCCGAACATTCAGAACTTGTTATGACTTTGGAAGGCATGCAAGTGGAAGGAATGTGTAGAGTATGTATGGTTAGGGTTTTGTTAGGGTTGGAGGAGTGGAAAAGTGGGCTGAGAAACTCTTTGCGGTTGTAGCTTTCAAAAGAGGCAATTTCAGCATGATTAATCTCACAGGAAGCCTTGTGCAAACTACTCACCATGTTCTCAAGCCATTTTCGACCCAAGGAACTTCACCAACTCCAGTACTGTTCATGCAAATGTGAATGTAAAGACTGGGTAATATTTATGTGGGTTTATATGTATTTGGCATACGAAGGAACGCCAGGCATTTGGTTTCTATTACTTTACTATTCTCTTTTTCGAAGTTTAGTTGAAGAGAACCATTTTCTGATTTGCAACGTAGGGTTTGAGAACTTGCTATGATGGAATGTAAAAACCATTTTCTGATTTGCAACTTAGGGTTTGAGAACTTGCTTTGATGGAATCTAAAAACACCATTTTCTGATTTGCAACTAAGGGTTTGGGAATTAGACCATTTTCTGGTTTGCAACTTAGTGTTTGGGAACTAGACCATTTTCTCAGTTGCATCTTAGGGTTTGAGAGCTAGCTATGACAAAGTGCATACATGTTGAATCTAAAGTTTCACAGCTTTGATGCAAGCAAGCTCTACTGTTCAATATTTTGTATATCACAGTTTCATGCATTTGATTGTTTTGAGATTTTAATTATAAATTAAAATATCTATTGAGAGCATTATAAACTTTGGCCGTGAGTGATGAAAATATTGGCAAGAAACTGTGATGACCTTTTGCTATTACAATGGCATTTTTTAAAGTTCGTAGTTATTATCTATTGTGTATGGCTCAGTACAATTGTACATCATCAATTTTTGCCAGTTCCAACAAATTATGGGCTGTTGATGCAAGATTTTCCTTGTTCCATTTATTGTCAGCTCACAAATCATTTTTGTATACTATTGCAAGATTGTAAATAATAATACTGTATTATAATTTTGGTGTTAATTTCATTTTGTTTTGACTTCTATTTCAATGAAAATCTTAGTATACTTAGCAGTTCAAAAACCATATAATTAATGAAAACTTAGGCTAATTCTTTAAATTTTGATGCAAGAGCATCTTGTAAGAAAAATTCATTTAAAAAAATTTAAAAATTTAAAAAAAAAAAAATTGTGGAGAGAGAAAGTGACGAAAATTAGAGGAGAAATAATAAAAAAGAAAAAAGGGAAAAAGGAAGAAAAAAAAGAAAAAGGAGATTTCTATTTTCAAGGTGCATAGGTGGCATAATAGAAAAAAATAAAAAATAAATAGTTGCCATTCCATTTATTGAAGTGTGTGAGTAGAATTCTAGAAAGTTATGAATATTGTAGAAAGTTGTGGATATTGTAGAAGGTTATAGAAATTGTAGAAGGTTGTGGATATTGTGTAGGTGGAATTCTAGAAGGTTATGGATAAGTCATGCATTGGGTGGTAAGTGCCTATTTAAGCAAGGCATATGAGCATTAGGTGAAAGCTCAAGAAGAAGGTGAAAGCTCGAGAGGAGAAGCTCAAGAAGGAGAAGCTTGAGAAGAAGGTGAAAGCTCAAGAAGGAGAAGCTGTGGAAGGTGAAGCTTGGAAAGCTTGAAAAGTTTCAAGGTGTGAAAGAGGAGGAAGTGAAGAGTGAGTTTTCTTGAGTTTGTGGACAGAGCGCCGAATGTGAAGCAGTTTATAGTAGGATTGTGTTGGAGTTGTGAGTGTGTAGACAGAGCGTCGAATGTGAGGCAGTTTACACTTGGATCTTGGATAAGGTTGGAGAAGAGCTAGCGGTTGTGGTTTAGAAACAAGGAGGTTGCTTGGTGGCTTGCGAGCACAAGTTGAGATATCAGAGGTTTCTACTAGAGTGTGGATCTAGACTAGCTTGGGTTTGGATTGGATCTTGAGAGATCTTGTAGAAAATGTTAATGTAAGGGCATATGCACTGAGTTGTGGTGCCAAAAAGGTGACAAGGAATTTTTTTTTCCCTATTTTAAAAAGCGCGTGCGCGCTATAGTGCATACGCGCTATAGCACGGACATGCTTTAAAAAAAATAAAAAGTATATATTATATGATGGGCTGCAAACCCGCAGCCCATCATTTTCATCAGCATTTTCTTCTACTCCTATAGCGAGCAGCGCGTACGCGAGTTGAAGACTCAACATTTGCACCACCATTTACCAAAATGCCTCCTCGTCGATGAAATCCAAGACCACAAGCGCACCCACGATGACACCGTAAGTGATATAAACCTAACTTTGCATTGTTTGATATATTTTTCATATTGTTTTGTAAGTTTTTAATATTCTTTTGTAGGGTTTTTACAAATTTCATTTAGATTTGTTTATTTATTTGAATTTCAATTGATTTTTTATCAGGAAATGTTCATAATCAACCAAAAAATCCACAAGAACATCAAAACCCTCAAGAACCCCAAAACCAAAACCCTCCTCAAGAAGAAGAAAAAATTTCACAACCCGAACCAATTGCAAGACCTCCACCAGGCACACAAGAAAATATAAGAAATGAAATAGAGAGAGGCAAAACTCAATTAGAAGGAATCATTGCTCGGTTGAAAGAATCCGGACAAACCAATCCAATGAGGGCTCAATTGGCATCATCCCTTGAATCCATTAACACCCAGATAACCTCAGTTAGTGGTCAGTTAGATATTTGTCGGGCTAAGAGGGATGAACAAAAAAGATTTTATGCAAATAAATTGTCATATGAAGATGTTAGAAAAAAGGAAATACCAAAAGGTAGTATATGTGCATTATTTAGAAAACTCGGTGAGCAAAATACTATTAGAGAGGGTACTAAACGATTCCCCATCCATTGGTGCATACATGATGCTATTAGAAATAATTTTTGAGATAGATGGTGGATGGTTTTTGATGCCCCTCCTTGCAACAATCACGAGGTCCCCATGTATTTTTTGAAAAAATTATATTGTGAGTTTGTCCTTGGGGAGATCCCTAATTATTTTGATATGTTAGACTCCTAGGGTAGAGGTGGGGGGTCATCATTTGAGAGGCCCAGAGCACGTCGTGACCCTAATGTAGTTAGGGCACCCATGGTCCATCCACAGCGTGAGCATGTGATTATTCCTTCAGTTGTGAAAGAACATGTAGAGGCTAGCACTCTAGGGACCATTAATGCTTTGACGCAGACCCTCATCCATTCCACGAGCCCATTAGTTGAGGGGGAGCCTTCTATACATCATGGTCACATGTGCACTTCATGCGGATCCCTATGCACATTTGGCACTCATGTCGGAGATGGTGCAGATGATGGGCTTGTCACCGATCAGTTCCTGAATGAGACATTTGGCATTGACACATAGGTAAATTGCTAATTTGATCACATTTCATACGTATAGTGAATGATTAATTAATTAGGATTTATTGACATTGTTCAAAATTTAGGGTCAAAGTGTTCCTGGGCCTAGCAGCGATCCTCCAGGCCCATTTTTTGTCCCTTCGACGAGTCCTGAGGTATGTATCAATTTAATCATTTTAATTAATACAGATATTTATTATGTAATCATATTAAGGATTGACCAAAAAAAATATGCATGTGCATCAGTTCTCCACAGGACCCTCAACCTTTACCACAGACGCAGAGCAGAGACATCATACGAGCTTCACACAGGTACAATTGTTTCATGTTAATTTAATTCATTTGATTATATTTATTCCATGTTTCATGTTAGATATAACGTGTATTGTATGACATGCAGCTCATGATGTCGGACACACCTCCTCATCTGTGACAGTCTGTTGATAGTGGAGTGGCCGCAGCTATGGCTAGCTCACAGCCACTGACAGAGGTATGAAAGAATTTTCTTCATTTTAGTTGTTTTTTATAATAGTTAATCTCAAAATTTCTAATGTTATTTATAAGTGATTATATTTATTGAATTTTTGTAGGGTCTTGTCACGCTTGATCGTCCACGAGCATTTGAGGTGGACTTACAGAGTGACTATTTGTTGGCGGTAAGAAAATAATTGATTTTGTGAGTACATATATTTGATTTCAACGTATAATAAATATTGATTCATATCTACTTTCTTTGTATCAGTTGGACCTGGAGAAGAGCCTCAACAAGAGGTCAAGTGAGCATGTCAGGAGGGCCCCGTCATCTCCACTGTCTCCCTCCACACGACGGCAAAGGACGTCAAGAGACTTATTTCCTTCCCCTCGTGGGAAGGAAAAGATGTAGTTGAGATATTTGATACATATATATATAGAGACTTGTTTCCTTCCCCATGTATATATATATAGGCATCTGAGAGACATATTCGAT
Source organism: Cupressus sempervirens (assembly GCA_028749045.1). Taxonomy (NCBI): domain Eukaryota; kingdom Viridiplantae; phylum Streptophyta; class Pinopsida; order Cupressales; family Cupressaceae; genus Cupressus; species Cupressus sempervirens. The sequence continues at coordinate 234,066,434 of CM053783.1, forward strand.
ACACATTTGATGTACATATGACATTCTATATTTGATGTATGACATTATTGGTTAATATATGATATGTTTGTTCATATATGACATTATTGGTTATCATTTTATATTATATGTTTGTTCATGTATGACGTTAAATTAGATATGTTCGTGTATGATATTAAATTAGATATGGGCATGTATGAAATTAAATTCAATTGCTAGAGAGTTGCCATTATGTCTACCAACTAGTAGATGTTCTTTTTTGCTTTATTAGTATTTCTCAAAAACTGAAAAGAAGTTGTTTCTGGTGAATAGTTGTAAACAATTGCGATCATCGACTTCATGTACTCATGGCTTTGGCTGTGAACACTTGTAACTTTGGCTATAAGCATCCATGGCTTTGGCTATGTGCACTAGTGGCTTTGGCTGTGAGCATTTATGGCTTTGGTTGTAGGCACAATATAGCCTTGGCTATGGGTTGTCTTTCTTGCTGCATGTTGAAGTTACCTTCAAGAATATCATTAGTCTAAGATCATTACAATTAAAATACTATGACATAATACCTTGGAAATAATAGTCTTTAACCCATTACTTTATTTGTTAAAACATCATGTAGTATCTACTGTAGTCCTTCTACTCAAATATGTTTTCAAAAATACTTAGTATGGCAAAAAAATGTCTATGGAAAGCTTGTCAAATAGGATATTGAAGAACTAAATGTGGATAGTCATTAGTACCCATCAATAAGAACACAGGCATCTTTCTCAAGCAAGCCATATGACATTAGCAAGTAATTTATAAATTTCCTTTGCAAATAACTAGAAGATGCTATGAATCTTAATACAGAGTTAATCACGAACTCATTATTCCATCCAAGAAGCATATATCACCCTAAGCCAATTAACCGACAGGATAAAAATTAATTCAATTTCAACAAAATTTTGAGTATAACAAGCATCTTAGGGATTCTTAAAAGAATTAATACAATGTTCACAAGAGCATTACAAGTTCTTGTAATGCTATTTCACATATTGTAATCATATTCACTTTTGAATGGCCATTTGTGTTACAAGCATAAATGTTCTTTAAGGTCTTTTAATTCTAGACATGAATTTTATTATGAAGCTTTTTTATGACAACCCACTCAATGCATATATTGTTGTTCCAGATTATGCTAATTTGACTTTCATTGGTTGATTTGGGTCTAGACATGATGTTATTCACTACCTTTTTTATATATTATTTTTTTGTAGTGAGGTTCTGGCCTAAATGAATGTATTAATCATCGAAGTTGTGAACCTTGGTCAAGATCCTTACAAATATATTTTCAAATTGGACCTCAAATAGTTTTCTCAGTCACCCCCTGTACACAGATACTAAAGTTGTAGTTAATTACAAAATTAATACTGAATTAACACAAGTTTAATTGAGAAGTATTATGTACCTCAATAGGCTAGATTATTATTGACCGGGAAGCTTTATCTTAGAGCAGTTGGTTTCCTAAATCTTTAGCGCAATGATAGTCTTATGGAATGTGGAATTAGGTCTGCTAGCTAAGGAACGTTCTTTAAAAGGTAGAGGAAACTCAAGACTCACATGTTTCCAATCAATATAAATGTTTAAATCGCTTCTCTAATTTTTTCTATTTATGATCTTCTTAAAACTTAACTTTCTAAATGCATTGATGGGGAAATAAAGATCTTCTAGGAACTAAAGGCTAATCATGCTTAATACTTACAATTCTCTGTTTTTATCTAATAATTTAAAAAAGATTGTACAAGTGTTTTCAAAGAGCAACACTTGTCACTAACATCATAAGAAGGAATATCCAAGGCGATCCCCCACAACCAAATTCAAGAGAAAACAAAATTCCACTACTAAAGAGATAGTAACAATGATCATCCCTAGTCTCTCCCTTATCACAAAATGATTACCATCAAAATTTGCATTTCCAATTGTGTCATGTGCGTTGAAGCGATAGTAACATTTTCACTCTCTTACCTAATGTCTCCCATTTCTGAAACTCCTGGGGAAGGGTAAGGCCATCTTCTCAGTACTTCAAAATACAACAAGTTCCATTTTTTCACATATTGATAATCGTTGAATTAAAGTATAGTCAAATTATTGACAGCCCATAGATATGCCCCGTCAAAGATCGCAGCCTTGTGGCATTTAGTGACCCTTAGGGACATTCTGGTTCAGCGTGTCTGAGAACGTTCGAGCACTGAAGGGGACAGGAAGAGGTTGGGGATAGGGTTTACCCAGCCACTCGGAGCTAATGGAGGAGATAGTTTGATCCCATTACGAAAGATGAGAGAGATTTGGTAGTTGGCAACTTTGTACTAGCCAACACTACAAGTTTCAGCATCACCCGAGATGGCATTGTAGAATGAAAATAGAATGTGATCTCCAAAAAGTGAGAGAGGTTATTGTAGGTCTCTACAATACAGTCCTATAGGAATTGGAATCTCATCCATATCTCACACGAGCTCCGAGATATGCCCTGTCAAAGATCGCAGCCCTGTGGCATTTAGTGACCCTTAGGGACATTCTGGTTCGGTATGCCTGAGAACGTTCGAGCATTGAAGGGGAAAAGAAAAGGTTGGGGATAGGGTTTACCTGTCCGCCCAGAGCTAATGGAGTAGATATTTTGATCCCACGATGAAAGATGAGAGACATTTAGCTGTTGGCAACTTTGTACTGGCCAAAACTACAAGTTTCAGCATCACCCAAGATTGCATTGTAAATTGAAAATGGAATGTGATCTCGAAAAAGCAAGAGAGGTTATTGTAGGTCTCTGCAACACAGTCCTATAGGAACTAGAATCGCATCCATACCTTGCACAAGCTCCGAGATATGCCTCATCAAAGATTGCAGCCCTATGGCATTTAGTGACCCTTAGGGACATTTTGGTTCAGTGTGCTTGAGAACGTTCGAGCACTGAAGGGGATAGGAAGAGGTTGGGGATAAGGTTTACCTGGCCACCCAGAGCTAATGGAGCAGACAATTTGATCCCACGATGAAAGATGAGAGAGATTTGGCAGTTGGCAACTTTGTACCGGCCAACACTACAAGTTTCAACATCACCTGAGATGACATTATAGAATGAAAACAGAATGTGATCTCCAAAAAGTGAGACAGGTTATTGTAGGTCTCTGCAACACAGTCCTGTAGGAATTGGAATCTCATCCATATCTCGCATGAGCTCCGAGATATGCCCCGTCAAAGATCGCAACCCTGTGGCATTTAGTGACCCTTAGGGACATTCTGATTCGGCGTGCCTGAGAACGTTCAAGCACTGAAAGGGACAAGAAAAGGTTGGGGATAGGGTTTACCCAGAGCTAATGGAGCAGACAGTTTGATCCCACGACGAAAGATGAGAGAGATTTGGTAGTTGGCAACTTTGTACTGGCCAACACTACAAGTTTCAGCATCACCCGAGATGGCATTGTAAAATGAAAATAGAATGTGATCTCCAAAAAGCGAGAGAGGTTATTGTAGGTCTCTACAACACGGTCCTGTAGGAACTAGAATCTCATCCATACCTCACACAAGCTTTGAGATATGCCCCATCAAAGATAGCAGCCCTATGGCATTTAGTGACCCTTAGGGACATTCTGGTTCAGTGTGCCTGAGAACGTTCGAGCACTGAAGGGGATAGGAAGAGGTTGGGGATAGGGTTTACCCAGCCACCCAGAGCTAATGGAGCAGACAGTTTGATCCCACGACGAAAGATGAGAGAGATTTGGCAGTTGGCAACTTTGTATTGGCCAACACTACAAGTTTCAACATCGCCCGAGATGGCATTGTAGAATGAAAATGGAATGTGATCTCCAAAAAGTGAGAGAGGTTATTGTAGGTCTCTACAACACAGTCCTATAGGAATTGGAATCTCATCCATATCTCACACAAGCTCTGAGATATGCCCCGTCAAAGATTGCAGCCCTATGGCATTTAGTGACCCTTAGGGACATTCTGGTTCGGTGTGCCTGAGAACGTTTGAGCACTAAAGGGGACAAGAAAAGGTTGGGGATAGGGTTTACCCGGCCACTCGGAGCTAATGGAGTAGACAGTTTGATCCCACGATGAAAGATGAGAGAGATTTGGCAGTTGTCAACTTTGTACTGGCCAACACTACAAGTTTCAGCATCACCTGAGATGGCGTTGTAAAATGAAAATAGAATGTGATCTCCAAAAAGTGAGAGAGGTTATTGTAGGTCTCTGCAACACAGTCCTGCAGGAACTAGAATTGCATCCATACCTCGCACAAGCTCCGAGATATGCCTCATCAAAGATCACAGCCCTTTGGCATTTAGTGACCCTTGGGGACATTCCGGATTGGCGTGCTTGAGAACGTTCGAGCACTGAAGGGGATAGGACAAGGTTGGGGATAAGGTTTACCCGGCCACCCAGAGCTAATGGAGCAGACAGTTCAATCCCACGACAAAAGGTGAGAGAGATTTGGCAGTTGGCAACTTTGTACTGGCCCACACTGCAAGTTTCAGCATCACTTGAGATGGCGTTGTAAAACAAAAATGGAGTGTGATCTCCAAAAAGTGAGAGAGGTTATTGTAGGTCTTCACAACACGATCCTGTAGGAACTAGAATCGCATCCATGCCTTCCACGAGCTCCGAGATATGCCCCGTCAAAGATCACAGCCCTATGGCATTTAGTGACCCTTGGGGGCATTCTGGATTGGCATGCCTGAGAACGTTCAAGCACTGAAGGGGATAGGACGAGGTTCAGGATAGGGTTTACCCGACCACATGGAGCTAACAAAGCAGACAGTTTGATCCCACGAGGAAAGGTGAGAGAGATTTGGCAGTTGGCAACTTTGTACCAGCCGACATTGCAAGTTTTAGCATCACCCGAGATGGCATCGTAAAATGAAAATGAAATGTGATATCCAAAAAGTGAGAGGAATTATTGTAGGTCTCCAAAAAGAGTGTTTAAAAATGCAAAAATAGTGGGGGGTCCTTTGTATGGTTTGGGAGTTTGACCATTAAAAGTAGAAATTGTCCTAGTAGTAAGTGCTGGTAACAGTTTTGAAATTTGATTGTTGAGTGTTGAGAAACCTCAAGTTTGGGATTTTTCTTGTTGGATTGAGTCTATAATAACCATTTCCATCTGAAAAGTTGATTGTTGAAACCATTTAAGAAGTATTTGCATAGTTTTCCCTAAAATTTGAGTGCATAAAAAGGGGTATGTGATTGCTCCCAAGGTGGATTTAGTGTTTTCTCCAAACAAGAGTTGCATTTTATGTTTGAAGTCATCTAATATAACCAAAGTGAAGGTGTTTGAACCATTTTGGGGTTCTAGAGATGTTGCAAAGTAAGAGTTCTAGAAAGCCTTAGGGTAAAGGGGCTAGAAAGGAGGGTTTTTTAAAAACCATTGTAAAGTTGATCATGAGACCAATAAAATAGAAGAATCCTTGCATTTGAGTCGTGTCTTAAAACTTTTTTGGGTCATGGGAGTTCCAAAAGTCAAGGGATTGTGAGTTGCTTTGTAAATGGCCTCAAACTAGGCCTAGTTGGCAGACTGAAATAGCCAGTTTTGAGTGATATTTTACAAAACAAGTGTAGTTGGTTTTGGAGTATATTTTAGAGTGAGGAAAAGGGTATTTTAATCACCCAATAGTTTAGGAAGTTCTATGGAAAATTTTGGAGAAAACAAAAAATTAGTCATTGGCAAGGGCTAGTTGGAACAAGCCTAGAAGAGGCAAAATTGAGAAAGTGTAAGAGATGAGTTGCTGAGAGTGTGCAAGGAGTTGGAACATGTTAGATGAGATGTTTTGAGATGATCCAAGGTGTTGAGGCCATGATATGATGCCAAGGACGAGTTTTGGTACTTGCATAGGGTGTTCCAACCAAGCTACAAATGCATAGGATAGGACCTTGTAAGGTACTTGCAAATTATGGTTCTAATGCCGACAAAATAGAACTCCCACCAAACTTGGAAATTTACCTTATCTTTAATGTCAAGGACTAAGTTCAATATAAAGGGCCTACATTCATAGAAGGACAAACAAAATCAAAGGTTGAAGAAGTCACTATCCCATTATAATCTCAGCCAAAAGCTAAAAAGGTTATGGATTCAAGAATCAAGAAGAAGACTTGTCATGGCACCTATATGGAGCATCTTATCAAATGGAAGGATCAACCAAAATCTGAAGTAACATGGATAGATGAGAGTGATTTTGGAAAGAAAGGTATTCCTACGAAATTCCTTCAGATTTATCCACCATGAGTTCTTTGTCACATAGTCAATTGGTGTGCATAGATCCTAGGGAAGGCGATAGTTGGGAGATATCCTCTTGGGAATAGGGTCAAGAAGAAACCCTATAGGATCAGAAGAAGTCATTGGTTAGTTTGGGCATAGTGGCCTAAACTAGCTAAGAGACATATTAAAAACTACATTTTCAATTATGATCTCAAGGCCTACATGGCAGTCCAAGTACATGGATGGATGATGAGATAATTATTCTTGAATTGGGTAGACCACTTTGTAAGAACAATTCCATGTGGGGTATTTCTCTCAAAAAGGTGTCTTCTAGTATTTGATGATCATGGAATCCATATGACATGGAAAATAATTGATAAAGCAAAGAAGTTGGGCATAGATTGTGTGTCACTTGTAGTGTATACCATCTATAGGTGTCAATCATTGGATGTTAGTTTTTTCTCACCATTAAAATCTTACTTAAAACATATTTGGAATGTGTGGTTGGCTAGGAACCCTCAAATCAATATTTGTCATGAGGAGTTAGGAATGTTATCTAGCAAAGCCTCCAATTTGGCACTTACACCCGACTAATATAATGAGTGGTTTCCATAGGATAGGGATATGGTCTTTGAATAGGGAGGTGTTAGTGAATGATATAGGCCCAAGAAAGTGCTTCATTTTTGATGAGGATGGAAAATAGGGATCTAAACCACAACCCACAAGTAGTGGATCAGAAGAAACAACTACTGTAGATGATGCAAATATTGATGAGTTGTAAAGTGAGGGGGTGGAAATCACTATTGAATCCTTCCTAAAAATCAATGGCTTATTAGATGAACCAATTAACACTTTGTTGAGGAGTTATGGACAAAATATGAAGGGACTAGGTACAATTGCACCTAAAAATACCCAACCAGAAAACTTGAACTAGCCAGTGGACTATTATAGGAGATAAAACCTTGAATAACCACAAGTTAGGGTTCTTCATAGAATATCGTTTAAGCCATGTGCCGGTTACAACCACCGCACCGACATGGTACTCTAAACCTTCACCATCTATAACCGAGTGATCCAATTTTTGTTTGGCTTGAACACAATGACACAAATAATAATCTGTCCCTTCTTCATTGTCTTTATGTGCAATAATAGCAAAAACATGGCCTGCAGTGACAAATGTACAAAATGCGGTCATTAATTCAAAAAATACTTGCATAAAAGTTATAAAGTTACATATTGAAATTACAAAGATATATAAATATATATATTACCAGGTTGCACTAGATCAAACAAGCGGTCAAAGTCAATAGACGATTCTATCTGTACCATTTCCAGTGCTTGTGGGGGATGATAGGTGTCAATTGGGTCCAAAACCCGTATATCCCATTTGTCCACCCATTCAGTCGACTCATAGTCATCCCAATTTTCCTCTGCACATGATGGACAATAACATGCCATTTTTCATGTGTGGATACTCCATGAACTTGCATCAGAGCTTCTAAAAGAGTGCAACTCACTGGATCCTGTTAGTGTGCAACAATCCTGATATGGTACAATGTTAGTATTATCTATCAACCTAAAAAATCTACGAACCGTAGACTCACCTTCCTTACCTGGACCCATTGTAGCATTACACCATTGGATGATGGATTTTGCATCTATCAATATTGCTCCATCTTTGTACTTTAGTTCTTCATGAGCTAAGGCTCTTTTGATGCTGCGCCTACACCATCGTGCTCTCCCTTTCCATGACCAGCCTCTGTGAAATTCCACATGTATTGAATTCTACACAACTTGTGCATCCTGCTCAACCAATAGAACATCCGTGCATTCTTGAATTGAGATGCACAATTGTCTGACCAAATAATGTGCTGATGATACGTGATGCCCCTGTTAGCCAAATCTCCATAAAATATTTGAAAACAACCATGTATGAACTCCATAGAATGTAATCGATCATCGGTGATGTAAAAAAGGTACTCCCTCAAAATCTTCCTGTCATCCTCTGTACTTGTAGGTGAATGCATGAATGTTATGTGAAAAAATATGGAAACCTATTGAGAAGTATAATACTTTGATTGCACCTCATTTTGTGGTTGTAGTGTGTGGTTCTCTACGAAATCTACAACCAAAACAATGGTATCCAGTGGAAACGTATCCTTGCACAACTTGAATTGCAAATCCAGCCATTGAGCTCTATGGGTATGCCTTGCATACTCGTAAATAATGTTTTCACGAAAAATTTTCATGAACTCATACACTAGAATCTTTTCAATGACTAAATCACATCTTTTACCATGTTTCCCATATTTTAGAGCATATGTCACTGTCTTAAATTTTCCATAATCTACTATTTCATTTCCAATTGCATATGTACTATCCATATGTTGACAAGTTGATAAAAGTTGCAAAGAACTACAAAATAAGCACGTACCATCCAAGCATGATGTCTTGTAAAATTGTTGGTCATCCCTTATTTCACATAAAATGTTGGATATGAATTCCCTTGAAGATCTTGGTGGCTCATTTATGTCACAATCCTGCAAAATAAACTAAGAATGCAAAATTATGCATATATGCCTAAAAATATCAAAATGGTTAGAAAATTCAATATGTATCCTACAACAACAAGTTGTGCATGTGTGATTTATCTTCACATAAAAAGGTTTACCCATCTCAAATTTTTTTTGACTTATTCGAATTTGAGGATACATACCAATAAATTTTGCAAAAAATTGTGTCTGAGTTGTGTCCAAAAAATGTTTTGCATGTGGCTCGTGATTTTGGCTACCAATCCTCCTTCTTACAACATCTCTTTGATTAGGGGAAACACGTGTGTTATTTTTCCAAAAATCTTCGATCAATGATTTCAAGGCTTCACTAATTTCTTTATCCTTTCGTGGTAGTCTACCGCTAAATGTCCATAACTCATTTTTTGTTGGATCTTCCAATCTCTCACGCCTTAGCATGACTCTCCTTAGAGTACCTCTACCAATTTTTAATGTTTTGCTTGTCTTTCTCATGAGTCGAGCTTTTTTCATTTGGCTACTTGCTATTGTCAATGTAAGTACTCGTCTTGTGATATTACTATCTTTGGTGCATGATTTAGAACCCACTTTCTCATAAGCATTCATTAGATTCTTTACAATGTTTTTTTCATTTGAATCATCCATCGTTCTTAGCCCAAGAATCTTCATGATAGGCCTAAATTTTAAATTCCTCATCATTTCAACAAATAATTGGCATTGACCTGTAATATTTAATTCATCAAAAAAAAATCTCCACATACGATTAGCTTTTATTTGACAAGTACGCTTGCTAATCTTGTCAGGCATTGATTTCAAAATGTTACTATCAATATCAATCAAATATTTTGGTCTTCTAAAATGAATTCTAGAAGGTGTTATAATCTCTTCAATTCTCTCAACATTTTGAACATCAACATAAGGTTGAGTGTATTGCGTACCTTTAACCAAAGATGATGTGCCTTGGCAATAAGATGCAAAAGATGGAATATCACCTACTTGATGTGTTGATGTTGTGCCTTCAACATGACATGATGGAGTGTGTATATCGTCAGATCTACAAATCAGTGTCTCTTCAACATGAGAGGATGATATGACTTCAACATTGGAAGATGGTGTAGCGGACGATATGAATCCAACATTAGAAGATGGTGTAGCTTCACAATTCAATTGTCTTCTTGAGCATAACAGTCTCATTCATTCTCTTTGTCTTTCCAATTCTTCCTCTTTGTTTCTTGGTACCGGTGGTTCTTGATCCTCTTCAAAAGTCAATTCTTCATTATTGCTTTGCAATTTTCTTTGCTCACGTAGTAATTTTATTTTATCTCTTTTAATTGCCAAATCTCTCTCCCTATCTTCATTTGTTTGATTTTTTGGTTTCTTCCTTAGCAGGATGATGATTTCTACATGTCAAATTATTCAAACATTTGAATTACTTAAAATGTGTAAATTAAAAATTATTCAAATACATATAAAAATTATAATTATTTGAATGAATACATAATATATATATAAAATGACTTGTCAAATTTCTAACCATTTCGAAATAACATTTCATTGAAACATACAAATTTCAATGAATTCACTATATATTAAATAACATGTCAAATTATAATCAAATTTGTATCTATATATCAACAAACAATATTTAAAATAGATTGAACTAACCTTTTCTATACAAGGAATATTCAAAAAGTCTTCAAATTGTGTATCCAATGATTGAATTTGGTGTTTGGTAGCTTTCAAAAGTGTTTGCCACCTTGAAATAGTGTTTGTTAGCTTGAAATAGTGTTTGCCACCTTGAAAGAGTGTTTGTTGTGTTGAAACCCATGTTTTCTGTCAGGATAACAAAGTGCAGAACAAAACAAAAGCAGAGAATGAATGAAACGGGCCCCAAAGTTGCTTTTTGACCGTTTTTAGGTGATTTCACATAGTGCGTACGCGCTATAGTGCATATGTACTATAGCGCATATGCACTATATGAGAACACATCACTCTCCACCCTCCCTACTCTCTCTCTCTTCCTACTCTCTCTCCCCTCTCCCATCCCCTACACACTCTCTCTCTCCCCTCTCCCATCCTTTACTCTCTCTCGCTCTCCCTCTCCCACCGCCTACTCTCTCTATCTCTCTCACCCTCTCTCCTCTCCCATCCCCTACTCTTTAGATCTCTCACACATACTCCCATCCTCCCTCTCCCACTTCTTACTCTCTCTCTGCCACCTCCTACTCTCTCTCACACTCTCTCCCATCCCCTACTCTCTCTTACACACACTCCCATCTGCCCCTCTCTCCCATCCACTACTCTCTCTCTCTCTCTCTTGGGCTACTCTCTCTCTCCCCTCTCCCATCCCCTAAACTCTCTCTTTTGCAGATACACACTCCCATCCCCCTCTCTCTCTCCCCTCTCCCATCCCTTACTCTCTAGATCACTCACACGCACTCCCATCCCTCTCTCTCCTCCTCTCCCACTCCCTCTCCCACCACCTACTATCTCTCTCTCTCTCAAGTTCTCTCTCTCCCTCTCTCTCTCTCTCTCTCTCCCATCCCCTACTCTTACTCTCTCTCTCTCCAATCCCCAACTCTCTCTCACACTCTCTCCCATCCCCTACTCTCTCTAACACTCTCTCTCATCCTTTCACTTTGTCTCTCTCATCTTGTACTCTCTCTCTCTCTGCCACCTCCTACTCTCTCTCACACTCTTTCCCATCTTTTCACTCTGTCTCTCCCATCTCGTACTCTCTCTTTTCCACCCCCTACTCTCTCTCACACTCTCACACTCTCTCCTATCCCCTACTCTCTCTCTTTCACACACACACACACACACACACACACACACACACACACACACACACACACACACACTCACACTCCCATCCCCCCTCTCTCCACTCTCTCTCATACCCCACTCTCTAGATTTGTCACACGCACTCCCATCCCTCTCTCTCCCCCTCTCCCACTCCCTCTCCCAGGTCACCTACTATTTCTCTCTCTCAAGTTCTCTCTCTCCCTCTCTACTCTCTCTCTCCCATCCCCTACTCTTACTCTCTTTCTCTCCCATTCCCAACTCTCTCTCACACTCTCTCCCATCCCCTACTCTCTCACACTCTCTCCCATCCTTTCACTTTGTCTCTCCCATCCTGTACTCTCTCTCTCTCTCTCTCTGCCGCCCCCTACTCTCTCTCACTCTCTCCCATCCTTTCACTCTATCTCTCCCATCCTTTCACTCTGTCTCTCCCATCCCATACTCTCTCTGCCACCCCCTACTCTCTCTCACACTCTCTCCCATCCGCTACTCTCTCTCTTTCATAGAAACACACACTCTTATCCCCCCACTATCTTCTCTCCCATCCCCTACTCTCTACATCTGTCACACACACTCCCATCCCCCCTATCTCTCTCCCTCTCCCTCTCCTACCACCTACTAGATCTCTCTCTCTCTCAAGTTCTCTCTCTCCCTCTCTACTCTCTCTCTCTCTCCCATCCCATCCCTTACTCTCTCTCTCTCTCTCTCCCATCCCCTACTCTCTCTCACACTCCCATCCCCTAATCTCACTCTCTCTCTCCCATCTCGTACGAGCTCTCTCCGCCACCACCTACTCTCTCTCACACTCTCACACTCTCTCCCATCCCCTACTCTGTCTCTCTTACAAACATTCCCATTCCCCCCCTCTCTCTCTCCCTCTCCCACTCCCTCTCCCACTACCTACTTTCTCTCCCCCATCCCCTACTCTCTCTCTCCCCTCTCCCATCCCCTACTCTCTCTCTTTCATAGACACACACTCCCATCCCCCCGCCCTCTCTCTCCTCTCCCATCCCCTACTCTCTAGATTTGTCACACACACTCCCATCCCCCCCCTCTCTCCCTCTCCCACTCCCTCTTGCACCACCTACTATCTCTCTCTCTCTCAAGTACTCTCTCTCCCTCTTTACTTTCTCTCTCCCATCCCCTACTCTCACTCTCTCTCTTCCATCCCCTACTCTCTCTCTCACTCTCTCCCATCCCCTACTCTCTCTCTCTCTCACCCCCATCCTGTACAAGCTCTCTCTACCACCCCCTACTCTCTCTCAAACTCTCACACTCTCTCCCATCCCCTACTCTATCTCTCTTATACACATTCCCATTCCCCCCCCCCCTCTCTCTCTCACACTCCCTCTCCCATTGCCTACTCTCTCCAATCCCCAACTCTATCTCTCTTACACACTTCCATTCCCCCCTCTCTCTCTCCCTCCCACTCCCTCTCCCATCACCTACTATCTCTCTCTCTCTCTCTCTCTCTCTCTCTCTCTCTCTCTCTCTCTCCCATCCCCTACTCTCACTCTCTCTCTTTGCCACCCCTATTCTCTCTCACACTCTCACACTCTCTCCAATCCCCTACTTTCTCTCTTACACACACTTCCATCCCCCCTCTCTCTCCCTCTCCCACTCCCTCTGCCATTTCCTAATCTCTTTCTCTTCCATCCACCCTCTCTCTCCCTCTCCCACTCCCTCTGCCATTGCCTACTCTCTTTCTATCCCATCCCCTACTCTCTCTATCTCTCTCTCCCCTCTCTCATTCCCTACTCTCTTTCTTTCACACACACCCATCCCCCCTCTCTCCTCTCCCATCCTCTACTTTTTCTCTCACTCACTCTCCCTCTCCCACTGCCTACTCTCACTCTCTCTCTGCTACCCCCTACCCTCTCTCACATTTTCACACTCTCTCTCTCTTTCTCTCTTACACACATTTCCATCCCCTGAAATGTCCCTTTTCTGATTTTACATGATATTTCATGCCTCTAATCAGATCTTTAAGATCAAACAACTAATATCACAAAGATCCACCAAATTTCTCAAGAAACCCCAAATCGGGTATGCCAGAAATAGTGCCAAAAGCTTCACAACTTCACAAATTATTAATAAATCTGAAAGTAGAAATTTTTATAGAAATTTGAGCAGCATAATAGCCTACAAAATGAAATTTCCAGATCCGTATAGCCTTTATACAACATTTCGCAAATGTAGGACAAAAACTATGCTCATCGGGCTCTTGAAATTAACACCAAAATGCCCGAAAACACTACAAAAACACTAATAATCTATCTAAGAAGTTTAATCACATACCAATACATATATTCAGCTCTATTTTAACATCTTAAATTCTGAAATACATAAGCAACCCAAATTGATATGAAATACTCAACTGAAAACACCAAACGCATACAAAAAACACACCCAAAAACCCACAAATCTGCACTGTTTAGCACAAAGGCAAACTCTATATGAGCATGCACATGGAATGGCTTCAAACTCCCATCCTTAGCCTTCTTGGAAAACTACAAACTCCCATTCTTGGGTCTCCTTGGAAGCTTGCAAAATCTCGTTCTTGGGTCTCCTTCTCCACAGGTTTGGCAGCCTCTGAAGAATAACAAAGAATAAGCCAAAAATCAAGGTTTGGAAATCCCCCCAAAATGCCTCCAAACCCCTTAAAAGAGGGAATAACTGTAACTCACGTCCAAGAGAGGTTAATGAAACATATTTTAATAATAATTTTTATTTATTAGTCCAACGGTTTCCAAAGATTAACCCCCTTTTTTCGAAACTTCACTTTCTTGGGCTTGCCTGCCTTAGCAAAGATTATTATTTTTTAATTATTTGAAAAGGGGACATGACAAGTCCTCCCCTCCCAAATATTGCTTTTCCTCAAGAAATGGCTGAGCAATAAACCAATCAATCCACCTGGATCCCAAATGTAGTCATGAACTATACTACTGCCAAATAACATAGGCTCCTGCAATATGACCAAGAGGAATCCATAATCAAACTGACAATTACAGCTCAACCAAACTCCAAAATCACAACTACCACAATAAAAAACCCACGAGACACAAACTCTTAGAACATTAGAACCCAAGTAAAGTGGACAAATCAAACCGCCAACACAATAAATACCATCAACGCATCCCACTGGCCTATACGGAATGTACAATCCAACTCTGCAACAATGGTGAATGCTCTCAAATGAAACTATACCAAGTATGGAGAATCCACACACTATACAACTCCTACAGTCAACACAACTCTGTAGATCATTGGCCACTGTCTCATAACCATAACTCCCATGCACCCCTGATGGTGAAAAGCCCTCACAAGATAAACAACAAGAAATGGAACCCAAACCAAATTTTCCTGCCATCAACTCCTCAACACAAGGATCAATTGCTAACTGATGTACATACCCTGCAATATAATGTTGATTAAAAAAAACCAACCTCAGTCAACAACTCACCATGAACAAGTGATACAACCCACTGTGACTAATCACTAGCTAAGTCAGGAGATGTCATAGCCAAAGGAGTAGAATCAATAACAACACCTGCTGAAGCATCACTCCAAAACTCCCGCTCTAAGTCATGTATTATCAAGCTATCAATTGCAGGACCTATCACCATGTTGTGCCCATCACAACTCTCATGCCGAGGCATCAAACTATTCCATAACTGATGATAAGCACTAGGAACCAAAGTACATCTATGTATCATAATCTCATCAACATGGTCATCAAAGGTAAATTGATGAGCGTACCTCACAGTGTAATGCTGATAGAATGCACCAATCTCAGTCAGTGGCTCAGATTGTAATCTAGATGAAACTAACTGCAATTGATCATTAACCATGTTAGAACTGACTATTACCTCTGAAGATATCACCAAGGGAGTAGTATTACTAGCAGAAACCATGCCAACTGTTGACTCACCAACATCACACATGATCTTTGATACATCTCTAGTCTCCATGCCATCAGTACTAGAGGCCACCACCATGTCAGGCATACAACAATCTGCTACAACACCCAACTCAACTGAACCCGACTCTAGTGGGAATGAACCTGATATGCCAATGTTAGTATCAAGAATGGATGCATCCCCATCTCCACTGTCTCTGACAATCTTGGCCATGGACATCCTTAGATCACCAAACACCACAACTTGTGACTGTATAGAATCAATTAAAGACTATAGTCGCTCTAACTCCATGGTCACCTTAGCCAAATGAAACTGTGACTCCTTGAAAGCCAACTGTGTACTCTCAAGAATCTTAGAAGTCACCTCAAGTTGCTCAGTAAGCTCACTCACCTCATCTTCCTTGGCCAACAATGCATCATATGTTGTACTACCCCACTTCATAAGATAATCTCTGTCGGCTACCAACTGCATATAATCCTATCTCAAAATCTGGATAGCCTCCCATAAAGAGTGGAACTCTGTCAAGAAAAGATAACTGCCTCCCTGCTCATCACTAGTAGGAGAACCCCATCCATAAGCTGCTAACAACTGACTAGCAGCATCAAAATGCTGGCAAGTGATAGCAATGTCTCGGTCACTAACTCTCAACTGATTAGACACATGATGGCACTGGCTTGACTGTCTCCTACAAACCTCCTCTAATGCACTGTCTAAAGGAGTATCCTCAAAGTTACTAGTCTCTAGAGTATTACCATCCATATCCTATGAATCAAATCTAAAACTCATATCAACATATGGAGTATCAAAAACATTAGCATTTCCGTCCAACTCCTCTATACCCAAGGAAACTAAGTCTTCAAAACTGCCCACTGCATCCTCCTAGATGTCATCAATGCCAATATGATCCTGGGACTCATCTATACACACTGCCAAATATGAAATATCATCAACACATTCCAACAAGTATGGTCGACTGGATATATGAAAAAAGCCCAACATTGGTGTATAAAATCTAATACTAACATCAAACAAGATACTGGCACAAGAAAAGACAACACCATGTAATCTGCTAATCAAATCCATGATAGCACCCAAACAAACACTGCTACCAAAAAGTGTTAAAGATCTCCAGTCAACTGAATCCCAAATGCCAATATAACAATCTCGAGTCCATATCCGTAAACTAGAATCAACTGGTAACTCAAGCAAACTCCTCACTTGAGTAATATGACCAATACTAAATAACTCCACATACCTGTCATGATGAGATAATTAAGTCACAATACTATCTTTGTTCACCTTCAGCTGGCTGGACAAATCATGTGAAGTACTACCAGCCTCAACCTCATGTGATGAAGCATCTAACTGTGCCTGGTACTCTTTCTTAGCAAAGTCATGAATGCTCAATGTCTGCTCATCTCTACCAGGTATCTCACCATCCTACACAACAACATCCTCATAATCATCATCTGAACCCACTACACTGTAGTCACTGCATGTTGTAACTATACCATCCTGAATACCTGTGGCATCACCCTTTGATGACCTGTAAACAATTGTCTATATTTGAGTATCAAGTTGACCGTTACTATCAATCTATGTAATATCCTTTCCCACCACCTCCTGTGGCAGAGTAGAATCTGAGACCTCTACCTGGCTATCAGTTAGTTTCTCAAACTCCTCATGCAAGTTCTTGGGAATTGTGTCATCTATCCTATGAGAATATTTGCCAAATAGAAATCCAGTCAACTTATCCACCTTAGCTGGGTCAGACAACATGTCATTCATTATAAAGTGGTGCTCAACCAGCTGTTCAGACATGTCATGGCTTATTTTCATAAGTTTATCTCGAATGTCTAAATAACCATCCTTTCTACTGTTTTGACTCTGGATATCAATTGTCCAAGATCGTGTCCTCTGAGACTCTGTACTATACCTGTCCATTCTGGATAAAGTAGACTGTAACCCCAATAGGATATAACTTCTTCAAACACCAAGAACTAACATGCAAATGATTAGAAGTAGCATGCAACCATAGATTTTGACATGCAACTGATTAGAAGCAACATGCAACCACCAAATTCACCAAGAACTAACATGCAAATGATTAGAAGTAGCATGAAACCATAAATTTTGACATGCATCTGATTAGAAGCAATATGCAATCATAAATTATGACATGCAAGATCTAGGTAGTTGTCAAAACTAACATGCAAGATCTAGTTAGTTTTCAAAATTGACATGCAAGATCTGGGTAATTGTCAAAACTGACATGCAAACTTCTACAACCACCAAATTCACCAAGAACTAACATGAAAATGATTAGAAGTAGCATGCAACCATAAATTTTGACATGCAACTGATTAGAAGCAACATGCAACCATAAATTATGACATGCAAGATTTGGGTAGTTCTCAAAACTGAAATGCAAGATCTTGGTAGTTGTCAAAACTGACATGCAAACTTCTACAAACCCTCAGGCTGGCAAGATCATGGCTCTGATACCACTAAAATGTCCCTTTTCTGATTTTACATGATATTTCATGCCTCTAATTAGATCTTTAAGATCAAACAACTAATATCACAAAGATCCACCAAATTTCTTAAGAAACCCCAAATTAGGTATGCTAGAAATAGTGCCAAAAGCTTCACAACTTCACAAATTATTAATAAATCTGAAAGTGAAAATTTTTACAGAAATTTGAGCAGCATAACAGCCTACAAAATGAAATTTCTAGATCCGTATAGCCTTTACACAACAGTTCACAAATGTAGGACAAAAACTATGCTCATCGGGCTCCTGAAATTAACACCAAAATGCCCAGAAACACCACAAAAACACTAATAATCTATCTCAGAAGTTTAATCACATCCCAATACATATATTCATCTCTATTTTAACATCTTAAATTCTAAAATACAGCAGCAACCCAAACTGATATGAAATACTCAACTGAAAACACCAAACTCATACAAAAAACACACCCGAAAACCCACAAATCTGCACTGTTCAGCACAAAGGAAAACTCTGTATGAGCATGCACATGGAATGGCTTCAAACTCTTGTCCTTAGCCTTCCTATAAACCTACAAAATCCCATTCTTGGGTCTCCCTGAAAACTTGCAAACTCCCGTTCTTGGGTCTCCTTCTCCACAGGTTTGGCAGCCTTTGAAGAATAACAAAGAATGAGCCAAAAATCAAGTTCTGAAAATCCCCCCAAAATGCCTCCAAACCCCTTAAAAGAGGGCATAACTGTAACTCACATCTAAGAGAGGTTAATGAAACATATTTTAATAATAATTTTCATTTATTAGTCCAACGGTTTCCAAAGATTAACCCCCTTTTTTCAAAACTTCACTTTCTTGGGCTTGCCTGCCTTAGCAAAGATTATTATTTTTTAATTATTTGAAAAGGGGACATGACATCCCCCCTCTCTCTCTCCCTCTCCCACTCCCTCTCCCATCACCTACTCTCTCTTCCATCCCCTACTCTCTCTCAAGCTACTCTATCTTCCCCCTCTCCCATTCCCTACTCTCTCTCTTTCACACACATGCACTCCCATCCTCCTCTCTCTCTCTCTCTTCCTCTCCCACCCTGTCTCCCACCACCTACTCTCTCTCTCCCCCATCACCTACTCTCAATCTCTCTCTCCCAACTTGTACTCTCTCTCACACTTCCTCTCTCTCCCATCCCCTACTTTCAATCTCTCTCCCCCATCCTATACTCTCTCTTTGCCACCTCTACTCTCTCTCTCTCTCACTTCCTCTCTCTTGCATCTTGTACTCTCTTTTCCACCCCTACTCTCTCAAATTTCCTCTATCTCCCATCCTATACTCTCTCTGCCACCCCTACTCTTTCTCACTTCCTCTCTCCCCTCTCCCATCCCCTACTTTCTCTCTATGTCTCTCACACACACAAATAGCCATTCCCTCGCCCCACCCCCTAGCTCTCTCTTGGTTTTCGTTTGCAATTTAGGTCTCAATAGTGCATGCGCACTATAGTGCATGCACACTACCTCGAATTCACTAGCGTTTTAATAGCACGTGCGTACTATAGGGCGCACACGCTATTCAAAGCTTTGCATTAAAACCAAGCCTAAGGCTTGGTTTTACCTTGGAGATCCAACCCAAAGGTTTGGTGTTTATAAACAGGTCTGAGATGTGTTTTCCAGCAAACATACAAAAAATGATTGATTTTTCTTGTGTGCTCCCCTTCAAGATTCCTTGTGGTTGGGTATTGATAAGATCAAGTTACATAACATTATAGGTCTCTGTGTTAGCTATCTAACCATATAATTTATTTTTAATTTGAACTATTTTAAGTCTTTCATCTATAATTTCTTTTGAATGTATGTTCATTTTTTGTCAGAAACCACCATGTACTAATTGGGTTGTAGATTTTAGCTCATTCATCAAATTTTGTAACAACTTAGTTTTTTAGAAACTAGACTCCATTCTACACACTTTGAAAAAAAGAAGTTTTGATTTTAGATTAGTTTTCAATCATTTCTAGGGGGAGCACACAGATATTTCATGTTTTTGGGATGGGTCTAATTTAAAAATTCATTAAAAAAAAATACACATTATAAAATTACCTGAAAAATCTGGGATAAACTACATAGTGTTAGGTAACTTTTGACTGGAGCGATTAAAGAATTTTTAAAAAAAAGTTAAAATTTTAGGGGGGGCACACTTTGTACTATGTTATTTTTTTTTGGAATAAACAGTACCACTTTCTGTGGCCCCCTTTTTTGACGACCTAAAACTAAACCATTTTGAAAAAAAATTAGTAGTTTAGAAACTAGATTCAAAGGACTACGACTTTTGTTTTTGTCATATCTTAAAATTTTGAGCGTAACTATCTTCAAATTCTTGTTGAAGTCCAAAATTTTTTGATTTCAGGAAAAAGGTGTCCACTTATACCCCCCTTTTGGCACCACAACTTGGTGCACTAACCCGTAATTGCTATTGGATTTTCAAGTATAATAAAAGTGTTCTTTGGGAAGCATTTTATTTTCTCTTAGTCTTCATATTGTTGCATTCTTGGTTGTGAGTTGGTAAGGGTGGTGTGGCCCTTCGTCAATGGTATTAGAGTGTACCTTCATCAAATTTTATCTATTCACATTCATACAAGTTACATATTTGACCATATTAGCTCCACTTCTATATATTTTCTCATTGATAATATAGGTTTTGCATATAGAATAATTTAATTATATTCATGTTTTAAAAAAATTCAATAAATACTTTAGTCTATTTTACAATTCACAAATGACACTAACTAATAACATTATGTGTATTGAAACTACAAAAAAAAATAAAAAATAAAAAATATTTTTTGTTTAGAATATATCAAATCCATTGCATGTGCACAAAAATAACCATGTAACTATCAACCTTTATCCATTTCTCAGTTTGGAAAGCTAACATGTTCCATGTTTGGCATTATTATATCTATCTAAGTATTTTTAGAAGCATTAAGTTAGATTGTATTATATAAACACACAAAATTAACTATTGATTATAATTATTATGTGTGTCTTTTGATATGACTAATTCAAGAATAAATGATAGTGATGCATAATTTGTTGTCAATTAGAAAACTTGATGACATGTCCATACACTATATATAACATGAGAATAATATAAGATGGTTAATAGGAAATATCAAAAGCCTATATTTATTTGTGAAAATGTAAAAGCAGTAAATATTTCATAATAAAATTATTTAGTATATTTAAGCATTAATAAATAATGTAGGAAGCATCATGAAGTTATCTTATGATAAATATTTTTCACAACACATAAATTTATAGAATATTATATTTATTTAGAATAATCAATTAATTTAATGGCTTCACTAACAACACATATAACCTAGACTAAGTTAATACCATCCTCTTCAAAATTGTGTTTGACACTAACTCTTAGAGGTTCTATTAGCTAACACTTTATATTCTTGACCAATACCTTTCATAGATAAATCCATTTGAAATGTAATCCATGTATTTTTGTACGTTAAAAAGGAAAGATTATGTCTCAATCTTCTTTATGTTATTGTATAACTTTTGGTTGTGAAATATATAATGTGCAAGCATAAAAGAGAGAAACAATTATGTGTATATATATTTTCTTAAATCAATACATGCAAAGGAATTGACCTTAACAACAATAATGATAGATATATTTAACAAGTAAACATTGAAAGTGTTAAAGGAAATTTGAATTCATAAATCATATATTTTCAATGAGGATAGTTCAATGAGGACAATTCCTTGAAGCCTAATAGAAGATTTATTTTCATTAATGGGAGTTAAAATATATATTTCTATTTCAATTACAACATAGAAAATTCATTTGTAAAATTTAATCCATGTATTTTTATCCCTTAAAAAAAAAGAATTGTATCTCAATCTTCTTTGTGTTGTTGTATAACTTTTGGTTGTGAAATCTATAACGTGCAAACATAAAAGTGAGAAAAAATTATGTCTATATAAGTTTTTATAAATCAATACATGCAAAGGAATTGACCTCAACAACAACTATGATAGACATGTTAGAACTTACCCTCTAACAAGTAGACATTCAAAGTGTTAAAGGAAATTTGAATCATAAAGCATACATTTTTTTATCAAGACAATTTGATGGCAATAGTTCCTTGTAGCCAAATAAAAGATTTATTTTCATTATTGGGAGTTAAAATATATTTGTCTATTTAAATTACAACACAGGAATTCCATTTTTATGATAGTAACTCCTTTTATAGCATTGTGCAACTAACAAAGAACGAGTTATCTAATTTTCACTTAAATGACTTTTTCACTATACAAAAACTTCAAGGATATAACGATGGTAGAGGGGTATTTCTTCATGGAACTTATCTAAGGATGACCAAATGGACACATAAAATGTGTCAATGCTAGGGATAATTATAGTGGGAACATCTGCAAATGAATAGATAAAGGAGATGAAAAGATAAGATCAAATCATGGGAGAAAATGGTGAGTAAATTGAAAGATAAATTCTTAATTAATAAATACCAAGTTAGTTTATTGAGGAGGGTGTAAAAGTTAAACTATAATGAATGCATTATAAAAGAGAATACCAAAGAATTTTATAGGTTAGAAATCAAATCTTGACATGCGTATGATGAGCTTGAAATAGATACAAGATACTTTAATGATTTGTAGACATCTACTCAAGACAAGATTAGTTTTGTTAAGATGAAATTTGAATTGATTAAGGTTATCAATTTTCTGAAAATGATTAGGAGAAATTTAACAAGAGACTAGAATATATACAAAAAGAAAGAGGTAGAAGATTTACCTAAGGAGGAAGAACTTCTTTAGCTCTAATAAAAGAAAAGGAAAAAGAATGAAAAGAAGAAATTTCATACTAAGGAAGAGGAAAAAGTCAGCCTAGAGGTAGTAATTATAGGATAGAGCATGCGATTCTATTCAAGGGAACATATTTCAAATGTGGAGATGAAGCTCATAAAATATTTGACTATACCCAAAAAAAAGAATAGTCAAGAAGAGTAATAGTGGTAGTGGGAATGAGAGTGCATTTATAGAAGAAGAGACAACTAGATCTATGAATCAACAAAAATATGGAGAGGCCCTAATGGTTAGAAGATAAAATTTAATTGGAAATGTAATAAATAATTATTATTGAGGAAACATTTATTCAAAAATTTGATTTTGGCAATAGGAAATGAATAATCTAAGAAATAAAATAGTTACTAATATAATTGACAACTTCATTTTAGATAATGTACTTGGAGAATTTCGTCTAGGTAGAAGTATCAATCATTCTATAGACCTATTCCTAGAAGTAATCCTTCCAAAAAATTGAAGAATGAAGAATTAAATAGCAAATTACAAGAATTATTCATAAAATGGTATGATCAGAGAAGTTTGAGTCTTTATATTGTACATGTACAAGAAAAACCTAAGAAAAATAGAAAAATAGGTAGTGTAAAATGATTCTAGAGCTATCAACAAGATCAAACTAAGGTATATATTTCCTTTGTCTACTATGGATGATATAATGGATTTTTTGAGTGGAGAAAAGTATGAAATACTAAGACCAATTTGAAGACTAGCCATCAAGATATTAGAACTAGAGAAGGTGTTAAATGAAAGAATTCCTTTAAGACTTATTAGGTTTATTACAAAGGGTTGATTATTCCTTTTGGTTTAACTAATGTACCTATTAGTTTCATTAGGTTGATAAAGGAAGTATTAATTTTTTTTTGAGTAAAAGTAAAAAAGAATATGTGTTACAACTAAAGAAAGTATTGTAGATATTAGAGGATGAAAAGGTGTTAATCATAATAAAGAAATATTATTTAATGAAGGAAGAGATAGTATATCTTAGTTTCTTGATTTTAGTAAATGGTTTTGAAATGAACTCTAAGAAGGTTAAGGAAATTATGTCATGGCCTACATTGGTAAGTATTGGAAAAGTCAAATCATTTTATGGATTAGAAAATTTTATGAAATTTTTAT
This sequence comes from Cupressus sempervirens, assembly GCA_028749045.1. Classification (NCBI taxonomy): domain Eukaryota; kingdom Viridiplantae; phylum Streptophyta; class Pinopsida; order Cupressales; family Cupressaceae; genus Cupressus; species Cupressus sempervirens. The sequence goes on from CM053783.1 coordinate 234,090,389, forward strand.
TACATATGTTATTTAAATTTATAATCCTATGATTGGGACCATGAGAGATTATTGGAAGGATTTAAAATGAATAAATTAAAAAGATAGGAGTTTAAAAATGCTAAAGTTAGAAGTTTTTGATCAAAAATATCATCTTTAGTAGACTTTATCAAGGTATGTCAATTCGAATGTAATACAATCATAAATATGACTGGATGTGTGTAATTCAAGAAGGTAGATTGGTTTCTTTTAATAGTGAAAAATTAAATGATGAAAAGAAGAAATATTTGGTCTAGGATCAAGATGTCTATGTCATAGTTTAAGCCTTGAGATATGGAGATATTACTTATTTCCTATATAATTTGTGTTGTAGAATTATCATTAGTTATTCTCAAGGAGTATTGAATCAAAGACATATAAGATAGTGTTGGGCTATCATTTTGCACGATGCTTAATGGAATGAATCCTTTCAAACTCCTCTCTTGAAAAGTCAATCTCGAGGATCAACTCCAATGTTCTGAGTGATCTTTCGACCTACTAAAATTTTCTCAGTTTAAGATAAATATGAATATTCATGAGGAGGCCTTTGCTAGTTCTGATAATTTTGGATAATATGTAAAATCTATTAACTACTTCAAAAGAATAAAACACACAAAAAGTACTATGCTTTTTGTATTTTTCTATTTTATGATGAATGCAATCTAACAATGTAAATAATATGAATTCCTAATTTAACAAGGGGTTAGTATAGAAAACAATGAAGGTAGGGTGACATGAGGTTTAAGAAAATAACATGAAAATAAAATCCTAATGGACATAAGCTATGGAAACAATGCGTCTACGAGTTAAGCCTTTGAAGAAATCGATGGGTAGCCAATGGGAATAGGAGAAATGCTTCCTTAAATCCACCGATGCAATCATCGATGGGAATTTAGAAATTCTAAGATATTTCACTTCTCATCAAACCAAAAGGCCATAAAAAGTGCACTCATGCAAGACAAAAAGTTATGTATGAACAAAATGGGTGATCTCTTCTAGAACTAGATATGTCATCAGAATTCATAAAACCATAGCAAACACTAGAATTAAAAGATCGTATAGCTAGAAATAATGCAATAAAATTTTGGCTCAATCACATTCCATGAACATACATTCACAAAATATAACACGCTTAGGAAAGAATCACTACACTCCAAATGTGAGCACCAAAAGCATATATTATTGCAAAATAATGGTGGCCCTGATTACATACTACAATCTTGTATTTATAAGAAATCATCTCCTCAATTTGTGTGCTGAGAGTGAGAGATATATTTATGCAATAATATGCTTCTAAATTAATAAAAAAAAACTAATTATGTACAAATTGACTCTCAAACTGGTTCTAAGTATGACTTCATCCATTTTATATCATCAATTGGATGCATGAGCCTTTACATGTCTTAAACCAAAGAAATCATGAGAAAATAAGAAGAAGAGAGCCTTCAATTAATGTAGAAGTGTTTGGAAGTGCCAAAAATAGAAGCTCCATCTGTACTAGGCATCTATCAGAGTTAAACTACTACCATAATGCATTTTCAATGCATGGAAAGCTCTAATTTTGGTAGTTAACTATTTGTGCACCTCTGACATCTTCAAAACCTTCCAAAACAATGTTGCAAAAAGTGCACTTGGTGCACCTAGCATAGTAGTGCACCTTAAAGTCCCAAAAAATGCAAAATTTTACCAAGTGTCAAAATTGAAATTTTGGCATTTGGATTTTTCTCCCTTTTATCCCAGGGCTATGTTTTGATATTTACCCTTGAATTTCTCTATTATCTCTGTGACCTGAGCCACATCTGGTAAATTAAGGCTTCATATCTATCTTTTACTTTTTTCCTATAGTTATCCACTTCTATATAGGTTTCTATAAAATCCCTAACTTTCTCATCAAGCTCCAGTTTGATATCATCATCATTGATAGCTTTTTCAAAAGTCTTTCAAAATCTCTCAATTGCTACCTCTACTAGAATTTGTTTCTCCTATGCATCATCCTCAAAAATGTTGAAACATGCAGCGCTATAATGTTTCTCAGCTTCCAAAATTTTCACTTGGGCTTGGTCCTTGAGCCTATGGATCTTTGCATCTAATATTTCCATTACTTTATTACCATCTACAATCTTCTCTATCCAATCATTTATTTTATCCAACTCCTCAACTATATATATCTCTATGAGTATTCGGTACCTTTAGTCTTTAATTTCCTATAATGCCTACAAGTCTTTCTCCCAAGTATGCACTTCATCCATTAAACCAAAATTTTGATTCAAAATTGCTCCTAACTTGTCTAAATTATCCTTCACAACATGTAATAACTTTAAATTCTCCTAAATAATCAAAATGTCTTTCTCCTCAAAAACATTTAGCCATTGCTAAAAGGCTTTCAAAAATGGGTCGAACTGAACTGCTACCATATCCCTTCTTTGAATTGCTACATTTAGAGTTTCTTCAGGGTTAGCAGGATCTAAGTGGCCCAAAAATTCACTCAAATATCCCTTAAGGATTTTTTTCTACTGCCAAAGTGTTATCAATTCTACACCATCCCATTCCAAGCTTCTAAAAACTTCCTTCATCCTTGTCATAACAATTAGCTTTGTAGTTTCCAAGGTTGGTTTCCCAAGCATAATGTCTTGGATCCGATAATCCCTAGAGTTGGTTCTTCAACATTTGATTCTAGAGGAGGGATAGCTACATGCACAAAAAAGTCCCAGCTCTGATCACTCATGATGAAGGCTAATGCTCTTACATCCTTTGGTGGTGAATCATACTTCCTCAAAATTTCTATCAATTACATTCTATCCTCCTCTTTAGTGGTGAACTATTGTTTCTTATTTCTTATCACTTTTTTTTTTAGCCACCTTGGAATATGCTACATTGTCAATTTTCCTTTAGAGGATAAAGGAATTTGTTCTACAATGCTTTATCACTATTTTTTGAAGTCTTCTCCTTCTAGGAGGGATCCACACTAGGAGTCTTTGTTTTTATGGAGTCCATAGTCCTCACCTCTATGTCTTGAGAAGTTTTTTGTGGTTGTTCATATTCATGTCCTTCTTGTGACACTTACTCAGTGGATACTTGTTGTGGCTCTTCTTGATGTTCCATTTGGACTTGTTGAATTTTTGTACCTGAAGGAAGAGGGGTAGTTGATCCCTTGTCTGCACAAAATGTGACTTGTAGCTAGGATTCTAGAACTACCTCAGGTCCTTGTGGTTTTGGGGGCATCTGACTCCAATCCTCCTATTGAGGTTGATTGGTTGGCATATCTTTGATCTTTTCCCCAACCAACTCAGTAGCCATAGGTATAAAGTCAAAGTCTAACATTTTAAAGACATCAGTGCCATCCACAACTTGCTCATCAATCCATTACTTCATCTCATCCTCCGATGTGGCGATCTGTATGGGTTCATCTGAGATAGATGAGCACACAACCATAGAACTTCTCTTTCATTCCTGCTCCATGAATTTCACTAACCAACTCCTCTGAATCAAAGGTAGATCACCCTCTTTATCATCATCATTCTCTTCTTCTGCCTCTTCTAGAATAGGTTCAAGAATTGATGGGAAATGGATTAATTTCTTGATCACCTTTTGTCTCCTCTTCAGTAGAGTCTTAATTTCCCTTCTTTTAGGAATGAAAGGAAAGGCTTTCTCTATTTATCGAGGTGGAGACACCTCTTGTACCTCATTTTCTATTTTTTTTTGGCTTGGTGCAACTAGAGGGACTTGATTGATTGCCTTGAGCTGGTATGGCTTCTACATTCTCCAGCCCTTGTATGTTTTCCTCTCCTTGCTATGGAGGCACCAGAATTTCTCCCTCTTCAAGTTGGGCTTGTTGAGGAGAATTCCTCTTCCTCTTGCCCTTACCTTTACCCTTTTGAGATCTATAATAACCAATTGGCCTATTGAGTTGGTGCACTATCTCTAGCCTTATTGGTGACTAAGCCCTAAACATACGGATGGTGACCTTTTTTCCCTCTACCTTTGGCTAGATAGGCTTGCACATGGAAGATTGTTATTTTAGGAATTGGATCAAGTTTGAATGGTTTCTTGATCCAATCCTGCATCATTTTGATGACATGCCTCACCCTATGGTTAATATCTGAGTTTTCTTCTCAGTCAACCTCGACATTCATAATAGGCCATTCACCAATCTTGTCCTTGTTGAAAAAAGGATCAAGTAACTCCTCTAAGTCTTGTTGTAGTATCTTGAATGAATTCTTTACCTTCAAGGCCTTTTCTACCAAATACAAAGTCATCATACAATAATCCCTGATATAGACATTGTAGTCATTTATTGCATTCATCCAATGATCTTCAATAACTTCCTCATGTTGAAATATTTTTCCCACCAAGGACTATACTCTCCTGATATTATCAAAATATGGCCAAGGAGAATTATACTCTTCCAAGAAATATTGATCTCATTCACACTCAAAAGAAAGAATGTCTTGTCTCCGATCAACCTAAAAAGGTCTTATATTCATAGGCCATGTTCAACATATCTTATGTTTCTTTCGAACTCTGTCATAGGTAGACAAGAGTTGTCAAGAAATCTCCAAGAGAATCAATCTATCACTAGGATACCTAGGGAGCTTCCTAGGGTTAATAGTGGTACCCACTACCCTCAAATACATAAACATATAGAACTAGATGTAATAAGCCCCGACCAATGATATTTGTGCAACTACATCATCTAACATTCTCTTTGCATAATCTCCTTCTATGAATTGGATTGTGGCAAATATGAAGAGATCATTTACAATTTTGTACTATTTGATTTCCTCTAAAAGCCTCTTCTTTACCAACTTAGGGTATGTGATATATGGCCATGTGTTCACATCTTGCATGCTACCCCTCTTGTATAGACCTGGATAATCTATTGCTCTTCTAGCTAACAAGTACACCAAGTATGATGTCATGTAGAATTTTTTATTGTTCTTTGCCACCACCAATTGCTCACACAAATTTTGACTAAAAGTAGAAGCCCAATCTAGTGGCATCTCAGCTTTCTTTATCATCTCAATAAAGTGCACAATAAAATGTACAGGTGTCTGGCTACTGAAAAACCCATTACTCTACTCAATAGTATGATTGAGTATCCAATGTCCTCCTTCATATATCCTCTTGTCATGTCCACTTTTCTATTTTTCTTTCCCAGTGGAGTCTTCTCTATAAGGTACAAAGATTGGATGATCTTAGAAGCTTCTTCAACATGTTCCCAATACTACCTCTCTACTTGCTCATAGGTTAGCCTAATGAATTTATATGCCTGTGGGAGATGAAACAATTTTTCAATGTTCTAGGGCCAAAGATCTAGAATGATATCTACCATTATTCTCTTAACAACTCTCTCCTTAGGGGAACAATGTTCTAGAAGTGTCATAATAAGTTTTGAAGATTGCAGAGATATTGGGTGTGATGCTACATTGACAATCCCTGACTGGATAAGTGCAGAGATCATTTGGGACCTCTTAGTGGGTTTGTCACATATTTTAAAAAATTTTGCCTAATCTTTGTTTCCCAAATCTATATCTTGGATTTCTAAGTTGTCATCTTTAAAGTTTTATTTTGTTAGAATGCCTTGGAACTTGAATAATGGGTATGTGCAGGATCATGGTGTGCCAAAAAGTGGCGATCTAAAAAATATGTAGTTCTGAAATGCCTCAAAGAATTTCAAAATCTATTCCCACTTTTTTCCCACCCATCCTGATACTAAATGAAAATAATTAATACCTTTATAATTCCTACTATATCTTTCAATACCAACCTTATATGGTCATCTTTAAAACATCCCGAAAATGTGTTTTTGGCATGTTCTTATGCATTTTTTACTTCAAGCATATAGCTGATGACTTTTTTTAAACCAAAATTTGATGTAATGAAAAGGGTTTCTTAAGAAAGTTCTTAGCTTTTCATAAATGTAAGTTTTGTCAAATTACGAGTTTAGTAAGTAATTATAACTTATTTTCTAATGGAGTTAGCTACAAAGTGCTGATTAACATACTGGTTGAAAAATAGCTATAACTTTCAAACCGTATAAGATTTGTGAAATCCAAAAGATGCGTCACATTCTATGCTTCGACAAGAATAAGAAAAAAAAAAAGAAAAACTTAATTTTGATTTTTTTTGAACTAGTTAAGGTGGTCAGACATGGGATTTTTTTAATTCTGAAAACAGTATAGTAGAAAATTCATAATTAATTATTTATTTGGAATAAAAATTGCCAAAAATATGCGTCACATCCAGGCATGAGTCTAATTTTTATATCTAAAATTATATTTAAAAATATTATCATTTGATTATGATCAAGGTGGTCAAACATACACCTACTTTTTATTTTCGCCCTGAAATTTTTGTAGTACTGCATTAAAATCCAAACTTTTGACCAATCAAATAATTTTTTCTCCAAATAAGGCCTTTTAGTTTAGAAACTATATTCAATTTCTTATAGATTATTTTCTTACAACTTTTTGATATAAAGTCTAGAACCACTTTAAAATTATGTGTCAAGTTGACATAACCCTGATTTGCTAATTTTTCACTACCACTTAAGGCCATAGTTTGGTACACCGTGATCCTGCACATACCCTACTACTAGTTTTGGTTCCCTTTTCTCACCAAGGGAGGATGAGGAAGATTTCATTTTTTTTACACAAAAAATTATGCCCATCAGTCTAGAATTGAGGAATAATGGATTAATAATGCCCTAAAATTGACTTGCACAAGCTACCAAAAAAACTAAATTTCAACCTAGAATGCACAAAAAATGCACACTAGGTGCACTTGGTGCACCTTTGTTTGTGAAGAATTTGTTTGATATTGGTGCACAATAGTGTATCTAATCAAGTGTGCTACTATGCACCCTAATCAGATGAAGGTTTTTATTTTGTTTAAGTTTTTTGAAAAAATGCAATGTAATAGGTTGTTTTATGTTTTTTAATTTTTAAATTGAAATTGGGTGTGCATCAGTGCACCCAGGTAGGTGCGCTGATGTGTAGCCAATCAAGGTGAGTTTTAAAGGTTTTAACTTTTTTTTTTAGTTTTTAACATGTTGCAATGCAAAAAGGTGCACACTAGTGTTAGGTGTGCTAATGGACACCTTTTTTTAAGTTAATGGTGTGCCTTTGTGTTTTGTGCAGGACATCGGGTGAAAGGAGGCACAACTCACTTGGTGCAAAGCTCTAGCTAGGAAGACTTAGCAAAAGTAAATGAAAGAAAGGTAAGGATCGAGGAGAGGGGGGTGATTTATAGGTCCTTACCTAGTGGATGCTATGTAGCTGTGCAAAAATTATCCTTTTCTTTCTCTTTAAAATATTTTGGTGCACTAGTGCACCTATGTAGGTGTGCTAATGAGCCCATTATTTGCAAAAAAAAGGGGTCTACTTAACAAAATTTCTAATTTTTTGATAGCTGGGCTCCTTAGTCAAGATCAAGACATGGACTAGAAGACTAGGTAAGACCTCAAAAGTACTCGAATATGGGACTAGGGATCCAAAAAGTGCAAAAGTATGGGGTCCCCATTTCTTATTGAAATGGGGTGTGCATTGTGGAACCACAAAGTATAGCCCTAAAAAAAGGAGAAAATAACAAAGGCATATCTTCATTAGCAAGAATCCTCCTTGATATGTGTCAAACATCAACTGTATCTTGAATATTCCACACATATTTTGAGTTACTTTTTAGTCAAAACCTTAGAATCTTGAGCTCCAAGTTTAGTGTATGCTCTATGTATTCATTTCCTTTGACATCTTAAGATGTAATTTATCAAATTTTCTAACAACTTGGTAACAATCTTTCACCATATCTAGCTCATTTATCGAGGATCTCCATGAAAGTTGTTTTTCAATCCTTTTTTTGACCAAATGAGAGAATCAATTTGAGGGCTCTTAGTGGGTTGTCACCTTTTATTTGAATTTCTTGGCAATCATTTGAGTACTTGCTCTATGTAGTTCATAATGTTACCATTTGATTCCTTAATGAAGAAATGATTTTTTATTGGATAGCTTATTTTGAGTGCATATCCATTTATAAGATTACCCTTCTTAGACCTCTTAGAATCCTTTAGTCTTAACATCATTCATTTCCTTTTATTTTCTTTCTATATCCTTACTACACTTAGACTGTCTAGCCAAGACATTAGTTTCATTTCTTGGATTCAATCTTTTGTCAACATCCCTTGTGTTCCTCTTTTACAAACTTTTAGAAACTCTCACTCCAAACAACAATCTTAGCAACTCCTTGGAGAAGACCCTTCTGTTTGGACCAATGTGATTTGGATCATCCCTTGTTGTCTTCAAGCTTGGTTTGACAACACCTAAGATATTCAATCCTTGAATTTTATAAAGTGTTGAGAACTTGTTGATCTACAATCTTGAATTCAAGACTAAAGGTCTGTTATTTCTGCAAGTGACATCCATTCCTTAGTTGGTATAAGACACAAATTCATCAAAATATTTTGACAAAGAAATACCTCTTCCTAAAATCAAAACCAAAAGATTACTTAGTAAGATATTTCAAGATAAAATCATGAGTGCACCTACCCCCTGGATTGATGCAACTTTGAAAACAAACACATGACTAAATACAAACACACAACTAAAAAGAATGCAGAACTAAAGAAACACACTTGCTGAAAATAAAACATGTTTTTTTAATTTCTTTTTATTTTTTAAATTTTTTTTTAGGGTCTTCTAGGATTCAAAGAAATGTTTTAGAAATTGTCCATTGGTTGGCAATGGAATGAATTCCCCCTATAAGGAACTTAGCCTAAAAGTATTTTCTCTAAGAATTTTTGAGAATTGATAGGGACCAATCCACAAGCATTGAAACTTAGTGTGGCTACCCAAATTTTATTTCTCCTTATCCCAAAGTAGAAAAAGGTCAAATATTCTAAAGGATTTTATCTTGGCCCTCTTGTCAAACCATCTCTTCATGATAGGTTGATGTTTAGCCATGTGCTCCAAAGCAGCTATCTATTTTTCATCAATCTCTAAAAGATACATCGATCTAATTTATACTCTATTAGCATCTTTAGCATACCTACTCATGAATTTTAAAATAGGAATCCTGAGATTAAGTTGGAATAATAGCTCTTGTCCATAGAAAAGTAGATGTGGAGATGTTCCCAAAGTGTTCTTGACCCTTACTCTATCTGTCCATAGAGCATATTTGAGCTATGTGTGCCAATATTTAGGATTCTCCTTCAACAAACATCTTATAATTGTGATTAACTTCTTGTTCATAAATTCCTCAACACCATAACCTTGTGAATAATAGTTTGAAGAGAACTTGATATTGACCTAATTTTTCAGTGCCCATTGACTTAAGAATAATGATGCCATTGTTGATCCATTGTTGCACACTAGGGAGAATGACATCCATAATCCAGTAACAATGTGTTCTTCCAAGAACTTTGTTACCACCTTGGTTGTGCAATTTCTAAATGTCTTTTCTTTTCTTCAATGCATAAAATAATCAGTAGCTGTGAGAATACAAGTGTGTCTAGTTGATGATGGTGGATTGATTAGAATAATAAAACCCAACCCCCACTTTATGAAGGGGCACACCTCAAACATTGTTTGTAATGGCATTGCTGGATGTCTTTCTCTTTTAGCACTAGTCTAACAAATATGACAAGTATGCACATGCTCAAAAGTATCCTTGAATATCGTGGGCTAGAAATAACCTAATCTTAAAATCATATGAGTAGTTTCTTCTACCAAACCATGCCATGTACCATACTTATCATGGAATTGTTCCAGAACTTCATTTACTTCCTTACATCCCAAACACTTCAAGTAGATTCCTTAATAGTTCCTTTTGTATAACTTTCTATCATGTAACATATAAGATTTGCACTTCATTTTGAGTCCCCTACATTGGGAACTATTCATTTAACTAGGATACTAATTTTTTAGAAGATAGTAAACAATATCTTGTTACCAGATATTTGTTATTACACCCTGATCAATATCAACTTGAGATAGAACCTTCTTTTTTTTTTTATCCATATCTGTGTCACTGTCAAACTTGAACTTCTTTTCATCTTCAATTTGGTTACCCACTATTATTTTTGATAATCCTTGGCCTCTAACTAATCTCATAGGTTGGATGTCTAAGTGAAATTCTCAAAGTATTGCCATCTATTTCCCTCATTCTTCACCAAGTTCATTCTACATCAATAATGTCTTGACCGCTAGATTAGGTATAATCGCATATACCTTGCTTCTTAGTATATAATCATAGAACTTCTTCATCACCTTGATTAAAGAAAAAAACTATTTATTGAGGTTAGAATAATTCAACTCAGCATTTTTTAGAGGGAAACTCATGAAAATAATAGGTCTTTCATCTTCCTTTTCCTTCTTCTATGTTAGTATCCTTGCACACAAATGTTCTAAAGAAAAATAATATATTTTGAATGGTAGCTCATAGTTAGGACTTACCAATACTAGGGTATATAAATGGCCACTTTGGTATCCTTGAATGACTTCTTCATCTCCAAAATTTATTCTATTTTAGCTCCCTTTTTGAGGAAATCATTAAGGGAATAAACTATCTCTACAAATCCACTATTTAATTTTTGTACAAAATTTATCTTACCAAAGAAAGACTTAAGTTCTTTTCGAGTGCGAGGTGGTGATAACTTCATAATGGCTTCAATTCTATCAGGGTTAATGGAATTCCTTCTTTAGAGATAATATGACCTAGGAGCTTTCCTTTAGTGACCCCAAATGAACATTTCTTGTGATTGAGAGATATGTCATATTTATGACATCCATTGAATACCTATCTTAAATCAAAAATTAGAGTGATTTGATCCTTTTAAAATATAGTTAAGTCATCCATGTAGATAACTATACACTTGTTTATCAATCCCTTAAAATCTTTGTCCATGGCTTGTTGAAATGTAGCCCTTGTGATAATCAGTCCAAAAGGTATTCTTCTATAGGCAAAAGTTCCCCATTTAGTCATGAAGGACATCTTTAGTCTATATTCTTTATAAACCATTACCTATTTATATCCCAAATATCCATCCAAGAAAGACATCATCTTTGAACCATTTACAATTTGCAAAACCTCATCTAGTAAGGGTAGAGGGTAGTTGTCCTTTTGAGATGCAAGGTTCAAGTTATGAAAATCCATGCAAAGAAAAATCTCTCTGGTCTTTTTCCATATAGGAACTAAATTAGCTACCCACATGGAATGTTGGATGGGGAAGATGATCTAAGCATCAAGTAACTTTTCAACCTCCCTCATTTTTAGTGGTTCAATGATAAGATTAATAGGTATTTTCCTTTGACAGAAAGGCTTTGCATCTAGTTTCAATGGAATGTCACACATAATAATCTTAGGATCATATGTTTTTAGCTCTTCATAGCTCCAATATATTACATCATTGTACTCTAAAATTAATTTAAGACCATCTTCCCTTTCTTGTGTATTATATGTTTTCCTGATCCTTGCCATTCTAGGATCATCATCAATACCTAAGTTGTAGGAGTCAAATTCTTCAATTCCTTTTTCTTTGATTATTCTTCTATTAAGAATTGATTCATCATGATAAAAAATACATTCCAACTCAACCATTGACATAGGAAAAGGGATGAATAATTAGGGAAAAAGACTCACCCAGCTATCCAAACCACCCTATAAGAGTTAACACAATGGAAGCAAACACAAGGAACAATAACCAAAGGAGGAAGAAGAGTGAAATAATTATATTGATTCATCAAAATATCTTCATACATGCCCAACTGTAAGGCCTTCTAGGTTATGGCCAATTACAAATACATTCACATTCAAAGATCCAACTACAAATTTGCGTTTTCAATTCTACTCTCCAATTTTCCCCCAAAAACTTGCCTAACTCTAAGCCTAAACACTCTATATATACTTGGAAAAATGACTTAAAATTATTCTAGAACATTACATAAGAGGAGGGCCAACCCGACAATGGTCTGGACACATCCCAAGAAAAGATCTTAACATAAATGTCACGACTAAAAATAAATCCCCCAAGTTAGCACATAGAAATTATATCCAAATACTGACACTCAACAACACTTGGCATACACTGAGTACCTCAACACATGAAGAGTCACTTAGCATATACTGGGTAACTTGGCACATGAAGGAATTGCTATAGTAACTCAGTACATGAAGGAACTGTTAGGCACATGAAAGACTAATAGGCACATGAAGGACTGCTAGGCACATGAAGGAACTGCTAGGCACATGAAGGACTGCTAGGCACATGAAGGATTTGCTAGGCACCAACTTGCAGAATGAAGAAAATGAGTAGGATAACAAGGCAACCTAGGATGCTCCCACATTAGACAATCAGGGTTGAAAGAAATGATTCTCCTAAATCATTGAAATGTAACAACCTGAGTTGAATCTAGCTCAAATTGAGAAATCCATGAAGCATCTCCAATAGGTTTGTTCTTCCACTTCACCAAATATTCATAGTAATCTTTTCCTTTTGTGCTCTTGCCAACTCTCTAATATAATATTTGTTCAACTTCTTCAATCTTCTTCTTAGGATAATCATCTGATACAACAACTCCATCCTCTGACTCATGATACTTATACAAATCAGCAATATTGAATATAGGAGATATATCCATGTCAATATCAAACTTCTTTAAGATCTTACAAGGTCCAAATTTCTTCATCTTTAGCTTACTGTATGTTCCAAGTGTGAATCTTCCTTTCTTTAGGTGAACCATCACCTCATCACCAACATGAAAATCATGGTGTCTTCTAGACTAATCAACATTCTCCTTATACTTTTGATTACTTTGTTCCAACCTCAGCTTCACCTCCTTATGGAAAGACTCCATAAAATCAACAAATTCTTCTCTTGCAGTGCTTCTCATTTCTTCACTAGAAACATCTCTCAAATCTAATATCCCTGTATAATGCATTCTAGTAACAATCTCAAAAGGTGTCTTCCTTGTACTCCTATTCACATAATTATTATATACAAATTCATCTTGTACCGATACCATCTCCCAATTACTTGACTTATTCCCAACTAAGCATCTTAGAAAATTACCCAAGCTTATATCCACAACTTCTATTTGACCATCTATTTTTGGATGGAATGTCGAACTAAACTTCAATTTAGTACCCATCTTCTTCCACAAAGTCTTCCAAAAGTAGCCAACAAACTTATTGTCTCTGTCAGAAATAATACTTCTTGGTAATCCATGCAATCTCACAATCTCTTTAAAAAAAGGTTCAACAATATGCTCATCGTCTAATATCTTCTTACATGGTATGAAATGAGCCATCTTAGAAAATGTGCCTACTACAAAAAATATGGAGTCATACCCTTTCATTGTCTTAGGCAATCCAAGAACAAAATCCATATTGATGTTAGTCCAAGGTTTCTCAAAAATAGTAATAGGTGTATACAAACCAGTATTTTGACTCACCCCTTTTGCAACTTGACAAACTTCACAACTCTTTACAAATTTTTAAACATCCTTATACATTTGTGCCCAATAATACTTCTTTTTTAGCAAACTCAATGTCATATCAATTCCAAAATGTCTAGTTAATCCACCATTATTTTTTTCCTTAATTAGATTCAACATCATAGAACTTCTAGGAATACACAATTGAATACCTTTGAAAAACATACATTCTTGAATGAAATACTCATCATACTTTATTATGTGACCTGTCAGATTGGGTGCTCTATACTCTCTCCATGCCTCAGAAAAATCAAGATCAACATCATAGAACTCTTTCATTTCATCAAAACCAAGAACTTCAACCTTCATTTTAGTCAAAAAATAACATCTTCTACCCAATGCATTAGCAACTTTGTTAGTAACTCCTCTCTTATGCTTAATAAAAAATGTGAAACTCTACAAGTACTCAACCCACTTCATATGTCTCTAATTTAATTTATGTTGACTTCCCAAGTATTGTAAAGATTTATGATTAGTATACAACACAACTCCTCAGGAATCAAATAACGTCTCCACTTCATCAATGCTTGAATAATAGCATAAAACTTTTAATCATACACAGAATACTTCCTTTTAGCATCATTCAAGTTTTTCACTAAAGAAAGCACTAGGCTTACCTTCTTGGCTTAATACAGCTCCTATTACATTACTACTTGAATCACATTCAACTTGAAATATCTATAATACTTGTCTAATATACTCAAGATGTTCTTCCTTAGTCTTATTGAATATTAGAATATCATCCAAATAAACAATCATAAACTTACCCAAAAATATTTTCTAAACTTCATTCATCAACCTCATGAAAGTACTAGGTGCACTGGTTAAACCAAAAGCATAACCAACCATTTATACAAACCATCTTTTGTCTTGAAAGTAGTATTCCATTCACCACCTTCTCTAATTATGATTTGATGATAACCACTCTTCAAATAAATCTTGGTAAAATACTTTGCTGCACTCAAACAATCCATTATGTCATCCATCCTCAGCATAGGAACCTATATTTCACTGTTATCTTGTTAATGGTTCTGGAATCAGTACACATTATCCATTCTCCATTATTTTTAGGTGCTAATATAGTAGGTATAGCACGTGGACTCAAGGTTTCTCTAATCAAACCTTTCTACAAGAACTCATGCACTTTTTTATTAATTTCTTTATTCTCTACAGGTGTGAATTTATATGGTGCTTTGTTTGGAAAACTAGCTCCAGGAATCAGATCCATACAATGACTAATACTTCTTATTTAAGGTAAACCATCAAGAATATCATCAACAATAATGTCTTTATACTCATTTAGCAATTCTGTAATTTCTACTGGTACTTAGATATCATTATCCACTATTACTCAATCATTACTAACTTCTGCTGGTCATTCATTACTACCAACACTTGGTTCTTTAGGAACTATGGAAAAATAGACTTGATTCTTTTTCATTTCCCTTTCAAATTTTTTCCCATTAACCATGCAATTTTTTATAGAAATACAATTACCCTCATCTAGACTTTTAATCAAAGGCAGTAATGTTTTTTTCTTCCCATTCACCCAAAGAGTGTATTGATTCAATCTTCCATCATGCACATCATATCTATCATATTGCTAAGGTCTACCTAACAAAATATGACAACAATCCATGGGCATAATATCACACAAAAATTCATCAAAGTAATGTCCAATTTTGAACTTCACAAGGCATTGCTCACTTACCAATATCTTATGCTCATCTTTGATCCATGAAACATGATAAGCTTTGGGATGTTTTAGCCTTTGCAACTACAACTTGGTAACTAGTTCTTTTGATGCCAAATTTGTAGAACTTCCACTATCAATGATCACTTTGTAGCATTTTCTATCCATCTTACATTTTGTCTTCAAAAGACTTCTTAAAATAGGTTCCTCATCACTTCCCTTATTACATAAGTTTCTTTCTTGCCATCAGATTTTCTCTAGCCTTAGGTCCACTTGGTGAACCCTCATCATCTCCTTGAATAACAACATTTCTATTACCTTGCCTACTTTTAGAGGATCTACATTCAAAATATCTATGTCCCTCTTTACTACATTTGAAACAATTACCATGAAATCCTCCTCTAGAATAGGAATTAACTCTTCCTTGGTAAGAATTAGTGCCTCCTAGGTAAGAATTACCACTTTTCCATTTGATCTTGCCTTTGTCATCATTCTTCCATTCAGATTTTCCTTTATCCTGCATAGAATTGTCAAATCTACCACTTTCTCCATAAGATCTACCTCTGCCTCTCTGGAATCTACCACCTCTACCTCTTTGTCTTTCTTCATGCTTCTTTGTCAAGATCTCCTCAACTTTCAAAGCATATTGATATGCTTCTTCTACAATTTCCAAATTCACAAAACTTACTTCATCTTGTATTCCAGATCTCAATCCATTAATGTACTTTACAATTTTTTCAACAACATCATCCACATGTCTAGATCTGATGTCCAATCTATAGAATTCCTTAGTATACTCTTTCACAGTCATGTCCTTCTATTCCAAATTTTGCATCTTTCTCAACAAGCTAACTTGGTGATTAGTAGGAAAGAATTTGTTCTTTACCCTATTCACCATCTTTGGCCAAGTTCTAATCTTCTCTTTTTCTCTTCTTTGTCTATCAATTTGCAAGTGCTCCCACCATAGTGATGCATGACCTTTCAACTTAGTGACTACAATCTTCACCTTTCTATTATCAAGATTTTTTTCATACTCAAAGAACTTCTACATATCAAAGATCCAATCCAACACAACATTGGTATCTAAGTTTCCATCATAAGGAATAACTTCTAAAATAGTCTTTGAATTTTTCCTAGACGACACTCACAATAATCTTTCCTCATCTTCATCTTCTTTAGGTTCTAGATTATGGTTTGGTGTTGTTGCTTCATCATCACTTATATCCTCAAGATGTTCTCCTCTCCTTTGAGTTGTATCCACAACATCTAATATAGTTGCAATTTGTCTCAATTGATCCAATATAACATTATCAACATTATTTCCTTTACCATGAACCATCTTTAAAAATTAGGTTCTTACAAGATTGTAACCACCTTGAAACCAAATCTAAATCAAGGTTCTACATGATCCAACCTCCTCAAGGATGAACCTCAAGCTCTAATACCAAATGATGTAGACAAAGGGATGAATAACTAGGGCTAAAGGCTCACCTAGCTATCCAAACCACCCTGCATGAGTTAACACAATGGAAGCAAAAAAAAGAAATAAAAAACAAAGGAGGAAGATGAGTGAAAAAATTCTATTAATTCATCAAAATATCTTCATACATGCCCAGCTATAAGGCCTTTTGGGTTATGGCCAATTACAAATATATTCACATTCAAAGATCCAACTACAAATTTAAATTTTCAGTTCTGCTCTCCAATTTGCTCCTAAAAACTTGCCTAACTCTAAGCCTAAACACTCTATATATACTTGGAAAAATGGCTTCCAAATTATTCTAGTACATTACGTAAGAGGAGGGTTGACCCAACAGTGGTCTAGACACATCCCAAGAAAAGATCTTAACATAGATGTTGTGATAAAAAATAAATCCCACAAGTAAGCTTGTAGAAATCATGTCCAAATAGTGACACTTAGCATACACTAGGTAACTTGACACATGAAGAGTCACTCAATATACACTCAGCATACATTGGGTAACTTGGTGCATGAAGATTCACTTAGCATACATTGGGTAAATTGGCACATGAATAAATTGCTACAGTAACTTGACACATGAAGGAACTTGGAGGCACATGAAGAACTGCTAGGTACATGAAGGAGCTATTAGGCACATGAAGGAATTGCTAGGCACATGAAGGACTACCTACTAGGCACATGAAGGAACTTTTAGGCACATGAAGGACTACTAGGCACATGAAAGATTTGTTAGGCACCAACTTGAAGAATGAACAAAAATGAGCAAGATAACAAGGCAACATAGGATACTCCTGTATGCACCCAAAAATGGTCGCCTAGACTATGGGCCCCCATTATTCAATTTATCAATTTATCAATTTTTCTGAATCAATGGTTTGTAATATTTTATTAAATCAATTGTGGTCTTGAAACTCTAGAGTGTCTCTTGTTGTCCCCTTGAAACACTTAGGAGATTTGAGGTATCATCCTTGATTGTTTTTGCACAACCATTCTTATGGTCATCTTGGCATCTATGCCTTGATGCGAGCATGGTTTTGCTACATTAAATTGGGTAAGCTAATATTGAAGTCATCTTGATCTTTATGTCTTTGATGCTTATGTTAGAATCTTTCCACATTCCAATCCGATATTAATTACATTCATATCTTCATAGTTGCGCTTGTGACTAGTGACGATTGTGTGATTTTTTGATGTCCGTTAATAATTGCCCAATGATGAAAATAAGTTCTTTTACATTCTCTAATGAATGATGAACACAAAATCCTATGTTACAATTTCTCTTTTGCAAGTACACCATTGCATTTCATGTAGCTTGCATTATTAGACTTCATGTTAGTTTGCATTTTTAGGCTGCATTATGAGTTTGAGAGGGTTCTCCTTTCATCTTTATTGTGGACATTTAATCAATTGTGGTCACATTTTGATCTTCATTTCCTTATTTTCTTTCGTGATCTCAATCGAAATTTCTATCTTAAACAGTTGATTGATTTTTGGAGCATTTTCTTTTCTTATTTCTATTTCTTTCCATATCTTTCAAACTTCTATCTTCCATTTTCTTTTTCCCCACTTCTTTTCTTCTAAATCACCTTTGGGGCATAATATTTCATGCTTGATGATCTACCTTGGTTCTATGATTCTTATATCTTTCATCTTACATCAAGAACCTTATCTTTTGTTCGATTTGATCAAATTTATCAATTTGTTGTTTCTCCTCTATCTCATTTCGATTTCGATCACGAGGGGGCAGTAATTATCAATTTCAATCCTTGATTCAGTTTTATCAATTTTATCCTCAACTTTTTCAAGTTAAAATTTATTTGTATTCTTTGTCCTAATGTGTTCCCAAGTCGACCACACATCTGGGTTGTTTTGTGATCCCAAATTGACCTCACACTTCAATTTTTTTCTTTGACTACATGTGTTCCCGAATCGATCACACATTAGTCAAAGAGGGGCAAATGTATGCACCCAAAAATGGTCGCCTAGACTATGGGCCCCCATTATTCAATTTATCAATTTATCAAATTTTCTGAATCAATGGTTTGTAATATTTTATTAAATCAATTCAATTCAATTTCCTTGATCAAATTCGATTTATTTCATTTCTAAGATTGATCATCTTATTCCAAGTCTTATTTAATTAAAAGAAAATCTTCTCTTTTAATTAAATAAAATAAAATCCCCATTTAATTAAAAGAAAACCTCTCTTTTAATTAAACAGTTCATCCACATTTAATTAATTAAGAGAAAAACCTCTCTTTTAATTTAATTAAATATCTTCTATTTAATTAAAAAGAACTTGCTTCCTTTTAATTAAATAAAAATCCCACTTAAATATCTCTTTTGATGAAAAAAGGAAATAAAATAAATTCTTTTTATTTAATTTCTCTACACTTAAAAAAAGTGATCTAAGTGGGATTTATCTTTCCACTTTCTCCTCAACCACTCCTCTTTTCTCATTGGTGGAATTTTGTCTCACATGGATCAAGCTCTATTATCCCATATTGGTTGTGAGAAGCCTCTCACCTCCATAATTTCCTTTATAAGGGAGAGCCCTCTCCTCATTTTAGAGACCGATGATTATGCTATCGTTATGCTGCAGGTTTGAAGACTAATTTTTGAAGGAGTTTGAATACAAAAGCTTTTGTGGAGAACTTCTATTTTCTTGTCTCTTTCTCTCTTGCACCCATCATGGGCTTTTAGCTTAGATCTTGCATTTATAGATTAGATTTTGCTTCCATAGATTAGATCTTATTTTCATGCATATTTGAAGATCATGGAGGCTAGAATTCTTGCTTTTCCTTTTTGAATCTCTCATCTCATGGTGTACTTGCATGGGCACAAAAATAGGTCAAACTGAGGGCCTCCAAAAATGTGTGCTAAAATGTTGCTAAAATGTTGCCACACTTCTATGAATCATTACATGTAAGAAAACTCAAGAATGAGCCCTCACAAATCGATCCATAGCTCTCTACCCATAGAGTGCAAGGGTTTGCAATGGAGGCCCTCAGTTTGACCTATTTTTGTGCCCATGCAAGTACACCATGAGATGAGAGATTCAAAAAGGAAAAGCAAGAATGCTAGCCTCCATGATCTTCAAATATGCATGAAAATAAGATCTAATCTATGGAAGCAAAATCTAATCTATAAATGCAAGATCTAAGCTAAAAGCCCATGATGGGTGCAAGAGAGAAAGAGACAAGAAAATAGAAGTTCTCCACAAAAGCTTTTGTATTCAAACTCCTTCAAAAATTAGTCTTCAAACCTGCAGCATAACAATAGCATAATCATCGGTCCCTAAAATGAGGAGAGGGCTCTCCCTTATAAAAGAAATTATGGAGGTGAGAGGCTTCTCACAACCAATATGGGATAATAGAGCTTGATCCATGTGAGACAAAATTCCACCAATGAGAAAAGAGGAGTGGTTGAGAAGAAAGTGGTGATCCATGTGAGACAAGATTCCACCAATTAGAAAAGAGGAGTGGTTGAGGAGAAAGTGGAAAGATAAATCCCACTTAGATCACATTTTTAAGTGTAGAGAAATTAAATAAAAAGAATTTATTTTATTTCCTTTTTTCATCAAAAGAGATATTTAAGTGGGATTTTTATTTAATTAAAAGGAAGCAAGTTCTTTTTAATTAAATAGAAGATATTTAATTAAATTAAAAGAGAGGTTTTTCTCTTAATTAATTAAATGTGGATGAACTGTTTAATTAAAAGAGAGGTTTTCTTTTAATTAAATGGGGATTTTATTTTATTTAATTAAAAGAGAAGATTTTCTTTTAATTAAATAAGACTTGGAATAAGATGATCAATCTTAGAAATGAAATAAATCGAATTTGATCAAGGAAATTGATTTGAATTGATTTAATAAAATATTACAAACCATTGATTCAGAAAATTTGATAAATTGATAAATTGAATAATGGGGGCCCATAGTCTAGGCGACCATTTTTGGGTGCATACAACTCCTACATCAACCATCCTTGTAGGAATAGGGTCGGTCTTCAAATTTAGGATGCCATCTTCATCTTCAAGCTCATCATCTTTAGGTTTATTTTTTGGAGTGTCATCAATCTCTTTCCTATTAAATTGGCCATTGCACATGTTAAATTTGAGTATATATTTTTGGGTTGATTAACTCAATACCTACACCAGCTCCTGACTTGCATTTGGAACCATCAAAGAAAAGTGTCCAAATTGGATCTTCCTTAGGCTTTCTAACTTTAAGGTTATTCATCCTTAGTTTCTCTTTCACTTGGGCCTAGTAGAATTGTCTTGTAGGTACCCATTGTAGTCTTTGGTGGGGTAGACTTAGTGACTTTCCATTATTATTCTTTGATACTAGGAGTGTATGTTTTACTTGTTTGTTTTTGGATTTCTCATATCAATTCTTTAATTTCATCAATTTTGGGTTTTGTATGAATGACTACTGAAGTCCATCCTTTACTTGGTATGTATTGTCTTCTTCTTTGAATTTTGATCATTCTTGGTGAAGGAGAAGACAAACCTCTACCATCCCAAGAGGTATCACTGTATGATGCATTTAAATATTCAATTTCCTCTTCAACTTTTTCAATGGATTTAGATATGTTTATAGAATTTTGATTTTTTATAGGTTCATCTTTTGGGATATCACCACTCTTTACTTCCAACATTATGTGTTAATACCTTGGCAACTACTTCTTGACATAATGAGCATTCGAACACTGAATGGCAAACATTATGTAATTGGCAAAATCCTTGAAGAAGTAGGAGACTAGGATCAGTTTCTTCTCCCAAAAATTGTAAATTAGCTACCATATTATCTATAAATTGTGACAAGATTTTTTCCCTTAGGATTAAAACCTTGGATTTTTCATCTCAATCATTTGATGTTTTGGTTGAATAGGCCATTACTTTGTAAGAGCCCAAATTTTATTGATGTAGGAATGCCATTTCATTTAGAGTAATATGTTCTATAATCATTGTTTTTAATTTTGGCACTACATCTATCTTGATTTGATTGTTCAACCCTTTCCATGGTAATCGTAGTTGAGTGAAATTTGTAGAAAACCATCCTCTTAGCCATTTCCTCCATTCTCCACTTAGAAGAAATCCATATGTTTTTGAAACATCAACCACATGTATATCAATGATGTCTTGAATTTAAGGGTCAACTATCAATTGTATTTCAACTTCTTTCAACACACTAATGACTTTTACCTCTATTTTATCCAACTGTATCACTATTTGATTTGAAGGCTAAGGAGTGACTCACAACCTTTGCACTATTGATAGTTGCATAACATTACACAATGATCCTGAATCAATTAGACAATTATGAAGATTCTTCCCATATATCTTGATGCTAAGCAAAAATGGGAGCACCTTAACCTTGTCTTTGAACATAGTTGGCATTTTCCTCCTAAGTGTTAACTTGCTCAAATATTATATTTTGAGGTATGATATTTGCATTATGGGGTACCTTTGTATGATCCAAAGTTTTCATTAGCACTTCTCATTCTTGTGGGTAGTTTCATAGCATGTGAAACATAAACATGTTGGCTTTTGTTCATTTCAAATCTTCCACCACACTATAATTTTTAGTAGATCAAGATGGATTTTTTAAATATTGTTGGCACATTTCCTTGGTTCTAATTCTATTGTCCTCCATATGATGGCCTAATTGGTACTAGATTACTACTCACTCTCAATTTGGGAGGAGTTGGTTGTAGTGCTAGAGGAATCCCATCCATCATAGGTTCTTTTCTACTTCTCAAATTGTATGTATTTCAATTGTCATTGCAAAAATAAAACATCTCTTCAGGTCAAAGGTCTAGTTCTTGACTAATGCAAAAGAGAACTTTCTATTGGTTGGTTGTTCTACCTGTATGTCTTGTGTAGAAACATAGGATTCTAGTAGCATAGCATTAAACTATAAAAGAGGGACATTATCATTTTCTTGCAAATTTTGATTCATCTCTTGATTCCCATTATAATATGGACCATCATTGTTAGATGTGTTTTTAGCATCATCATACTGATTAATATCAACATATTGAACATCGTTGTTATTGCTAGCTATAGGAATGCTTCCATTATTTGGATGAGTGTTCCATTGTTGGCTCTATCTTTGGAAGCCATTGTTATGATCAAGAGGATTGAAGTTGTTTCCCCTAGCATTACTACCTACATTGTTGTTTCTAGTGTTGTTGTTTCCACAAAAATTCCTATTGTAATTCTAATTGTAATTGTTGTTGTTGTAAGGACCAGTATTGTTTCTTTGAAAGTTTATATTCTTTCCTTGTGACAATTTTATGTGAGTTAGCTCATTATTCATTTGCGACATGGTCTTCTTCATTTGAACAAACTTAGAGGAAAAAATATTGTCTACCTCAGTAGAAGTTGTTGCCTTTTGTTCAAAGAAAGCATCTTTAGGAGGTTCATACCTTGGATATGTTAAAGTGAGATTTTGCAAAGAAGGTGCCTACTATAATGGAACTAGATTCATAGGTATGGATTTGCTAGGAATCATGGGCACTCTAATAGGGTATGTTGGCATTGTTATAATAGCTTGAGCTGGAAGCATCGATCCTCCTCCATTAGGATTAGCTTTCTTAGTGAAGTTAATTTCTTTAATGAAGACTTCGTCCAATGTGTGCATATTCATTGCTAGAAGTCTTATAAGAAAAATAGTAGTGAGATGGTCCATAGCATTCAGATAAATTTGAATAGTAGCTTCAATGAGTATAGTGTATGGCATTTCCAACTTGTGGTATGCCATGTGAAAGCGATGGTTGAAGCGTGACACTATCTTAGCTGCATCCTTTTTTATTGATATGAATTGTTGATGTATCATAGCTAGACTAATGAAAGTTTTAAATTGTTCCAAGAACAATTTTTCAAAATAATCCCAATCTCCAATACATCCAAGTGGTATATTAATATACCAATTAAAGGAAACTTCCCCCAAAGAGTAGGAGAATAAGTGAAGAACCACATTCTCGTTAGCAATCTACTTTCAATTGAAAATTTCTTTGAATACTTTGATGTGATCTTTAGTAGTTCATGTTTCTCCATAAATGAACCTTCGCCAAAAATTCTTAGAATTCTTAGAAAGATCATTAAGTACACCATTTAAGTTGATTGGTGAGTCTACAACATTTGCAAAAAATACCATCCAAAGATTTGGTGGACCTAGGGGTGGTTGTTATGGAGGTAGAGCTAAAGAAGATGATGAAATGTCAAATGGAAGTAGTTAAATTCAAGGTATTCCTTTGTCATTGCAAGGTTTACAAAAATGGGTAAGCTCAAGGAATTTGTGTGTACTTGGTGAAGATCTTAGAGCTCACTAAAATGGGGATTCTAGATCAAAATCCTCCAGTTTGCATCAACTCTAGAAAAAGTACACCTCTACAAAAGTACACTTTCTCACAAAATGAGTTGCACCTTGGAATTTGGCACACTAGTATAATAAGAATAGCAATGACCTAGTGCATGTAGTGCACCAGCGCAACATTGCACCTCAAAATCTCAAAAGATCAAAAAAAAATTGAAAGTTGTAAAGAGTGTAGAATTTTAAACTTTTTACAATTTTTTCTTCTAATTTGAATGTCATTGGGCCCTCCTAGTGCCACTTTTGTTGAGCTATCATTTTTCATGATGCTTAATGATAAAAATGCTTTTGAACTTCTCTCTTGAAAAGTTAATCTTGAGGATCAACTCTAAGGTTCCAAGCAATCTTGCAACCCACCTACTAGAATCTTCTCAGCTAAAGATAAATGTGAATGTTCGTGAGGAGGCATTTTCTAGTTCTAAAAAATTTGAATAAGATGTAAAATCTATTCATTGCTTCAAAAGAATAAAACACACAAAAAGAACTATGTTTTTTTATTTTTTTGTTTTATGATGAATACAATCCAACAATGTAAGTAATATGAATTCCTAATTTAACTAGTGGTTAGTAAAGAAAATAACAAAGGTAGGGTGACAAGAGGTTTAATAAAATAACCTAAAAATAAAATCCTAACAAACATAAGATATGGAAATAACATGTCTTTGAGTTAAGCCTTTGAAGAAATCAATGGGTAACCAATGAAAATAGGAGCAGAACATCCTTAATTCCATTGATGCAATCATCGATGGGAATTTAGCAACCATAAAATGTTTCACTTTTCATCAAATTCCAAGGCCACAAAAAGTGTGCTCATGCGAGACAAAAAGTTATGCAGGAAAAACATGAGTGATCTGTTCTCAAACTAGATACATTAGTGGAATTCATAAATCTATAGCAAACACTAGAATTAAAAGATCACACACCTAGAAATAATGCAATAAACTTTGGCTCAATTACATTCCATAAACATACATTGACAAAATATAACACACTTTGGAAAGAATCACTACACTCCAAATGCGAGCACCAAAAGCATATATTATTCCAAAATAATTGTGGCCCTAATTATATATTACAATCTTGTATTTATAAGAAATCATCTCCTTAATTTTTATTGAGAGTGAGAGATATCTTTATGCAATCATATGCTTCTAAATTAATAAAACAAAACTAATTATGTACAAACTTACTCTCTAACTTGTGTTAAGTAGGACTCCATCTATTTTATATCATTAATTAGATGCATAAGCCTTTACATGTCTTAAAGAAAATAAATCATAAGAAAATAAGAAGAAGAGAGGCTTCAATTAATGTAGAAGTGTCTCGAAGTGCCAAAAATACAAGCTCCATCTTTACTAGGAATCTCTTAGAGTTAAACTGCTACCACAATGTGTTTTTAATGCATGAAAAGCTCTAATTTTGGAACTAGTAGTTAACTATTAGTGCATCTCTAACTTCTTCAAAACCTTCCAAAACAATGTTTCAAAAAGTGCACTAGTGCGCTAGTACAATAATGCACTTGGTGTAGTAGTGCACCTCAGAGCCCAAAAAATGCAAAATTTTACCAAGTGTCAAAATTGAAATTTTGGCATCTAGGTTTTGTTCCCTTTTATCCTAGAGCTATGTCTAGATATTTTCCCTTAAATTTCTCTATTATCTCACTAACTTAAGCTACATCCGGTAAATCTAAGGCTTCATATCTATCTTTTGTTTTTTGGCTATAGTTATCCACTTCTGTATGAGTTTCTACAAAATTCCCAAGTTTCCCATCAAGATCCAATATTGCCTCTTCCATCTGGAATGCTTGTTTGATATCATCATCATTGATAGCTTCTTCAAAATTCCTTCAAAATCTCCCAACTACTACCTCTACTAGAATTATTTTCTTCCATGTGTCATCCTAAAATATATCTAAACATGCATCGTTATAATGTTTCTTAGCTTCCAATATTTTCTCTTGGGCTTGGTCCTTGAGCCTATGGATCTCTACATATAATGTTTTCATTACTTTATTACCATCTATAATTTTCTCTATCCAGTCAAATAGTTTATCCAACTCCTCAACTGTATATACATCAATGAGCATTCGATACCTTTGGCCTTTAATTTTCTATAATGTCTACAAGTCTTTCCCTTAGGTATGCACTTCACCCATTAAACCGAAATCTTGATTCAATATTGCTCCTAACTTGTATACATTATCCTTCATGACATGTAATAACTTTAAATTCACCTAAATAATCAAAATTATTTTCTCCTCAAAACTTTCCCAACATTGCTAATAGACATTGAAAAATGGGTCCAATTGAACCACTCCCCTATCCCTTCTTAGGATTTTCACATTTAGTGTTTCTTCAGGGTTAGCAAGATCCAAGTAGAAAAGTGTTATCAATACTACCCCATCCTATTCCAAGCTTCTGAAAACTTCCTTCATCATTGGGTAAGTACACCAAGTTGTGGTGTTAAAAAGGGGGTATAAGTGGACACCTTTTTCTGAAATTAGTAATTTCTAAACTTCTTAAAGAATTTGAAGATAGTTCTACTCAAAATTTTAAAATATGACAAAAACAAAAGTAGTAGTCCTTTGAATCTAGTTTTAAAACTACTAATTTTTTTTTAAAAAATGGTGTTTGGTTTTAGGTCCTCAAAAAAGGGAGCCATAGAAAATGGTACTATTTATTCAAAAAAAAAATAACACAGTACAAAGTGTGGCCCCCCCAAAATTTTAACCTTTTTTTTGAAATTCTTTAATCACTCTGGTCAAAAGTTACTTAACACTGCTTAGTTTATCCCAGATTTTTTGGGTAACTTTATAATGTGTATTTTTTTTAATGAACTTTTTAACTAGACACATCCCAAAAATGTGAAATGTCTATGTGCTCCCCCTAGAAATGATTGAAAACTAATTTGAAATCAAAACTTCTTTTTTTCAAAGTGTGTAGAATGGGTTCTAGTTTCTAAAAACTAAGTTTTTGCAAAATTCAATGAATGAGCTAAAAGCTAAGCCTAATTAGTACATGTTGGTTTTTGATGAAAAATGGACATACATTCAAAATAAATTATAGATGAAAGGCTTCAAATAGTTGAAATAAAAAATAAATTATATGGATATACAACTAACACAAAGACCTACAATTTCATTTAACCTAGTCTTATCGATGCTCAACCACAAGGAATCTTGAAGGAGAACACACAAGAAAAATCAATCTTTTTTTGTATATGTCAGACTAGTTTATAGACTTTAGACTTTTAAGTTGGATCCCCAATGCAAAACCAAGCCTAAGGTTTGGTAAAATGAAAAGGTTTGAATAGTGTGTGATCCCTATAGCACATGTGTGCTATTTAGAGGCTTTTAGATTTTAGTCTTAATAGTGCGTGCATGCTTTAGTGCACACACACTATTGAGACATAAATAGTGGATAAAGAGGGAAGAAGATAGGTAGAAAGAGAGTGAGAGAGAGAATGAGAGATGGGTGTGTGTGTGTGTGTGTGTGTGTGTGTGTGTGTGAGAGAGAGAGAGAGAGAGAGAGAGAGAGAGAGAGAGAGAGAGAAGGGAATGAGAGAGATAGGAAGTGAGAGAGAGAGTAGGGGTGGTAGAGAGAGTAAAAGATTGGAGAGAAAGGAAGTATGAGAGAGAGTAGGGGTGGAAAAGAGAGAGTATGGTATGGGAAAGAGAGATTGAGAGTAGGGGATGGGAGAGGGAGGAAGTGCGAGAGAGAGTAGGGTGGTAGAGAGAGAGTACTAGATGGGAGAGAGAGATTGAGAGTAGGGGATGGAAGAGAGAGTAGGTAGTGGGAGAGGGAGCAAGAAAGGGGGAGAGAGAGAGAGGAGGATACAAGAGAGTGTGTGTATGTGTGTGAGATTAGGACATGGGAGAGAGTGTGAGAGTATGAGAGAGTAGGGGCGACATAGAGAGAAAGTAGGGGATGGGAGAGGGAAGAGAGAGTAGGGGATGGGAGAGAGAGGAAGTGAGAGAGAGAGAGTAGGGGTGGCAGAGAAAGTACAAGATGGGAGAGATATTAAGAGTATGGGATGGGGGGGAGAGAGAGAGAGAGAATAGGTTGTGGGAGAGGGAGAGAAAGAGAGAGAGGAGGATGGGAGTACATGTGTGAGAGAGAGAGTAGGGTATGGGAGATGGGAGAGAGAGGGGGGATGAGAGTGTGTGTGTGAAAGAGAGAGGAGGAGATGGGAGAGGAGGGAGGGAGAGAGAGTAGCCTAAGAGAGTGAGTAGAAAGTGGAAGAGGGAGAGAGGGGGGATGGAAGTGTGCGTAAGAGAGAGTATAAGAGAGAATAGGGGTGGCACAAAGAGAGTAGGGGAGGGGAGAGAGAGAGTAGAGAAGGAGAGAGAGTGAGAAAGAGTAGGTGGTGGGAGAGGGAGTGGGAGAGGGAGAGAGGGGGGATGGAAATGTGTGTAAAATAGAGAGAGTAGGGGATGGGAGAGAGTGTGAAAATGTGAGAGAGAGTAGGGGGTGGCAGAGAGAGACTAGAGAGGGGGAGAGTAAGAGTGAGAGAGAGTAGGTAGTGGGAGAGAGAGTCAGAGAGGGAGAGAAAGTGAGAGATAGAGTAGGTGATGGGAGAGGGGAGAGAGAGTAGGCAGTGGGAGAGGGAGTCAGAGAGGGGAGATGGGAGTGTGTAAGAGAGAGAGTAGGGGATGGGAAAGAGTAGGGGTGGTAGAGAGAGTAGGAGATGGGAGAGAGAGAGTAAGAGTAGGGGTTGGGAGAGAGAGAGAGAGAGTAGAGAGGAAGAGAGTGAGAGAGAGATAGTAGGTGGTGGCAGAGGGAGTGGGAGAGGGAGAGAGAAGGGGGATGGGAGCATGTGTTAGAGATTTAGAGAACAGGGTATGGGAGAGGATGGAGAGGGGGGATGGAAGTGTGTGGGTGTGTGAAAGAGAGAGTAAGGGATGGGATAGGGGAGAGAGAGAGAAAGAGAGTAGTTTAAGAGAGAGAGTAGTGGATGGGAGAGAGAGAGTAGGTAGTGGGAGAGGGAGAGGGAGAGGGAGAGAGAGGGGGGACGGTAGTGTATGTAAGAAAGTAAGAGATGGGAGAGAGATAGAGTAGGGGATGGGAGAGAGAGAAAGTAGTGGGAGAGGGAGTGGGAGAGAGAGAGAAAGAGGGGAATGTAAATGTGTGTAAAAGAGAGAGTGTAGGGGATGGGAGAGGGTGTGAGATTGTGAAAGAGATTGGGGGGTGGAAAAGAGAGAGTATAGGATGGGAGTGAGAGAGTGAAAGTAGAGGATGGGAGAGAGTGTGAGAGAAAGTAGGGGATGGGAGAGAGAGGGTGAGAGTAGGGGATGAGAGAGAGTAGAGAGGGAGAGAGAGTGAGAGATATATAGTAGGCGGTAGGAGATGGAGTGGGAGAGGGAGATAGACATGGGGATGGAAGTGTGTGTAAGAGATCTAGAGAGTAGGGGATGGGAGAGGAGAGAGAGAGTAGGGATGGGATTATTTTTGTGAAAGAGAGAGAGTTGGGGATAGGAGAGGGGAGAGAGAGTAGCCTAAGAGAGAGAGAGAGAGAGTAGGTGGTGGGAGAGGGAGTGGGTGAGGGAGAGAGGGGGGATGAGAGTGTGTGTAAGAGAGAGAGTAGGTGATGGGAGAGAGTGTGAGAGTGTGAGAGAGAAGAGGGTAGCAAAGAGAGAATGGGATGGGAGAGAAAGAGTGAGTAGGGGATGGGAGAGAGTGTAAGAGAGAGTATGGGATGGGAGAGAGAGTGTGAGAGTAGGAGATGGGAGGGAGAGAGAAATTGAGAGAGAGATACTAGGTGGTGGAGAGGGAGTGGAAGAGGGAGAAAGAGAGGAGGGATGGGATTGTGTGTGAGAGATCTAGAGAGTAGCAGATGGGAGAGGAGAGAGAGAGGGGATGGGAGAGGAGAGAGAGGGGGGTAGGAGTGTGTATATGTGAAAGAGAGAGAGAGTAGGGGATGGGAGAGGCAAGAGAGAGTATCCTAAGAGAGAGATAGAGTAGTGGATGTGAGAGAGAGAGATAGTAGGTGGTGGGAGAGGGAGAGCAGGATAGAGGGGATGGGAGTGTGTGTAAGAGAGAGAGTAGGGGATGGGATAGAGTGTTAGAGTGTGAGAGAGATTGGGTGTCATAGAGAGATAATGGGATGAGAGAGAGAGAGAGAGAGAGAGAGAGAGAGAGTGAGAGAGTAGGGGATGGGAAAGAGAGAGTAGGTAGTGGGAGAGGGAGTGGGAGAGGTAGAGTGAGAGAGAGAGATAGGAGGATGAGAGTGTGTGAGTGAGAGAGAGAGTAGGGGATGGGAGAGGAGAGGGAGTGAGAGAATGAGATGGGAGACTTGAGCAAGAGTGAGAGAGTAGGGGATGGGAGAGAGAGTAAGAGAGAGTAGATATTGGGAGAGGGAGTAGGAGAGGGGGAGAAAGAAAGAGAGTGGGAAATGGGAGAGAGAGAGAGAGAGTAGGTAGTAGGAAAGGGGGAGAGAGAGGGGGGATGGGAGTGTGAGAGAGAAAGAGAGTAGGGGGTGGGAGAGGAGAGAGGGTGAGAGAGAGTAGGGGATGGGAGAGAGTAGGTAGTTGGAGAGGGAGAGGGAGACGGGGAGGGAGAAAGGGATGGGAGAGGGGAGAGAGAGTAGGGGATGGGAGATGGGAGAGAGAGTAGGCAATGGGAGAGAGAGAGGGGGATGGGAGTGTTTTAGATAGAGAAAGTAGTGGATGGGAGAGGAGAGAGGGTGAGAGAGAGTAGGTGGTGGGAAAGGGAGAGCAAGAGAGAGTAGGGGATGGGAGAAGAGAGAGAGTGAGAGAGAGTAGGGGATGGGAGAAGAGAGAGAACAAGAGAAAGTAGGGGATGAGAGAGGATAGAGAGTGAGAGAGTAGGGGATGGGGGAGAGAGAGAGTGAGAGAGAGAGTAGGTGATGGGAGAGGGAGTCAGAGAGGGAGAGTGAGAGAGAGTAGGGGATGGGAGAGGGGAGAGAGAGAGTAGAGGATAGGAGAGGAGAGAGAGCAGGGAATGGGGGATTAGGGAAAAGGAAGAGATTTATTTTCACATAGTGCATACACACTATAGTGCATATGTGCTATAGTGTGTATACACTATGTGAAATCACCAAAAAATGGTCATAAAGTAAGTTTGGGTCACTTTTGATCCATATTTTTCTTTTTGTCTATTGTGCATTCTATTACTCTGATAGAAAACATGGGTTTCAAGCTCTTGGAAGTTAGCAAACACTATTTGAAGACTTTTTGAAGCTAGCAAACACCAAATTCAATCATTGGATACGCTATTTGAAGACTTTTTGAATATTCTTTCTATAGAAAAGGTTATAAATTTGGCAAGTTGTTTGATATATATTCAATATTCATTGAAAATTTTGTAATTTTTATATGTATTTGAATGTTTTGCAATTTACAATTTGTAAGTAATTTAGATGTTTGAATAATTTGACATATAAAAATCATCATCATGCCAAGAAATAAATGAAAAACTCAAACAAAGGAAGAGAGGGAGGAAAGTTTGGCAATTAAAAGAGATAAAGTGAAACTACTATGTGAACAAAGAAAATTGTAAAGTAATAATGAAGAATTGACTTTCAAAGAGGAATAAGAACCACTGATACAAAGAAAAAAAGATGAAGAATTGGAAAGATAAAGAGAGCGAATGAGGCTATTATGCTCAAAAAGACAATTGAATTGTGAAGCTACACCATCTTCCAATATTGGAGTCATATCATCCTCCCATGTTGAGGAGATGCTAATTTGTAGATCCAACGATGTACACACTCCATCATATCATGTCAAAGGCACAATATCAACATATCAAGTAGGTGACATTCCATCTTTTGCATCTTATTGCCAAGGCACATCATCTTTGGTTCAAGGTAAGAAAAACACTCAACCTTATGTTGATGTTCAAAATGTTGAGGGAATGGAAGAGATTATAACACCTAGAATTCATTTTAGAAGACCAAAATATTTTATTGATATTCATACTAACATTTTGAAATCAATGCCTTTCAAGATTAGCAAGCATACTTGTCAAAGAAAAGCTAATCGTATGTGGAGATTATTCTTTAGAGAATTGAATATTACAGGTTAATGCCAATTATTTATTGAAATGATGAGAAATTTGAAATTTAGGCCTATCATGAAGATTCTTGGGCTAAGAATGATGGACAATTCAAATGAAAAAATCATTGTAAAGAATCTAGTGAGTGCTTATGACAAAGTGGGTTTTAAATCACACACTAAAGATAGTAATATCACAAGACAAGTACTTATGTCGACAATAGTAAGTACTCAAATGAAGAAATCTCAACTCATGATAAAGACAAGAAAAACATTAAAAATTGATAGAGATACTCTAAGGAGAACCATGCTAAGGTGTGAGAGATTGGAAGATCCAATAAAAAATGAATTATGGACATTTAGCAGTAGACTACTATGAAAGGATAAAGAAATTAGTGAAGCTTTGAAATTATTGATCAAATATTTTTTTGAAAAATAACACGTGTTTCCCCTAATCAAAGAAATGTTCTAAGAAGGAGGATTGGTAGCCAAAATTGTGACCCACATGTGAAATATGTTTTGGACTCAACTCAGGCGCAATATTTTGCAAAATTTATTGGTATGTATCTTCAAATTTGAATAAATAAAAGATTTTTGAGATGCATAAAACTTTTTACAAGACATCATGCATGGATGGTACATGCTTATTTTGTGGTTCTTTGCAACTTTTATCAACTTCTGAACATATGGATAGTACACATGCAATTGGAAATCAAATAGTTGATTACACAAAAGTTAAGATAATGAGATATGCTCTAAAACATGGAAAATAGGGTAGAAGATGTGATTTAGTCATTGAAAAGATCCCATTGTATGAGTTCATGAAGATTTTTTGTGAAAAGATTATTTATAAGTATGCAAGTCACACACATAGAGCTCAATAGCTAGATTTGCAATTCAAGTTGTCCAAGGATACATTTTCACTAGATACCATTGTTTCGGTTGTAGACTTCATATAGAACTACACACTACAAACACAAAATGAGGTGCAAGTAAAGTATTATACTTCTCAATAAGTTTCCATATTTGTTCACATAACATTCATGCATTGACCTATGAGTATATAGGATGACATGAAGATTTTGAGGAAGTATCATTTTGACATCAGCGATGATCAATCACATTCTACAAAGTTTGTACATGGTTGTTTTCAACTATTTTATGGAGATTTGGCTAACAGGGTTATAACATATCATCAACATATTATTTGGTTAGAAAATTTCTCATCTCAATTCAAGAATACACAAATATTCTATTGGTTGAGCAAGATGCACAGGTTATGTACAATTCAATATATGTGGAATTTCATAGAGGGTAGTCATGGAAAAGGAGAGCATGATGGTCTAGGTGCATACATCAAAAGAGCCTTAGCTCATGAAGAGCTAAAGTAAAAATATGGAGCAATATTGACAGATGCAAAATCTATCATTCAATGGTGTAATGCTACAATGGGCCTAGGTAAGGAAGCTAAGTCTACCATTCATAGTTATTTTGGTTGATAGATAATACTAACATTGCACCATATGAGGATTGTTGTACACTAATAAGATCAATTGATTTGCACTCTTTTAGAAGCTCTAATGTAGGTTCATGGAGTATCCACACATGAAAAAGACATGCTATTGTCCATCATGTGCAGAGAAAAATTGGGATGATAGTGAGTCAACTGAATGGGTGGACAAATGGGATTTATGGGTTTTGGACCCGATTAACACCTATCATCCCTCATAAGCACTAGAAATGGTAGAGATGGATTAGGTAGGATTCATTAAATCTAACCCACATCTTGTTTCTTCTAGAAACATCTTGAAGAATCCCCTTTAATTCACTCAAAAATGGTTTACATAGAATTTTGTGCCTCTAGCTCATCATCCTTATCCTCCAATTATTTCAAAAAATTCAAGGTAACAAATCTATTAGCTCAAATTTGGTGAATCTTTGACCTTTCAAATAATGTAGTAGCTCAACACTATTAAAATTCTGGTGCTCAACACATACTATGTTACTTGGCATCAACTACATTTTACTGATGCTTGACACTAGCTATAGATTCACTAAGCATCCACTAAGTTTTCTATTTGCTCAACTCCTTCTATAACACTTAGCACTTGAAGTTTACTCGACACCTAAAGTTCACTCAGCACACACTAGATTTTGTATTTGCTCAGCTCCAACTAAAAATTTTCTCGGCTTGAACTAGCTTGCTCAACACTCACTAATGAACTTAGTTTAAGCTTTGTAGTCAATCTTGTTCCAATTTACTTCTCCAATGTTTCTAAGTGTGACCAACCTTTGTATCTTCAAGTATGTTATGAATACATCATTTAACCATTCTCTTAACTAATCCTTTTACTTCATTAAAAAATCATAACTCAACCTTTCCCTTAGGTACTCTTGTTACATCTTTTGATTAAATCCTCTTCATCAATCAACTAACTGATAGTACTTGGATCTTATAAAAAATTTTCATTCTAGCAAGTAGCAAGTTTGAAATCAATGACAAAACAATGATTGAAAATATTCTTTACCAACCAATCTCCTTCTCAACAATCTCCCCCTTTGATCTTCAACAATGATCTTTTCAATCAAACTTGCAACAATCTCCCTCTTTGGCATTGATGGCAAACCAAATTGATCCACCATTAGACAAAACTATTCAACCAAGTTCTCAAAATGACAATCTAGGTTAGAACAATAAGTCAAATGCCAAAAAAAAATGGATTACACAATTTCTTCCTCTCTTGATCTACTATCCTGATTGCTTTACTTCTACTTCTCCCTCTTAGTTACTATTTCCTTTATCTTTTCACTATACACTTTGACCTTGTACTTCTCCTGACTTCCTCTTTCATTGTTTCTCCCTTTGTCCATTTGTTCCTATAGATGTAATCAGTTTCTACATATCTCTCCCTCTTTCTCTAGATTTTATCAATTCTTTTATGCTATTTCTTTCACTTTGACAACAATGCCAAAGACACATTATTTCAGCATCTTATCATGTAAGTATAGCATTTTCTGGAACTTCCAATTTCTCCCTTTGTCACCTTACTTGTGATTGATTTGTAACTTTTGCACTTGGATTACTTCAAGCATGAATCCTAAAGTAAACATCCTTTGCATCAATGTAATATTTAAACAAATAGTTTATTTGATGCAAGGAAACCTTTGTTGTTTTTTAAGTAGCCTTAGCTAGGGGTATCATCCCTAACTTACCTCTA
The DNA here is from genome assembly GCA_028749045.1 of Cupressus sempervirens. Lineage (NCBI taxonomy): Eukaryota > Viridiplantae > Streptophyta > Pinopsida > Cupressales > Cupressaceae > Cupressus > Cupressus sempervirens. The sequence goes on from CM053783.1 coordinate 234,125,677, forward strand.
AGATATTCAAAAGCATCTTTAGGTAATACTTTTATAAAGATGTTAGCAATCTATTCCTTTGAGCTAATATTTTCCATCCTCACTTGTTTGTCTTCCACTAGTCCTCTTACATAGTGATACTTGATTGCAATATGCTTTGTTTTAGCATGCATTATAGGGTTCTTAGATATGTTGATGGCACTTGTATTATCACAATAAAATATCACAGATTTAATTACCTCTTCCTTCATACCTTGCAATAGATGTTTGATTCATATAATATTAGTGCAATTGATAGTAACTGCAACATATTCAATTTTTGCTGTGGACTATGAGGTACAACTTTGCTTTTCACTGGTCCAAGTAACCAATCTTTTCCCTAAGAAAAGTGCTCCTCCATTGGTGGTTTTTCTATCATCAATGTTACCTTCCCAATCTGCAACAATGTAGGCTCTTAACTCAAAATTTTCACTCCTCTTGTAGTATAAACAAAAGTCATTAGTTCCTTTTAGATACCTCATTATTCTCTTTACTACCATCAAATGATTTTCTCTTCGATTTATAGAAAATATTTCTACTATTCCAATGGCTAGTGCAATTTCTAGTCTAATATGTACAACATACTACAACTTTTCAATCATTGATCTATACATTGTCTAATTTACTTCAACTGACACATCATTCTTGGATAGCTTATTTCCTATTACCAATGGTGTGCTGACTAGTTTTGAGTCTTCTAATCCAAATGTCTTGAGTATCTCATTGATATATTTTGATTGGATCACAAATATACCATGCTTTAATTGACGTACTTGCAAACCAACACAAAATTTGATTTTTCCAAACATTGACATTTCAAACTCATGTTTCATTTGATCAACAAAATATTTGCATAGAGTATCTTTTCCATCAAATATTATATCATCAACAAAGGTTTTAGATATCAAAATATCTTTACCTTTTTTTGCCTTGATATATAGGTTGTTGTTGTCATCTATTCTCTCAAATCCCATCTTCACAAGTTATTTGTGTAGTCTCTCATACTATGCTCTAGATGCTTTCTTTAAACCATAGAGTGCTTTATGTAACTTACAAACCATATCCTTGTTGTTGTCATTAATGAATCCCTTTGGTTGTTCTATGTAGACTTCCTCTTCTAGTATACCATTTAGAAAAGAAGACTTTACATCTATTTGGTAAACTTTGAAACCTTTATAAATAGCATATGCAAGTAGTGTTCTTACTCCTTCCATTCTTGCAATAGGGGCAAAAGTTTCTCCATAGTATAGTCCTTCTTCTTGTGCATAACCTTTGCCAACTAGTCTCACTTTATTTCTTGTTATGTCACCATTCTCATCAAGTTTATTCCTAAATACCCATTTGGTACCAATTACATTCTTATCAGCTGGTCTAGGAGCTAAGGTCTAGGTATTTTTTCTTCTCAATCTAGTCTATCTCCTCCTTCATGGCTTTATACCAGTCATCATCATCAAGTGCATTTTTCACTATTTTAGGTTCAATCTTACTCATCAAACATGATTCATTTCTTAGTCCATTCCTTCTCATTGATCTAGTATCCTTGTCACCAATGATTTGTTCTGTAAGGTGATGTCTCCTCACATACTTGGCTAATCTTGGTTCTATCCTTCTTTCCATGTTTAGTTATTTAGCTTCAGAGTCCCCTTGAACATCACTGTCTGGTGTTTTATTATCTCTTTCATGTGTACTATTTTTAGAGTCAATTTGTACATTATCTTCATTCTGCAACTCCACTTTTGAATGCAGATCGACATTCACTAGTTGTGACTCAGTTGATACTAAGATTTCTTACTAGTTTCCAACTTGATTGGCAACATTATCTTCAATAGACATTCCTTCATAGAAGTATACAAAAGATCTATAATCTTCTAATTTCTTAGATTCATCAACTTGAACTACTGCAAGCTCATCAAAATTTACATTTGCACTCTCCAAAATATTGTTAGTGTTAGTATTCAAACACTTATATGCTTTTCTTCTAGTGGAGTATCCAAAGAATATGCCTTCATCTCTCTTTGCATCAAACTAGCTATTTCTAATATATTTAAGAATGTAGCATTTACAATCAAATACTTTGAAATGTTTTACATTAGGTGAGTGACCATACTATAGTTCAAAAGGTGTTGCATTTGTTTCTTTCTTGACTTGGACTCTATTCAGGGTGTAAACAACAGTACTCATAGTTTCTCTTCAGTACTTTAGAGAAAAAAAATTTCTCCATCATCAAGGTTTTGGAAAAGTCTATCACTGATCTATTCCTTCTTTCTGTAATACCATTTTGAGGTGGAGTTCTTAGTGCTGATGTTTGTCTTTTAATACCTTTTTCATTGTAGAATATCTCAAATTCTTTTGATGTGAATTCTTCTCCTCTATATAACCTTAGGAACTTCAAACTCTTTCCTATTTCCTTTTCAACTCTGGCCAAATACCACTTAAACATTTGAAATGCATCAGATTTTTGCTTTAAGAACATAGTAGTCATAATCATATAGTAGGAATCCACAAATAACATTATGTATATATCTCCCTGGTAGCTCTGAACTTTTATTGGGCCACATAAGTCTGTATGGACTAGCTCTAATACTTCTTTGGAAGTGTATGTTTTTCTTTTGAATCTTGATTTAGTCATCTTTCTTAGTTAACATTGTTTGCACATTATATTTTTAGGTTTCTTCAACTTAGGAAAACCTCTGACTTTCTTATTTTTGCTGGTGGTAATTAGATTGTCAAAGTTAACATGACATAGTCTTTTATCCCATAGCCACACATCATCAAATCTAACAACAAGACATGTTGCATCTTTCATATCTAGGTCAAACGAGTTACTCCTGGTTTGTTCACCTTCTCTTATTAGATTTCTATCAATGTCATAGATTTTGGCAGTTTTGTTTCCAAACTCTACTTCACAACCTACATTACCTAACTGTGATACACTCAACAAATTCTAGTTCAATCCTTCAACATAGTATGCATTATCACATGAGATTTTCTTTGTAATTTTAATGGAACCTTTTCCTTCGATTTGGCATGGAGAATCATTTCCAAATCTAACACTATTTCTATCATATTGAGTAAAGGTAATAAACTTAATTTTATCTCCTGTCATGTAATGTGAACATCCACTATCTATGATCCATTTGTCATTTTTGTTCACACAAGTTACCAATGTTGTTGCTTCATCTTTATTTGATTCATCCTTCATGGCCACATAGACTACTTCATCATTATTCTCATTGAAATCTTCTTCAACAATGTAGCATCTTTTGCATTTGTCCTTGTAACCTTTGCTACCATCTTCTCTCTTATTCTTATACATGTTTCTTTCTCTGTAGTTTTTCTTTTGTGTACACCTTGTAGCAATATGACCTACTTCATTGCAATTAAAACATATTATATGTAGCTTACCTTTAAATTTACCTTTTTCTCTATGGAATCTTCTAGCTAGTAGTGCTTCCAACTATTCCACATCTTCCTCATCTATGCTACTATCACTAGATGCATGTTTTCCTTTTCTATTCTTCTTCTTTGGTTTCACCTTGTTAGTGTCTTTCAATGTTAGCTTGGCCTTGAAAGTAGATTCAAGATTCTTAGGTCTATAGTTATCAAAATTGGATAGTTCAAATGTAGTTAGTCTTCTCACTATTCCTTCAAAGGTTAGTGTGTTTTCCTTGTACACACCTTAGCTCTTGGATGCTTGAAACTCTAATAGCATAGATAAGGAGTAGGGTTCTCAAGTATTTGCTATTGATAGTCTCTTCTTCCAATTGACAACCCAGAATTCTTATTGCACTTACCACCTCTTTCATTGTAGAGCCATATTGAGTAGCATTCTCACCTTTGTCCATTCTCATATCAACAAACTTTCCTCTGAGGCTTTCTCTTTTTTCACTTTAAACATTCTGATCTACTCCATAGATATCTATTAAGGTTTTCCACATCTTAAATGCAGTATCACAACCTTTGATGTCATCAAATTTAGCATAGTTAAGTGTAAAGGCAATCTCCAACATTTCCTGATTGTGCTCCTTCCATTTGTTCAAATCATCTGTAGAGAGGGGTCTAGTTGGGTCTACATGTTCCTCTCCAATTGAGGTTTTTGCATAGTCACCTATTGATCCAATGTGCAATTTCATCAGACCTTGCCATGAAACAAATTTGTCTTTTTTGAGCTTGGGAACTTCTCTCTTGGACATCTTGATCTTCTTGCTTCTAGTACCCTTAAATTAAATCAGTAGATGGCTTTGATACCAATTGTTAGAAATTCTTTAGAATATCTAAGAAGGGGGAGTGAATCAATTATTCAAGGTCCAAATGTCCAATTCAAATTTTTCATCAAGTAAAGTAGCCCTATTAAACTATTCATTCATCCAAGCTTAAACATTCCTATTTAGTAGATTACTATAAATCAACATGCAAACATAACACATGAAGAATCAACACATAACACAATGATTTATGTAGAAACCCAATTTGGAAAAAACCACCAGTAACATGCTACTCAATTCTCACTCTTTTGAAGTGAGGCCCTATGAAAGGCTTTCCCTATTAAAGGCTACAACACATTGTTAAATGTGACCTAGTTAAAGGATTTAACCACCTTGTCAGAAATGGGCTTGGTTAGAGGAAATTAGAAAATTCATTCAAATGACACCCTGCTAAAGGATTTACAAATGGATATTAAACAAACCTAAGTCCATAGGTTTAACCCTAACTAATACAATTGCTAGAGAGTAACAATAAGGGGTTTTGACTTGATTACAACATACAACTTATCTTGCAGATCTCATATCATTTTTCAACTCATAATGCTTTGCTCAACTTTCAGTCTTTTGTAGCTTTGATAGCTTGTCCTCCTCTCAAGCTTTGTCACCTTGAGTCTTCATGCTCAATGTACCAGTGCAATCATCTCTCTCTAACCACTTATAGAAGAAAAGTCTCTATGCTCTATTATGTATTCTCCTTGACACCCTTCAACCACTTCATAATTTGGAACACCAACAACTCTTGCTTCTTTGTCTGTGACTCTTTAAATAGAAGTCTAGAAACCTTTTTCCCACTTGATTCTTCCATCCTTTAATTTCAACTCAAATGGATTAGGTATGATTCATTAAATCTAACCCACATCTTGTTTCTTCTAGAAACATCTTGAAAAATCCTCTTGAATTCACTCAAATTTACATAGAATTTTGTGCCTCTAGCTCATCATCCTTATCCTCCAACTATTTCAAAAAATTTAGGGTAACAGCTTTGTTGGCTCATATTTGGAAAATCTTTGACCTTTCAAATAATGTAACAACATGGCACTATTGAAATTCTAGTGCTCGACACATATTGTGTTACTTGGCATTAACTACATTTTATTGATGCTCAACAACTAAATATTTCCTCAGCTTGAACTAGCTTGCTTGGCACTCACTAATAAACTTAGTTTAAGCTTTACAGTCAACCTTTTTCCAACTTACTTCTTCAATGTTTCTAAGTGTGACCAACCTTTGTATCTTCAAGTATGTTATCAATACATCCTTTAACCATTTTCTTAACTAGTCATTGTACTTCATTACAAAATCATAACTCAACCTTTCCCTTAAGTACTCTTTTTACATCTTGTTAATTAAATCCTCTTCATCAAGCAACTAAGTGATGGTACTTGGATCTTATAACAATCGTCATTCCAACAAGTAGTAGGTTTGACATCAATGACAAAAAAATGATTGAAAATATTGTTTATCAACCAATCTCCTTCTTCTCAACAATCTCCCTCTCTAATCTTCAATGATGATCTTTTCAATCAGATTTGCAATAGAAGGGATAGATTATTATTTGTGTCATTGTGTCCAAGCCAACCAAAAATTGGATCACTCAATTATAGATGGTGAAGGTTTAGAGTACCATATTAGTGTAGTGGTTGTAACTAGCACATGGTTTAGATGATATTCTATGAAGAACCCTAACTTGTGGTTATTTGAGGATTGGTAAACAAAGAGGAAGATTCTTCATTATTCAAACCTTGTTGTCACATCAATTTTCCACTTGATAAAATATGGTGGAAAGCACATAATAAGATTCTTTGAAAAATTTGTGAGTCAAATGATTAGGCAATACTTTAGACATTAAAATGTAGAGTAGATCCAGTTGGTTCATTAGATTGAATAGGGAGAGAGCAAGAGAGAGAAAGAGTAATCAATTGGATCCAAATTCAATGTTGCAACCTCTCCTGCAAGATTGTCTAGATGAAAAGGTTGGTATTGTTATTATGTGTAAGTGATAGATAAGTTTAAACCACATATTTTATGTTTTAATTTATTTAGAATCTAGACATATTATTTGAATTTATATTAGATTCTTTAATAGGACCCATTTTCAGATTAGTCATTTGAATAAGTGAAAGTTTAGAATTTGTTGTTTAGATCAAAATGTAATGAAAGAACATGAAAATTGTTAGAATGTGAATGCTTTATTATGTAAACTCATGATTGTGTGCATGTAACTAGAAACTAGAAACTAAAAAAAGCAAGGATATAATGGGAGAAGTTTCCAAGACTCATCAAGCCATTCAGTCAGCCACTTGATCATTTCTAGAAGCTCAAACAAATAATTCTTTGCATTTGGAACATTGTTACAAATAATGATATTATGACTAACATGATTTTATCTTTTATTTGTTTTGTCATTTGTAATTATTTCAAATAAACTCCAAAATAAATTTATTTTCAAATCATAAACTTATAAAACCCATCTTATAATGCTAGATTGAATTTTGATGTGTTATAATCTAAGATATATGTAAATTTATGAGAATTTTAAATTAGTTGAATCTATTGGGATAAGTGGTATTGTAATGGATAGTTTTAAGATTCATTTGAAGAATATAAAGGGGCATGAGTGATGTAGGTCATTAGACAAAACAATATCTTCACTAGAAATGGAATTAAGAGTAGCAAGAGTTGTGAGTGGAATGAAGATGAATGGAGTGGAGAAAGAAAATAAATCTTCTGCCAAAATAACATTTGTTGTGGTCGGAATCAACACTACTTTTAGCAGTAGAAAATGACATGATTCTATCTGACTCACTTAGATGCCACAAGGTCAACAACTATACTCAATTTAAAACAATTCTAAAAATTGTAAGTTTTTAAATTTTAATATTACTATGTCTTGTTTGAAGCCCACAAATAAAATGGGAAATGTTAAATGAGAATGACAGGGACAAAGCTGAAGAAGTTGGAGGAGGAGAAGGGGATAGTGATAAGGTTTTTGATTGGGCATAGTGCTACATTGGGTGGAATTTTGGATTGTGCAATTGAAGAAGACATAGAGCATAATGAATTCCTTAGACTCAAACATGTTGAAGGCTACCATCAACTCTCAACAAAGACCAAGATCTACTTCTCTACAAAACTCACTAAATGGGATATTGATTTCTATGTTAAAGTTGATGATGATGTGCATGTCATCCTAGGTACATTATTATCATTCATGGTTTCATCTAAATAGTATATTTTATGTTATAATTTGTTTAGATAGTTCATGTGTTTATTTTTTGGGTAGAACACATTTTTTTTTTCATTTGAGATGGGTAATTCTACATAATTCTAAGTTTGAAGTCTTGAAACCTTTTTACTTGTTTTTCCTTAATTGGCCTAGTTGAGGGCAAGTCTTCCTAAAGCCATATTTTGATCCAAGTTTTCCAAGAGCCCTAGGAAAAGGGAAGGACCTTAGGAGAGTGGATTCCACTTGGATAAGTAAAGGTCATCATTTGGAAAAGGCTAGCAACTGAGACATCATCCTGAAGTGGGTTTGGGTACCCTTAGAGGTTTAAGAACCAAGTGGCAAAATTAGGTTGTGTACTCTACATCAATAAAGGTCATTAGACCTAGGTGTAATAGCTAGGGTGTAGGAAGTCACAATGTACTTGGAAGAGTCACTAATTGGCCTAAAAGTCAAGGCATACCTTACCATAGGGTAATGAGAAACTTAAGGGATAAGTCTCTAGCTTAGGGAAGGGTCCCTAGCATGGAATTGCTAAGGAATAGCCCATTTAACAAGTTGGAAGTGTTAGAAAGTATTATGCATGTAGTAGAAGTTTGAATTTATAGGCAAGGATAGAAAAGAGTAAAGAACATATGAAGCAAGTGAATTGAACAATGAACATATTGTTTCACCAATACAAAAACCTACTATCCTAGCATTTTAAGGCCAATAAACTCCATACTATGGTTTTTAATTTGGTAATCAACATATTTGGACCATTCTTCAACATCTCAAATTGGTCTCATGTTTTTAGCACATGTTTAAATAGTACCTACTTTGTAAATGTGGCCTAATTAGCCCTTGTGTCTAAATGTTGTCCCCACTAGTTTTGACAATTTTGTTGCTAATGGGATCTCTCCACTTTAGAATTTGATAGTGCATTAGAAACAAGAAGTAATCTTGGTGCTAGTCTTTTCTTTTCATGCTAAATGTACAAGTTCCAGACCTAAGTCTCATTCCTTGGGCTACTAGGAATCCAAGAGAGTAATGAAAGAACTATGTCATTTTCTCAGTTTGGGGTCTTCAATTCCAACCGATATGCCTATTTTCATGTATGAACATCATTTCTTGAGTCTAACCTCCTAGTTCCATGTCTGGTGTAGGTTTCTTGTATTAAGCAATATTTGTTGTCAAGGTGCTTGCAACTTGGTTTATATTTTGGTTTCCATGTTTTCTTTACCTACGTAGGCTTTAATAAACAACCCTTGGATGAAAAGTCCATGGTTTTTAAAGAAAGACACCATTTTTTATGCTTAAGGAACTATTTCCTTTTCTCATTTTGGGGTCTTCAATTCCAACTGATATGCCTATTTTGATGTAAGAACATCATTTCTTGAGTTTGAGCTCCTAGTTTCATGTTTGGTGTAGGTTTCTTGTATTAAACAATATTTTTTGTCAAGGTGCTTGCAACTTGGTTTATATTTTAGTTTCCATGTTTTCTTTACCTAATTAGGCTTTAATAAACAACCCTTGGATGAGAAGTCCATGGTTGTCAAAGAAAGACACCATTTTGTATGCTTAAGGCACTTTATGCAATTTATAAGCAAAAGTTGCTAATTAGGGAAATTCAATATTTTTAATGTTTATGGTCAAAAAATATTAGGAATAAGTTTTTTTTATTTTGTTTTAGGTATTTTGGAACCTTTTCCAAGTCTTAGAAGTGGAATCAAGTGAAAAATGTAAAAATTGTACAGTTTGTGCAAAGTTGCATTGTTGAAAGATGTAAAAGTTGCTCAAATTTTCAACTTAGTGGGAAAAGGATTATAACTATTAAAATATTGTTTCTAACCATTAAAATATAGATGGGAGATATATATACCTCACTTTTGAGCTCTGGAGGACATTAATATATAGATTGGAATAAGTTGCAAAGAAAGAAATTTAGTTTTTGAGTCATTTTTACTGTTGTTTTCATGCTACATGAAATGTATGGAATTTTAGACAAAATTTGATGGATTTTAGACATAGAGCTTTGAATTAGCTTTCTTTTTCTTCTAGTCTCATCATTCTACATATTTTATAACTCAAGTTATTGCATTTTTAGTAAAACTAGGTTTTAGGACAACATTTTGGTGCACACAACAAAAATGTGCCTCTGACTACAATTTCCTTGGTTGAAATTTCATTCCTACTTTGGAAATGGTATTTAGTAAGGTCCTTTTAAATATTCTAGGGTTTCAAGATTGGAGGATGTGTTTTGTGATTTTTACAATCAAGCCCTAGGTCAAGTACCATGAAGGATTTGACCTCTTGTAGGTTGTTGATTTGTGAATGGTGGGAGTTTGAGAATTGGTGAAGGGATAAGCATTTGGAAATAAGTTATTTTATTTTTTCCAAATCTTTCCCAAGTCATAGAAGTGGTAACAAGTTAAAAATGTAAAAATTGTACTGTTGAAAGCTGTAAAATTTGCTCAAATTTGTAACTTAGTGGGAAAAGGGTCATGGGATCAAAATATCTATTCTAGTAGCTCTAGGTGGCCAAGTAAAATCTAGTCTAAATCTTTTCCTATCACATTGAGTTCTTGAATGTTCTCAAGCATGCCAAACTAAAATGTCCCTAACGGTCACTAAATGCCATAGGGCGACGCGGCATATCTCAAAGCTCGTGCAAGGTATGGATGCAATTCCAGGTCCTATAGGACCATGTTGTAGAGACCTAAAATAACCTCTCTTTCCTTTTGGAGATCTTACTCCATTTTAATTTTGTGATGGCATCTCAAGCGATGCTGAAACTCATAGTGTTGCCCAGTACAAAGTTGCCAACTACTAAATCTCCCTCACCATTTGTCGTGAGATTGAACTATCTACTCCTTAGCTCTAGGTGGCTAGGTAAAACCTAGTTTCAAGATTGTCCCATCCTATTGAGTGCTTGAACACTCTCAGGCATGCCAAAATAAAACATCCCTAAGGGTCACTAAATGCCATAGGGCAACAATCTTTTAAGGGCATATCTCAAAGCTCATGCAAGGTATGGATGCGATTCTAGGTCCTATAGGACTATGTTGTGGAGAACTAAAATAACCTTTCTCACTTATTGGAGATCTTACTCTATTTTGATTTTTCTATGCTAGCTTAGATGATGCTAAAACTTGTAGTGTTAGCTAGTACAAATTTTCCAACTACCAAATCTCTCTCGCCATTCCTCATGGGATCAAACTATCTATTCTATTAGCTTTGGGTTCGAAGCTCATCCTATTCTGTTGAGCATGCAAACATTCTCAGGCATGCCAAACTAAAATGTCCCTAAGGGTCACTAAATGCCATAGGGCATTGATCTTTGATGGGGCATATGTCAGAGCTTATGTAAGGTATGGATGTGATTCTAGGTCCTATAGGACCATGTTACAAAGACCTAAAATAATCTCTCTCTCTTTTTGGAGATCTTACTCTATTTTGATTTTGCAATGCCATCTCAAGTTATGCTAAAACTCGTAGTGTTGGCCAGTACAAAGATGCCAACTAACAAATCTCCCTCATAATTCATTATGGGATTGAACTATTTACTCTATTAGCTTTGGGTGGCTATGTAAACCATAGTCCCAAGCTCATCCCATCCTGTTGAGTGCTCACATTTTCTTGGGCACACCAAATCGAAATGTCCCTAAGGGTCACTAAATGCCATAGAGTAGCAATCTTTGATAGGGCATATCTTGGAGCTCGTGTGAGATATGGATGCAATTCTAGGTCCTATAGAGCCATGTTGCAGAGAACTACAATAACCTTTCTCACTTTTTGGAGATCTTACTCTATTTTGACTTTGCATAGCCATCTCAGGTGATGCTGAAACTTGTAGTGTTGGCCTGTACAAAGTTGTCAACTACCAAATCTCCCTCACTATTTGTCATGGGATCAAACTATCTATTTTGTTAGCTCCAAGTGTCTAGGTACTTGTACTATCATGTTGAGTGGTTGAACATTCTCGAACATGCTAAACAAAAATGCTCCTAAGGGTCACTAAATACCATAGGGTAGCTATCTTTGATAGGGCATATCTTGGAGCTCATGTGAGGTATGGATGTGATTTTGGGTCCTATAGGACTATGTTATGGAGACCTACAATAACCTCTCTCACTTTTTGGAGATCTTACTCTGTTTTGATTTTGTGGTGCCATCTCAAGTGATGCTGAAACTCGTAGTGTTGGCTAGTACAAAGTTGCCAACTATCAAATCTCCCTCACTGTTCATCATGGGATAAAACTATCTATTCCATTAGCTCTAGGTGGATGACTAAACCCTAGAATAAAGCTTTTCTTATCCCATTGAGTGCTTAAACATTCTTGGGCACACCAAACTAAAATGTCCCTAAGGGTCACTAAATGCCATAGGAAAGCAATCTTTGATGAGGCATATTTTAGAGCTTGTGTGAGGTATGGATGCAATTCTAGGTCCTATAGGACCATGTTGTGGAGACCTACAATAACCTTTATCTCTTTTTGGAGATATTACTCGATATTAATTTTACGATGCTGTCTCAGGTGATGCTAAAACTCATAGTGTTGGGTAGTACAAAGTTTCCTACTGCCAAATCTCCCTCATTATTTTTCATGGGATTGAATTATCTATTTTGTTAGGCCTAGATGGTTGGGTAAACCCTAGCCCAATCTCATCCCATCCAATTAAGCACTCAAATTTTCTTAGGTACACCAAACCGAAAGGTGCCTAAGGGTCACTAAATGCCATAGGGTAGTGATCTTTGAAGGGGCATATCTCAAAGCTCATGCAAGGTATGGATGTGATTCTAGGTCCTATAGGACTATGTTGCAAAGACGTACAATAACCTCTCTTTCTTTTTGGAGATCTTACTCTATTTTGATTTTGCGATGCCATCTTGGGTGATGTTGAAACTCATAGTGTTGGCCAGTACAAAGATGGCAACTACCAAATCTCCCTCACCATTCATTATGGGATCGAACTATCTGTTTTGTTAGCTCTAGCTAGCTGGGTAAACCCTATCCCCAAGCTTGTCCCATCCTATTGAGCGCTTGAACATTCTCAGGCATGCCAAACCAAAATGTCCCTAAGGATCACTACATGCCATAAGGCTATGATATTTGATAGGGAATATCTAGGATATTATGCAAGGTATGGATGTGATTCTAGGTCCTATAGGACCATGTTGTGAAGACTAAAATAGCCAAGCTCTCTCTTTTTGGTGATCTTAATCCATTTTATTTTTGCAATGCCATCTCGAGTGATGTTGAAACTTGTAGTGTTGGCCAGTACAAAGTTCCCATCTACCAAATCTCTCTCACCTATCATTGTGGGATCAAACTATCTATTCTGTTAGCTCTAGATGGCTAGGTAAACACTAGCCCCAAGATCATCTCATCTTGTTGAGTGCTTGAATATTCTTGGGTATTCCAAAATAAATCATCCCTAAGATTCACTAAATGTCACAGGGCAACAATATTTTACTATGGCAACTAGATATGTCATCTCATCTAATGATTAAGACTCGTTATATAAGGTAAAAGTGTAACTATACACATCATTTTGATCATGTTATTTTTTTATGGTAATAAGGTAATCCTTGTTTGTAAGGTCAAGGAACTTGAGGTCACCTAAAAACCCAAATTGCCTTAGTCCTAATGATTTTCCTTTTTTTATTATTTTTGTTAATAAGTTGACTCAATAAGTGTTTTGAGAGTCATTACACCTTATATAACTATGTTTTATCACCAAATGCAGGTAGTGGAAGATGTTAATGATTTTATTGGTTGTCTTAATATTCATTTCATGAATTTGAAATATAACCACTTCCCTTTGTGAAGAGTTTTCCAAAAATCAACAAATTACATGTTGTTGCAAAGAAAATACAGTCATAGGATGTTGAAGAATCTCTTGGAAGGTGGTGTAGGAGCACCCTTTCAAGCCTTCCACTATATCATTTTTGGTGTGATGAAATTCTATAAAGAAGTATGTGAATATAGTAAGGGCATTTAGCTCATTCTTGTGTCCAAGCTAGGACAATTCTTAAAGTTTCCTCTTTGGTCTTTTTTGAGAATGGTACCTTGACTTTATGTTGGTATCCTTCTTAGATCTTTGTTGGGGGAAGGTTGATTTAGGATATTTTATTGAATTTTAGGCATGGATGTACATTAAAAGAACCTTCCAAGGTGGACTACTTGTTTACAAGACCAAAGTGCACGAACAGTGCAATGTTATGTAAATCTGCCACCTTATGGAAGAGATGTTATTATGAGTTGTGGGATTCTTAGGTGAAGCAAGATAGTGAAATTTTCACTCCCAAGTATTTTTTTGGAAGACATAGAATGGTCTTAAAATTTGAGTCAAAAAAAGACTATCCGAGCAATAAAAATTGCCCCTAAAATTGCTTGCAATTTTTAAAAGTTGTTGAGCAACTTTTTCCAATTGTTGCTAAAAGACCTACTTTGTAAAGAAGCTTTGAAAAAACCCTAAAACCTATATCTAACCTAAGAAGCAACATATTTATGTTGGAGGAAACCTAATCAACGGTTGGCAATTCATTTCTTATACAAATTTGTACTATTGGAATGTATGCAATAGACTTTGACTGTTTTAGCACAGGTTTTACTAGTTTTTAATCTTGTTTGGAGGAAAATCACATGGATATTATCATTTTGTTGCATGTTTTGGTTTTATTATCATTTTTTTCTCCATTTTCCATGCATTATTTATAGTTTGTGACCAAGTTTTTAAAGGTTTTGTAAATTTCTTCAAAGATACATGTCTGTTGCTAGTTTTGGAGTTGCATATTATGAAAGGGCCGTAAGTATTGTCTCCACCATGGAAATTCCATGGTCTCCTTTATTTTAAGGAAAAAGACACTAATATATTATATTATGTAATCAAGGGCATTGAAAGTGAGTGCAAAAAATTCTTTGACCAAGCCCTATGCGAACTAGGCAATGCCCGACTAGGGACTATCATCAAAGAAAGAGCTCTCAAGAGAAAAGCTTGAAGAATGAATAATTTACCTTTTGAGGGATTGAAGAGGGTGTGAGGAGGTTATAACTTGTTGAGGAGGAGTCTCGATGAAGTGTGGAAGGTGTCTTAAAAGTGGGGCTAGTAGGCAGCCAATAAAACCCTACCAAACCCTCTTTTTTACTATTTTTGTTGTATGGCTTGTAGGCACCCTAAGACCCTAAAAATACTTGAGCATGGGTCATATGTATCAATTTTTATTATGAATATAGGTACTGAAACTCTAAGATAAAGGAACTATTGGCCCTAGAAATCCAGCTGGAGGTCTAATTAGGGGCTCTCCTTGTAGCCCTTTTGTGAAGAAATCTTGAAATTAGGTAAAAACCCATTATTTTTATCCATTAAAGTATAGTAAAAGTGTTCCAATAACACCTTAGGACATTGTGGAAATCTTGGTTGGACTGGGGAGTGCTATGGTACCCTAGTAGACCTATAAAATCTTTGGACATATAGTGTTCCTAGAAGATTAAGGGAGTGATGCTACAAGTTTGAATCAATTAACCTAGTGAGAAGGTTGGGCAAGGTTAGGGGATGTTATTAGTAGCAAGAGGTCCTATAGACCACATAGGTGTAGAGAAAACACCAAGATCCACATTTAATTACAAGGTTGCGTAGGGACAAGGGTACTTCGGGTACTTAGGGTATGGGTATGTGTATGGGTATGGGTACAACTAATTTTTATAATAGGGGATTGGGGTACTTGGATATGTCAAACTTTATTTTTAATTATACTTTTATATTTATAGAAAACTTTAATTTATGAGTCATGAAAATGATTTTTCAAATCAAGAAAAATGATAAAGTTTGCAAATGTAATGTATTGTTTTGAATTTCAAATTTGTTATATGTTTGTATTAACAATTTATATAAATGTTTAGTTGCATAACATAGAAGGAAAGCTTTAAACATGAAAAAGAAGATCATAAATCATGTCACAATGACATATTGCAAATGATAAATTTTTGGCTTTAACACTAGTAAATTTTATTGTTGATCAATATTGTATCAAAGTTTCACACTGATTAGGTATTGAATTAAGCTTGATAAACAAATAAGAAAGAAGGAAAACTTTAATTATGAACAAGATCATAAATCATATGATGATGACATATTGGAAATGATAAATTTATTCCTAAACAATGATAAAGTTTATTGTTAATCAATATTCTATCAAATTTTCAAACTAATTAGGTATTAAATTAAGCTTGATAAACAACAAGCTGATATACAGACAAAAAACTGAAAAAAAATAATATGAAATCTCAATCAAGGTACTTAGCTATGACACTCTCGACTAAGTACCTGATACTTGGGATATGTGTACCTGGTATTTGGGTACATGGGTATGAGTACCAAGGGTGTGGGTACAAGTACCCATGCAACCTCATAATATATTATGATAATGAATAATGTCATACATGAATGAACATATGATATATTATGATAACCAATAATGTAATACATGAACGAACATATAATATATTATGTTAACCAATAATGTCATACATGACATAACATATAATATATTATGATAACCAATAATGTCATATACGAACAAACATATAATATAAAATGATAATCAATAATTTCATAAGTCTAATAATGTCATGCATCAAATAAATGTCATACATCAAATATAAAATGCCATATATACATCAAATGTTTATTGAATATGTCCACTGACATAAAATCTAACATATATGTCTATTGATGCCTACACATGTGTATCTATCAACTATATCTTCTCCTTCCCATGAGGGGTAGGAAACAAATCTCTAGAGGTCTTTAATTGTCATGTGGAGGGAGATGATGGAGATGATGGGGCCTTCATCACACACTCACTCATCCTATTGTTTAGGTTCTTCTCTAACTCAAGCTGATACAAATAAAGTAGATATGAATCAATAATTATTATACATTGAAGTCAAATATATGTACACACAAAATTAATTATTTTCTTATGACCATCAAATAGTCACTCTGTAAGTACACTTCAAAGTCTCACGGATGATTGGGTGTAACAAGACCCTACAATAATTCAATCAATATAATCACTTATAAATAACATTAAAAATTTTAATACTAACTATTATAAAAAACTACTAAAACCAAGAAAACTCTTTCATACCTTAGTCAATGGCTTTGAACTAGCCATAGCTATAGCCACTCCATGATTAATGGACTGCTAAAGACGAGGAAGAGTCTTAGATCTCAAGAGCTACATATTATACAATACACATTACATGTAACATGAAACATGAAACAAATATAATCAAATGAATTAAATTAACATGAAACAATTGTACCTGTATGAAGCTTGTATCACATCTAGGCTTGGAGTCCCTAGTGAATGTCGACGATCCAATACAAAACTAATGCACATTCATAAAAAAAATTTGTCAATCCTTCATATGATTAATTAATAAATATATGTATTAATTTAAATGATTAAATTAATACATACCTTTGGACTCATCGATGGGACAAAAAATGGAGTTGAGGGAATCACTACTAGGGCTGCCAACACTCCGACCCTAAATTTTGAATAATTTCAATACATGTTAATTAATTAGTCATTCAATATACATATGAAATGTGATGAAATTAGTTTATTATAATTGTAATTTACTTGTGCATCAATGCCAACTATCTCATTCAGGAACTGATCGGTGACTAGCCCATCATCCACACTATCTCCAACATGATTGCCAAATGTGTATAAGGACCCACATGATGTGAAAATGTGACCACAATGCATAGAAGGCTTCTCCTCAACTAATGGACTCATGCAATGAATAAGGGTCTACATCAAATAATTAATAGTCCCTAGAGTGTTGGCCTTTACATGTTCCTTCACAACTGAAGGAATAGTCACATGCTCACCCTATGGCTTGACAATAGGTGCCCTAACTACATTAGGGTCATGATGTGCCCCCAACCTCTCAAATGATGACCCCCCACTTCTACCCTGAGATTCTAATATATTAAAATAATTGGGGATCTCCCCAAGAACAAACTCACAATACAATTTCTTGAAGAAATACATTGGGACCTCATGATCATTATAGGGAGGGGCATCAAAAACCATCCACCATCTATCCCAAAATTTATTTATAATACCATCATGTATGCACCAATGGATGTGGAACCATTTAGTTGTCTCTCTAACAATATTTTGTTCACTAGGATTTCTAAACAATGCACAAATGCTACCTTTTGACATTTCTTTTTTTTACATCTTAATATGATAATTTGTTTGCATAATATCTTTTTTTTTCATCCCTTTTAACCCACCAAATATCCAACTAACCACTAACAGAAGCTACATGGATCATAATCAACTCGAGGGAGGATGCCAATTAAACTCTCATTAGATTAGTTTTTCCACAAGCATTCAACATACCAATGAGTGCTTCTAATTCATTTTTGCCTCTTTATATTTCATTTATTATATTGTTTTGTGTGCTAGGAGGAGGTCTTCCAATTAGTGTAGGTTGCAAAATTTATTTTTCTTGTTGTGGAGGGTTTTGATTCTCATTTTGTGGATGGTTTTCATTTGGATCTTGTTGAGGGTTTTGGTTTTGATCTTGTTGGGGATTTATTGGTTCATTATTCATGTTTCTTGATAAGAAACCAATTGAAATCTAAATAAATAAACAAATTTAAAGAATTAAAAAAAAAAAATCTACAAAACAATGCGAAACCAAGGGTATACAACATACAACATGATCTTGATCTTGAACTCTGGTGACAAGGGGGAATTTTGAGGAGGTGGTTGGTGAAAATTTCCAATTCATTCAACTCACATATGCATTGTGCCTGTGAAATGCTTGCAAAATGGGTGAAAATTAAATGGGCTATAGGTTTGTAGCCCATTTATAAAATTTTGTTGACTTACAAAGCGCGTACACACTATGGCTTGGGTATCCCAAGCCATAGCACATTTGCGTTATAGCACATAAATGTTTTCTAGAACTAGAAAAAAGGGTGTCATCTTTTTTGCACCACAACTTGGTGCACTTACCCCCTTGTCATAACCATCAACTTTGTAGTTTCCAAGGTTAGTTCCCAAGCATAACCTCCTAGATCTAATAATCCCTAGGAGTTAGTTCTTCAACATTTTATTCTAGAGGAGGGATAGATACATGCACAAAAAAGTCTTGGCTCTAATCACTCATGATTAATGCTAATTCTCTTGCACCCTTTGGTGGTGAATTAGGCTTCCTCAAAACTTCTATCAATTCCATTCTATCCTCTTCTTCAATGGTGAACTATTGCTTCTTGTTTCTTATCACTTCTTTTTTGAGCCACCTTGGAATATGTTGCATCATGGATTTTCCTTTAGAGGATGAAAGAGTTTTTTCTATAATGCCTTTCCCCTTACCACTCCTTTCTGGAGTCTTCTCTTTCAGGGAGGGATCCACACTAGGAGTCTCTATTTCTATGGAGTCCATAGTCCTCACTTCTATGCCTTGAAAAGTTTTTTGTGGTTTTTCACTTTCCCATCCTTCTTTTGACACTTCCTCAATGGATACTTTTTGTGGCACTTCTTGATGTTCTATTTGGACTTGTTCAATTTTTTTACCTAGATGAAGAGGGGTAGCCAATCCCTTGTCTACACAAAATGTGACTTGTAGCTAGGATTCTGGAACTACCTTGGGTCCCTATGGTTAAGGGGGTGTCTAACTCCAATCCTCCTATTGAGGATGATTAGTTGGCATGTCTTTGATATTTTCTCCAACCAACTCAACACCCATTTAAAGTCAAAGTTTGACATCTTAAAAACATTAGTACTATCCATATCTTTCACATAAATCCATTGCTACATCTCATCCTCTAATGTGGTGCTCTACATGGGTTCATCTAGGATAGATGGAGGCATAACCATAGAATTTCTCCTCCATTCCTACTCTATACCTCTAGCTATCTAGATCCTCTAACTCAAACATAGATCATCCTCTTCAACCTCATCATCCTCTTCTTTTGCTTCTTCTAGAATAGATTTGGGGATTGATGGGAAATGGATTACTTTCTTGATCACCTTTTGTCTCCTCTTTATGAGAGTATTAATTTTCCTTCTTTTAGTCATAGAGGGGGAGGCTTGCTCTATTTTTTGAGGTGAGGACACCTCTTATACCTCAGTTTCTATTTCTCTTTGGCCTAGTGCAATTGGCAACACTTGAGGATCACCTTGAGTTGGTGTGGCTTCTACATTCTCTAGCTTCTGTATGTTTTCCTCTCCTTGCTGTGGAGGTACTAGTATTTCTCCCTCTTTAAGTCTAGCTTGTTGATGAGAATTCCTCTTCCTCTTTCCCTTACCTTCACCCTTTTGAGATCTATAATAACCAACTAGCCTATCAAGTTGGTGCACCATCTCTGGCCTCACTAGTGATTGAGTCATAAATATAAGGATGGTGACCTAATTCCCTCTACCTTTGGCTAGATGAGCTTCCACATTTAAGATTATGTTTCAATAATTGGATCAAGTTTGAATGGTTTCTTGATCCAATCCTACATCATTTCGATGACACATCTTGCCTTATGGTCAATATCTAAGTTTTTTTTCTCTATCAACCTCGACATTCATAATAGGTTACTCACCAATCTTGTTCCTATTGAACAAAGGATCAAGTAACTCCTCTTAGTCTTGTTGCAATATCTTTAATAGAATCTTTACCTTGAGGGACTTTTCTACAAAATATGAAGTCATCCTACAATAGTCCCTGATAGGGACATCATAGTCATTTTCCATGTTCATCCAATGATCTTATTTGGCTTCCTCATGTTCAAATGTTTTTCCTACCAAGTACTATACTCTCTCAATATTATCAAAATATTGAAAAGGAGAATTATACTCTTCCAAGGGAAATTGACCACATTCACACTCAAAAGGTAGAATGTCTTATCTTTGATCAATATGAAAAGGGCCTATAGTCATAGGCCATGTTTGATATATCTTATATTGCTTTTGAACTCTATCATAGGAAGACAAGAGTTGTTAGGAAATATCCAAGAGAATCAATCTATCACTAGGATACCTAGGGGTCTTTCTAAGGTTAATAGTGGTACCTAGTACCCTCAAATACATAAATGTATAGAATTGGATGTAATGAACCCTAACCAATGATATTTGTGCAACTGCATCTTTTTACATTCTCTTTGTATAATCACATTCTATGAATCAAATTATGGAAAATATGAAGGCATAATTTACATTTTTTAATATTTTCTTTTCTTTGAAAGCCTCTTCTTTACCAACTAAGGGTACATGATATATGGCCATGCGTTCGCATCTTGCATGCTACTGGCCCTCTTGTGTAGTCCTATATAATATGTTGCTCTTGCAACTAACAAGTGCATTAACTATGATGTAGTGTAGAATTTTCTATTGTTCTCTTCCACCACTAACTACTTACACAAATTCTAATTGAGAGTAGAAGCCTAGTCTAGTGGCATCTCAACTTTGTTTATCATCTCAATAAAGTACACCATAAAAAATGTGTAGGTGTCCAGCTGCAGGAAAACCCATTACTCTACTCAAGAGTATGATTGAGCACCCAATGTCCTCCTTTATATATCCTCTTTTCATGCCCACTTTTCTAGGTTTCTTTCCCAAAGGATTCTTCTCTATAAGGTATGAAGATTAGATGATCTCAAAAGCTTCTTCAACATGTTCCCAATACCACCTCTTTGCTTGCTCATAGGTTAGATTGATGAATTGATCTACACATGGGAGATGAAACACTTTTTTTAATGTTCTTGGATCAAAGATATAGAATGATTGCTCACATTATGCTCTTAACAACCCACTCCTTGAGGAAAAACTATTTTGGAACTGTCTTAATAAGTTCTAAAGATTTCTTTGATACTACATGTAATGCTACATTGATGAGCCCTAACTGGATAAGTGCAGTTATCATTTGGGACCTCTTAGTGGGTTTGTTGCATATTTTCAAGAATTCTCCCAAATTTGTGTGTCCCAAATTTGTTTCTCAAATTTCTAAGTTTTCATCTTGAAAGTGTGATTTTGTTGGAACGGCTTGGAACTTGAATACTATTGGTTTTGGTGCCATTTTCTCACCAAGGGAGGATGAGGAAGATGCCATTGTATCTACACAAAAAGTATGTCCATTAGTATGGAATTGAGGAAAAATTGATTAATAATGCCCTAAAAATAACTTGCACAAAACCCAAAAATGAGTTCACTCTGAAAAGTATTGAAAAAACCAAAATTCAACCTAGAATGCACAAGAAAATGCAAACCAACCACACCTAATAGGTGCACCTGGTGCACCTTTGTTTTTGAAGATTTTGTTTGGTATGGGTGGATAATAGTGCACCTAATTAGGTGTGTTATTGTACACCCTAATGAGATGAAGGTTTTTATTTTGTTTATATTTTTTGAAATAATGTAATGCAATAGGTTGTTTTATGGTTTTTATGTTTTAAATTTAATTTGGGTGCACATTAGCACACCTAGGTAGGTGTGTTGATGCACACCCAATTATGGTGAGTTTTATATGTTTTAACTTTATTTTGTAGTTTTAAACATGTTTAGATGCAAAAAGGTGCACATTAGAAAACCTATTAAGGTGCACTGATGCACACCTCTTTTGAGTTAATGTTGTGTCTTTATATTTTGTGCAAGATGCCAGATTGAAGGAGGCGCACCTCACCTAGTATAGAGTTGTGGCTAGGAAGACTTAATGGGGGTAAATGAAAGAAAAGTAAGGATGGAGGAGAAGTGAGGTTTTATAGGCCCTTACCTAGTAGATGTTGTGCAATTGAGAAAAAAATGTTGTTTTCTTTCTCTTAAAAGATTTTGGCACACTAGTTGATGCAAGAGCATCCTAGGTTGCCTTGTTATCCTACTCATTTTTGTTCATTCTATAGTTGGTGCCGAGTTATTATAGCATTTAATTGGTACCAAGTTACTATAGCACTCTTCATATGTCGAGTTATTGTAGCATTCCTTCATGTTCCGAGTTATTGTAACACTCTTCATGTGCTAAGTTACTATAGCATTTCTTCATGTGTCGAGTTACTATAGCACTCTTCATGTGCCAAGTTACTGTAGCGTTCCTTCATGTGTCAAATTACCCAATGTACCGAGTGCTAGTTTTGGAAAGCTTTCTTTTGCCAAGTAATCTATGTCTGGTTCCTATTTGGGCCAACTTTTCTCGTATTTAATTTTGGTATAGGTATTTATATTTGCTAATAGCCGAATTGCGGCTTCTCTATATTCTAGAATGTTTTGTAAACCATTTTGGCAAGTATAAATAGAGTGTTTAGGCTTAGAGCTAATTAAGTTTTCGGGAGAAGAAGGTTTTGGAGAAGAAGTTTTTGGGAAGAAGATTAGAGAGCAGAATTGAAAGTGCGAATTTGTAGTTGGATCTTTGAATGTGAATGTAATTATAATTGGCCATAACCTAGAAGGCCTTATAGCTAGGCATGTATGAAGATATTTTGATGAATCAATAAAAGTATTTCACTCTTCTTCCTCCTTTGGTTGTTGCTCTTTGTGTTTGTTTCCATTGTGTTAACTCTTGCAGGGTGGTTTGGATAGCTGGGTGAGAATTTGGCCCTAGTTATTCATCCTCTTGCCTATGTTAATTGGTATCAAAGCTTGAAGTTCATCCTTGAGGAGATTGGATCATGTAGAACGTTGATTTGGATTTGGTTGTAGGGTGGCAGATCTACAAATTTGACCTATAACTTGCAGAGGGTTACGATCTTGCAGGAACCTAATTATTGAAGATGGTTTGTAGTAGAGGAAATAATGTTGACAATGCTATATTAGATCAACTGAGACAAATTGCAACTAGGTTAGATGCTCTGGAGATAGCCTAGAGGAGAGGAGCCCATCTTGAAGATGTGAGTGATGATGAAGCACCAAACCATAATCTAGAACCTAAAGAAGATCAAGATGAGGAAAGATTGTTGCAAGTATTGTCTAGGGAAAATTCAAAACCTACTATAGAAGTTGTTCCTTATGATGGAAAATTGGATACCAATGGTGTGTTAGATTGGATCTCTGATACGGAGAAGCTCTTTGAGTATGAAAAGACTCCTAATAATAGAAAGGTGAAGATTGCAGTCACTAGGCTAAAAGGTCATGCATCACTATGGTGGGAGCACTTGCAAACTAATAGACAAAGGAGAGGAAAGGAGAAGATCATAACTTGGCAAAAGATGGTGAACAAGGTAAAGAACAAATTCCTTCCTACTGATTGCCAAGTTAGCTTGTTGAGAATGATGCAAAATTTGAAACAAAAGGATATGACTATAAAAAAATATACTAAGGAATTATATAGATTAGACATCAAATCTAAACATGTGGATGATGATGTTGAGAAAATTGTAAGGTACATTAATGCATTGAGATCTAGAATACAAGATGAAATAAGTTTTGTGAAGCTAGAAAATGTAGAAGAAGCATATCAATATGCCTTGAAAGTTGGGGAGATCTTGACAAAGAAGCATGAAAAAAGATAGAGAGGTAGAGGTGGTAGATTCTAGAGAGGTGGAGGTAGACCTTATGGAGAAAGTGATAGATCTGATAGTTCTATGTAGGATAAAGGAAAATATGAATGAAAGAATGATGACAAAGGCAAGATTGAATGGAAAAGTGGTAATTCTTACCAAGGAGGCACTAATTACTACCAAGGAAGAGGTAATTTTTATTCTAGAGGTGGATTTCATGGTAATTGTTTTAGATTTGGCAAAGAAGGGCATAGATCCTTTGAATGTAGATCTTCTAAAGGTGGGCAGAATAATAGAAATGTTATTATTCAAGAAGACATTGAGAGTTCACCAAGTGGACCTAAGGCAAGAGAAAATTTGATGGTGAAAAGAAACTTATGCAATAAGGAAGGTGATGAGGAACCTATTTTAAAGAGAAGTCTTTTCAAGACAAGATGTAAGATGGCTAGAAAATGTTGTAAAGTGATAATTGATAGTGAAAGTTCTAAAAATTTGGCATTAGAAGAGCTAGTTATAAAGTTGTAGTTGTAGAGGCTAAAATATCCCAAACCTTATCATGTTTCATGGATCAAAGATAGGCATAAGATATTGGTAAGTGAGCAATGCCTTGTGAAGTTCAAAATTGGACATTACTTTGATGAAGTTTTGTGTGATATTATGCCCATGGATTGTTGTCATATTTTGTTGGGTAGACCTAGGTAATATGATAGATATGTTATACATGATGGAAGATTGAATCAATATACTCTTTGGGTAAATGGGAAGAAACAAACATTGTTTCCTTTGATTGAAAGTCTAGATGAGGTTAATTGTACTACTATAAAAATTTGCATGGTTAATGAGAAAACATTTGAAAAGGAAATGAAAAATAATCAAGTCTATTTTTATATAATTCCAAGAAAATCAAGTTTTGTCAATGGAGACCGAGTGCAAGAAAATAGTGTTAACTGAGTGCTAGTCAATGGTGGCCGAATGACAGATGGTAGTATTGACTGAGTGCTAGAAGAAATTGCAGAGTTGTTGAATGAGTATAAAGAAATTATTGTTGATGATATTCCTGATGGTTTACCTCCAATAAGAAGCATAATTCATTGTATGGATTTGATCCCTAGAGCTAGTTTGCCAAACAAAGTACCATATAGATTGACACTTGCAAAGAATGAAGAACTTAATAGACAAGTGCATGAGTTGTTGTAGAAATATTTGATTAGAGAAAGCTTGAGTCCATATGTTGTACCTACTATATTAGCACCTAAAAAGAATGGAGAATGGAGAATGTGTACTGATTCTAGAGCCATTAACAAGATAATAGTGAAATATAGGTTTCTTATGCCAAGGATGGATGACATAATGGATTGTTTGAGTGGATCAAAATATTTTACCAAGATTGATTTGAAGAGTGGCTATCATTAGATCAGAATTAGAGAAGGTGATGAATGGAAGAATGCTTTCAAGAAAAAAGATGGTTTGTATGAATGGTTCGTTATGCCTTTTGGTTTGACTAATGCACCAAGTACTTTCATGAGGTTGATGAATGAATTTTTAAAAAGATTCTTGGGTAAATTTTTGATTGTTTATTTGGATGATATTCTAATATTCAGCAAGACTAAGGAAGAACATGTTGAGCATATTAGACAAGTATTGTAGAGGTTGAAAAAGAAAAAGTTGCTGATTAATCTAAAAAAAGTTTTCTTTTATGCAAGAGGAGATTGTGTATTTTGGATTTGTAATTTCAGCTCATGGATTGAGGATAGATCCTGAGAAGGTTAAACAATTTTAGAATGGCCTACACCTAAGAATGTGGGTGAGGTAAGATCATTTCATGGTTTGGCTAGTTTTTATAGAAAGTTTATAAAGAAATTTAGTGATGTTTGTAATGCTATGACTAAAACAATGAGGGGAGATAAAAAATAATTCAAGTGGACACATGGAGTTGATAAGAGTTTTGAGACTTTGAAATAAAAGGCTGCTAAATTACTTGTATTGGCTTTACCTGATTTCAACAAAGTATTTCAAGTTGAATGCGATGCAAGTGGTAATGCAATAGGAGCTATATTAATTCAAGAAGTTAAGCCAGTTGCTTTCTTTAGTGAAAAGTTGAATGATGCTAAAAGGAAATACTCTATGTATGATCAAGAATTTTATGCTATTTTTCAAGCATTGAAGAAGTGGAGACATTATTTGTTGCCTAAGGATTTTGTGTTGTATATTGATCATAAAGCTTTAAAATACTTGGGAAGTCAACATAAATTGAATCAAATACATATGGAGTGGGTTGAGTATTTGTAGAGTTTTACATTTGTGATCAAGCACAAGAGTGGAGTTACTAACAAAGTTGTTGATGCATTGAGTAGAAGACATTCTTTATTGACTAAAATGAAGGTTTAAGTTCTTGGTTTTGATGAGATGAAAGAGTTATATGATGCTGATCTTGATTTTTTTGAGGCATGGAGAGAGTGTAGAGCACCAAATCTAACAGACCACATAAGTAAGTATGATGAGTATTTCATTCAAGAAGGTA
This sequence comes from Cupressus sempervirens, assembly GCA_028749045.1. NCBI lineage: Eukaryota > Viridiplantae > Streptophyta > Pinopsida > Cupressales > Cupressaceae > Cupressus > Cupressus sempervirens. The sequence continues at coordinate 234,152,195 of CM053783.1, forward strand.
TGTTGTTCAAAGGCATTCAGTTGTGTATTCCTAGAAGTTCTATGAGGTTGAATCTGATTAAGGAAAAACATAGTGGTGGATTAGCTGGACATTTTGGAATTGATAAGACATTGAGTTTGCTAAAAGAGAAATATTTTTGGCCACAAATGTATAAGGATGTTCAAATTTTTTTAAAGAGTTGTGGAGTTTTTCATGTTGCAAAAGGAGTGAGTCAAAATACTGGTTTGTATACACCTATTATTGTTACTAAGAAACCTTGGACTAATATCAGTATGGATTTTGTTCTTGAATTGCCTAAAATAGTGAAAGAGTATGATTCTATATTTGTTGTAGTGGAATCTTTTTTAAGATGGCTTATTTCATATGATGTAATAAGACATAAGATGTTGAGCATGTTGTTGAACTTTTCTTTAAAGAGATTGTGAGATTGCATGGATTACCAAGAAGCATTATTTTAGATAGAGACAATAAGTTTGTTGGTTATTTTTGGAAGACTTTGTGGAAGAAGATGGGTACTGAATTGAAGTTTAGTTCTACATTCCATCCACAAATAGATGGACAGATGGAGGTTGTGAATAGAAGCTTAGGTAATTTGTTGAGATGTTTAGTTGGGAATAAGTTGATTAATTGGGAGATGATACTGACACAAGCTGAATTTGCATATAAAAATTCTGCGAATAGGAGTATAGGGAAGATACCTTTTGACATTATTACCAGAATGCATCTTAGAGGTATATCAGATTTGAGAGATGTTGCTGGTGAAGAAAAGAAAAGTGTTGCAAGAGAAGAATTTGCTGATTTTACAGAGTCTTTGCATAAGGAAGTGAAGTTGAGGTTGGGAGAAAGCAATCAAGAGTATAAGGAGAATGCTGATCAGTCTAGAAGACACCATAATTTTTAAGTTGGTGATGAGGTGATGGTTCATTTGAAGAAAGGTAGATTCCTAGTTGGAACATATAGCAAGCTGAAGATGAAGAAATTTGGACCTTGTAAGATCCTAAAGAAGTTTGGCAGTGGTAATGCTTATGAAGTTGAGTTACTTGATGACATGGATATATCTCCTATATTTAATATTGCTGATTTGTATAAGTATCATGAGTTAGAGGATGAATTTTTTATACTAGATGATTATCCTAAGAGATAGATTGAGGAAGTTGAATAGATATTGGATCAAAGAGTTGGCAAGGGTACAAGAGGAAAAGATTACGATGAATATTTGGTGAAGTGGAAGAATAGACCTATTGAAGATGCTTCATGGATTTTTCAAATTGAGTTGGATTCAGCTCAGGTTGGGATATCTCAATGATTTAGGAGAATCATTTCTTTCAACCCTAGTTGTCTGATGCAGGAGCATCATGGGTTGTCTTGTTATCCTACTCATTTTTGTTCGTTCTACAATTAGTGCCGAGTTACTGTAGCATTCCTTCATGTGTTGAGTTATTGTAACACTCTTCATGTGCCAAGTTACTATAGCATTCCTTCATGTCTTGAGTTACTATAGCACTCTTCATGTGTTGAGTTATTATAGCATTCTTTCATTTGCTGAGTTACCCAGTGTATGCTAAGTGCCAATTTTGGAAAGGTTTCTTTTGTTGAGTAATCTGTGTCTGGTTCCTATTTGGGCTAACTTTTCTTGCATTTAATTTTGGTATAGGTAGTTATATTTGGTGAGAGCCAACTTGTGGCTTCTCTATGCTATAGAATGTTCTATAAGCCATTTTGGCAAGTATAAATAGAGTGTTTAGGCTTAGAGTTAAGTAAGTTTTGGGAAGAAGAAGTTTTTGGAGAAGAAGTTTTTGGGAAGAAGGTTAGAGAGCATAATTGAAAGTGCAAAATTGCAGTTGGATCTTTGAATGTGAATGCATTTGTAATTGGTTGTAACTTAGAAGGCCTTACAACTGGGCATGTATGAAGATATTTTGATGAGTCAATAAAAGTATTTCACTCTTCTTCCTCCTTTGGTTGCTTCTCTTTGTGTTTGTTTATGTTGTGTTAACTCTTGCAGGGTGGTTTGGATAGGTGGGTGAGCCTTTGGCCCTAGTTATTCATCCTCTTTCTTGTTTCATGAGTGCACCTATTTAGGTGCACTGGTGCACCTATTATTAGCAAAAAAGGGTCTACTTCATCAAACTTTCTAATTTGTTGATATCTTGGTTCCCTATTCAGGATTAAGACATGGACTAGGAGACTAGGTAAGACCTCAAAAGTACTTGAATCTGAGATTAGGAATCCAAAAAGCCTAGAAAAAAGTAGGGGAGTCCCTATTTCTTATCGAAATGGGTGTGCAATGTTGAACCACAATAAATAGCTCCAACAAAAGGAAGAAATGACAAAGGCATTTCTTCATCAGCAAACATCCATCTTGCTATGTGTCAAAAATCAACTAAATCTTGAATATTCCACATGTATTTCAAGTTGCTTTGCAGTCAAAAGCTCAAAATATTGAGCTCCAAGTCTAGTGTGTGTTCCATGTATTTATTTCCTTCGACATCTCAGGATGTAATTTATCAAAATTTTGTGACAACTCAGCAACAATCTTTCACCCCATCTAGCTCATTCATCAAGGATCTCCACAAAAGTTGGTTGTTGATCATTTGTCTAACCAGATGAGAGAATTAGTTTGAGGGATCTTAGTGGGTTGTCATTTTTCATTTGAATTTCTTGGCAATACTTTGGATACTAGCTCCATGTAGTTCATAATGTTTCCATTTGATTCCTCAATGAAGTAATGATTTTGTATTGGATATCTTATTTGGAGTGCATATCCATTTATAAGATTACCCTTCTTAGACCTCTTAGAATCCTTCAGTCTTAACACCATTTATTTCCTTGTATTTTCTTACTATATCCTGAGCATGCTTACACTGTGTGGCCAAGACATCAATGTCATTTCTTGGATTCAATATTTGGTGAACATCCCTTGTGTTCCTCTTTTACAAAATTTTAGAAACTCTTATGCCAAACAACAATCTTAGACACTCCTTGGAGAAGAACCTTCTATTTGAACCAATGTGATTTTGAACATCACTTGTCTTCAACCTTGATTTGACAACACCTGAGATAATCAATCTTTGAATTTTATAGAGTGTCAAGAATTTTTTGATCTACAATCTTGAATTCAAGATTTAAATTTCCTTATTATTGCAAGTGGCATCCATTCCTCAGTTGGTAAAAGACACAAAATCATCAAAATGTTTTGACAAAGAAATACCTCTTCCTAAAATTTGAACCAAAAGAGTAATTAGTAAGATACATCAAGATAAAGTCTTGAGTGCACCTACCCCCTGGACTGATGCAACTTTGAAAAGAAACACGTGACTCAACACAAAAACATAACTAAAGAAACACACTTGTAGAAAATAAAACCTATATATATATATATATATATATATATATATATATATATATATATATATATATATATATATATATATATATATATATATATATATATATATAGGGTCTTCTAGGATTCAAAGTAATGTTTTAGAAATTTCCCATTGACTAGCAACAAAACTAGTTCCCCCTATAAGGAACTTAGCCTAAAAGTATTTTCTTCAAGAATTTCCACAATCTGATAGGGACCAAACAACAAACATTAAAACTTAGTGTGGTTTCCTAAATTTTCTTTTTCCTTATCCCAAACTAAAACAAGGTAGGATATTTTGAAGGATTTTACCATTGCCCTATTGTCGAACCATCTCTTGATGATAGCTTAATGTTTAGCCATGTGTTCCAAAGTAATTGTCCAATTTTAATTTGATGAGAGCAAGTGTATATACTATTCATTTGATGAATCAATTAGAAGAGTATTGTTATCTATCTCTTTCTAGTGCTAGTTCCTTTTATTTTTCCTTCCATTGAGTTTATCTTTGCATCATTTTTGGTATCAGAGCTTGGGGAAAGCTCTCAAGGAAATTGGATTTTATGTCTGAATCAGAGTGAGAAACTAAAACATCAAACATTGTCACCAATGTTGAACTAGCAAAGAAGATGCAAAAACATGAGAAAGCCAATAAGTGGTTATTGGATGAATTTGAGAAGCTGAAGGGTTGGATGGAAAAGAGAGTAAAGGTTTCCTTAGAGCAAGAGGAATAAGGGGAAGGAGAGGATACCACTAAGTAGGAGGTGGTTAACTTACTTGCAGAGTAGAGATACTTCATAGAAACCCTTGAAAGAGTTGGCAAGAAGGATGCCAAAGCTGAGCTACCCATCTTCTTGAGAAAGATGGATGGTGATATTGTTATGGGTTGGATAGAAGCCTTGAACAACCATTTTGAATGAAAGGGTAAGGTAAAAATTTCCAAGTGAAAGTTAAAGGGACCAACCCTCACTTGATGGAATTTTACCCAAGGAGAAAGGGTCAAAGAAGGTAAGATCATGCTAACTTCATGCGAAAGGATATTTACCAAGATGAGAGAAACATACTTACTTGTGGATTATGAAATCCAACTTCATAAAAGGAGACAAAGTTTAAGACAAAAGGAGCTAGATGTCACAACCTATATTGAAGAATTCCAAAAATTAAGCCTAAGGGAAAAGAAGAGTGAATGTGAAAGTGTAAAAGTTGCTAGATATATCAATGGATTGAGGTTGAACATTCAAGAAGAACTTAATTTATTGCATCTTGATATAGTACATAAATTTTATCAAATAGAATTGAATTTTGAAGCCAAATTGAAAAGAAGGCAAGAAAAAAATAGCAGAGGAAGAGGAAGAAATCAAAGGGGAAGAAGAAATTTCCAAGGAAGAGGACAAAACCATGAAGATCATAAGGAGATAAAGCAAGAAACCAGTCAAAGTGAAGGAAATTTTAGAGGTAATTTTAGAGGTAGAAGAGGTAGTTCAAGAGGTGGATTTGGTGGTAGAAGGACAAGTCTGATCATTTTTTTCAATTGCAATAAGGAAGGACGTTATACATCTAGGTGTCTAGATAGAGCTAGATCAAGTTCACAAGGTGAAAGAAGAAGACATTTGGTACAAGATGATGACTATCAAAAGAAGGAGATGGATGACTCAGATAGTGTATTTGAAAGAGGAGAAAGTTTAATAATGAAAAAAAAAACTTTTGAAAGTGCCTACTACCATGGAACCATCACAAAGGAAAACTATCTTCAACGCTACTTCCAAATCTGGAGGTAAGGTATGTAAAGTCATTATTGACTTAGGATCTACTGAGAATTTCATTTCTCTTGAGATGGTTTAGAAGTTAAAACTTAGGAGAATACCTCATCCTTTTCCTTATAAGGTTTCATGGCTAACACAGGGTTAACAAACTCCTATAAATGAGTAAGCATAGGTTGATTTTTAGATTGGAAAGTATAAGGATAGAATTTTGTTTGATATAGTTGACATGGATGTATGCCACCTATTATTTGGTAGGCCTTGGTAGTACAATTTTTAGGCACAACATGATAAAAAACTCAATATATATCCCATCAAGAAGGATGGAAAGGTGATTAGATTGATTCCATTTGCTGATCATGAAGAAGTGGAAGAAAATAAAGAGAGGGAAGCCAAAATTATGATGATTAATAAAAAGGAATTATTTCAAGACATGAAGGATGAACCTAACCTTTGTTTTCTTTTGATGCCTAGCTCACAACCACAAGAACCTGTTGGAAATGATAGAAAGGAGGTTGAAATAAAGAAGGCAATTCCTAATGAAGTGAAAGAACTTTTGGATAAGTACAAAGGTTTGATTTTAGAAGGTATGCCAAAGTCTTTACCACCTATATGAGACATTGATAATTGTATTGATTTCATTCCTAAAGCTACCTTACCCAATAAGGCTGCATACAAGATTGCACCTCAACAAATTGAGGAGATTGCTAGACAAGTAAAGGAATTACTTGATTCTGGCTTGATTGCAAAAAGCTTAAGCCCATGTGTTGTACCTACTATTTTTGCACCCAAGAAGGAAGGAACTTGGAGGTACAAAGTATTTCTCCAAGATTGACTTAAAAGGTGGGTACAATCAAATAAGGATAAGAGCTAGAGATAAGTGGAAGACAACATTCAAAATCAATGATGGATTATATGAATGAATGGTAATGTCATTTGGACTGTGTAATGCTCCTAGTACCTTCATGAGACTTAGGAATGAAATACTCAAAGACTTCAATGGAAAGTTCATTATAATATATTTAGATGACATATTAATTTATAGAAAGACAAAGGAAGAACACCTAGAGCACATTGACATGGTTTTGAGAGGACTTAATGAGGAGAAATTGGTAATAAACTTGGAAAAGTGTTTGTTCAGGCAAGAGGAGCTAACATATCTTGGTTTTGTGATCTCCCAAGGTAGCTTAAAGATGGATAAAGATAAGGTAAGTGCTAAACTATCTTGGCCACACCCAAAAATAGTTGGAGATGTTAGAAGCTTTCATGGTCTTGCTATATTTTATTATAAATTCATAAGAAATTTCAGTCATATATGTGCTTCTGTGTTAGAAATTATTAAAGGAGTAAGTGTAAGTTTGCATGGAGTCAATCAGCAAATGAAACTTTTTAATTTCTTAAGAAAAAGGTTAGTGAGTAGCCAATTCTTTCTTTACCTAATTTTAACAAAGTTTTCCAAGTAGAATGTGATGCTAACAAGGTTGCTATAGGTGTAGTTCTTAGTCAAGAAGGAAAACTAATTGCTTTCTCAAGTGAAAAACTCAATGACGCCAAGTAGAAACACTCTTAATATGACCTAGAAATCTATGTATTTTCTCAAGCTCTCAAAACGTGGAGATGTTACTTGTTGCCAAAGGATTTTTTTGTGTATACTGATAATCAAGCACTTAGCTTTTTGAATAGCCAAGATAAAGTAAGTCATAGGTACATGAAATGAATTAAGTATTTACAGGCCTATACCTTCACCATCAAGCATAAGAAGGGCATATCAAACAAGTTTGTTGATGCTATTAGTAGAAGGAATTTGACTATCTCCTAGATATAGCTATAAAGTGTGGGAATTGAAGCACTCAAGGACATGTATATAGCATATCTAGATTTTGGAAACATCTATAAGGTATGTATGGAGTTTGGTGAATGATACCATGCTGATTTTCTTAATTTTTTGATACAATAGAAACTTCTTTTCAAAGGAGGACAACTATGTATACCTAGGTGTTCTATGAGGACAAACATTATCAAAGAGAAGCATAGTAGAATAGTGGGTGGACATTTTGGTTTGGATAAAATCTTAGAATTGGTTAGAAGGTACTACTATTGGCCTAAAATTTAGAGTGATGTTAGAAACTTTGTGGAAACATGTATGATTTGTCAAAAGGCCAAAGGAAGGACTACAAATGTAGAGCTTTATCAACCTTTTCCAATACCATCTAGACCCTAAGAAAGCACAATGATGGATTTTGTAATGGGGCTATAATAGACTCAAAAGGGGCATGATAGTACATTTTTTGTAGTAGATAGGTTCAGCAAAATGGCTCACTTCTTACAATGTAAGTTGACCAATGATGCTTCTCATACAGAAGATCTATTTTTCAAGGAATTCATAAGGATTCATGGGCTACCTATCAACATAGTTTTAGACTGGGATGTGAAGTTTGTAGGACAATTTTGGAGAACTTTATGTCAAAAACTTGTAACTAATTTATCATTCTCATTAGCCTACCACCCTCAAATTGATGGCCAAATAGAGGTAGTTAATATAACATTGGGCAATTTTTTAAGAACACTCACAAGACAACATGCAACAAGATTGGATGTAATCCTACCCCAAGCTGAATTTGCATATAATGACTCCACTAATAGAAGTAAAGTTTCCATTTCAATGGAGACACATAGAATTTGAAGTGGGAGATTTAGTATGGGAAAATGTCAAGAAATAGAAGCTACCAAAATGTAAATCTACCAAGCTTGTGTTGAGAAAACTAGGTCCTTGTCAAATATTGAAGAATTTTGGAACCAATGCTTATGAGAATTGATTGCCACCTAAGATTGGCATCTCTCCCATCTTCAACATAGAAGACCTCGAACCATTCAAAGCACCCAATGAAGAAATTGATACAAGATAGATTGTTGATTTGGAAGACATTCAACATCTACCATTTAAGAAGACACCACAGGTACAAAGGATACTTTACACCAAAGTCATAAAGCTGACAAGAGGAAAGGTGTCCAATTAATATTTGGTACAACTTAGAGGTTATTTAGATGTAGATGTTATGTAGATGACAGAACAAGATATCAAGAAGTAGGGTACTACTCTACAAGAGCTCATCTCAAGTGGGCTTGAAATACAATTTCCTGGGGAGTATGGTGCAAGAGAACCCACATAAAGATTGTAAATGCTGCCACATTTTAGACTCTATCGAGTTGCAAAAGTTACTAAGCACCAAAAATTATTTAGGATAAGATCTTTTCTTGGGACTTGTTCAAACCATTGTAGAGTCATTCTTCCTGTTCTATATTTATCTGCAATATTCTGTAAGCTGTTTTGGCAAGAAGTCTCTTTGGGTTGGTTTTCCTATTTTGTAATAATTTAGAATTTTCTATAGAATGTCCTATCAAGTATAAATAAAGCTTTTAAGTTTAGGTTTAGTAAAGCTTTTGGATACAAAGTTACAAGGATAAGAAATCTTTAGGAAAGCAAGTGTATTTACTATTCATTTGATGAATCAATTAAAAGGATATTTTTATCTATCTCTTTCTGGTGTTGGTTCCATTTTTTTTTTCTTCTATTGAGTTTATCTCTATATCAGACACCTTAGGACTTATTATAATTTAGTATATTATATAATACTATGTGACAATTTCTAATAATATGTTGACATATATATTATAGTAGTATAGTTAATAATATATATTTAATATTATATATATAATAATAATATTCAAATATCATTATATCTTAAATTTAAAACATACTTAAAGATGTTTTGTAAGCAGTTTGGTTTAAAGTGTACAATTGGTTCCCACTATCTAAAATTTAAAATTTTGTATTTTGCAGCCACATTTTGGGTACCCAATTCCTTATCAAGTACATAATTAGGCTTGATATTTACCAAACCTCTTTGGTAAACTCAAAAAAAATATTTGAGCCATGTTTTCCTGACATTTAGACTTTGACTAGCCATCTAACAATATATTTTTCATCCAAATTCAATGAAATAAAAAGAGTTTTTTGAGAATAGTGTCAAATTATGAGTTTGATAAGTATTTTATTAGTTATTTTCTAGTGAATATGTATACAAATTTCTGATTGACATACTTATTTAAAATTAGCTATAACTTTCAAATGGTATAACATTTTTAATATCCAAAAGTTGTGTCACATTCTATGCTTCCACTAGTATAAGAAAAAAGGGAAAAAAAAATTCAATTTTTTTTAATTAGTTAAGGTGGTCAAACATGGGATTTTTTTATTTTGGAAAAGTTATAGTAAACAATTTATATTTATTTTTTTGAATAAAAAAACAAAAAATGTGTGTCAGATCTAGAAATGAGTCTAATTTTTATATCTATAACTATATTAAAAAATATTATCATTTGATTTTGATCAAGATGGTTGGAAATACACCTACTTTTTGTTTTCACCTTGAAATCTTTGTAGTATTGCAATAAAATCCAAAATTTTGATGAATCAAATATTTTTTTCTCCAGATAAGGCATAGTATTTTAGAAATAACATTCAATTTTCTATAGATTCTTTTATTAAAATTTTTTGATATAAAGTCCATAACTATTTTAAAATTACGTGTCAAGTTAATATAACCTTGATTCATTGGTTTTTCACAACCACTTAAGGATATATAGTTTGGTTGAACATGATCTTGCACATTCCCATTAAATTTTTTTTAAAGGATCATATCGTTGATCATATCCATTTTCAGTTCCACTTTATGTTCATCTTCCTATTCATTTTCCCCTTCATTCATTTCCCCCCTAATTTATGTCACTCATGGCTACTAGGGTAAAGGGGTAAAACCATACTTGTTTGAAAGTGGTTTGTGAATCTGTATAATGATTTCCAATATATTATCCAACTCAATTAGGTAGATTTAAAACTTGAGTTTTTATTTATAGTTGAGTACCTAGGTGAACCACACTTTCTATAGTAGAGAGATGTGAATCTCTTTTTGCTATCTCCTTGACCACTGACAACTCTTATTGCATAACCTCTAAATGAGGTATCAACATTCACTGAATGAAACTAAGTTTTTCTTTCATCCTACCATTTGTTGATTTCAATTTAGCCAATTTCCCTTGGCAAAATATCAATCTATTATAATGAATGGAACTTCAACTTGTGATCATGTTCAAAGAATGACCTCTAGATTTCAAATCTAATTGCAACTTCTTAATTCGATCATGTATATCCTTAGTGAATCTTGGTACATGACATAGTTTTTTATACAAAGTTTGAATATTCTTTGTAACACATTCTACATTATTTATAAGGTTTGAAATTTCAAATTTCCTCATGGCAATTTCAGTTGCCAATTTCTCCAAAACTTTCTTCTCAAACTTTTTCTCGTACCATTGCAATAAATTTCCATTTGCATTAATATAATCATTTTTTATCATTTCTACAATATGAAGTAATTGGTATATTATTAGGGCTTTCCAATCAACATATTTGATAAAATAAGCATCAAATAAGATATATTTTATCTCTTGTAGTAACTATTTCTACTAATGCTCCCTTCTGAATTCTTCCTATCTGGTCTTCCTAGATAATAGATTTCGCAAAATTTGCATTTTATCATAATTTAAGATATTAGTGTCATATTTTGGATTCACTATGACTTCATCTAATTTTATTTGTTTCCCATGTGATCTAGCCTTCTTTTTCAAAATTTTCTAGTTTTTAGACTCAAGGGTGCTACTACTCATCGATGTTAATTGTAGATAGTATGAAGAAACTTGTACACTTGGCCATGTCTCTTTGTCTCCTTCCCTTTTTTGATGACCTTGATCCATGATCCTTGTAGAATTGGATGATATTGTGTCCTTTGTTCTCATAGTAAGAGGTCCTAAAACTTGTGGTATTCCTTCACATTTAGTAGATTTCTATACAGGAGCATTCAACATAGCAGTGTGACCCTTTGTAGTCTAATATTTCTTGGCAGACTAACCATCACTTTTGTCTTAAACTACTAACACACTTTATTTCTTGACATCTATAATAGTTGTCTTCTATTGTAATTGATAATTGGAATCAAAAGTGGTTAGAGGTGTTTTTTTATTGTCATAATTACTTGTTGGTATAAATCCATCTTCCCAATATGTGGATATTCTTTAATTTGCAGAATAACTAGAATGGTGGTGTCAATTAGAGTGTCTTTAATAGATTTAGGATCTTTCTACTCTTTTTATTTCCTGATAGACACTAAATTTTCTATCTCCTTGATAGCTAAAGTCACGTTGGGTAATGTTGTGATAGGAGTTTCATCCTCAATGATGACTTTCTCTATCTATTTTTTCTATTCCTGATCCATTTTATCTATAGTTTCCACTAATTGTCTTGCATCACTATACAAATCTTCTATGTTATCCAACTCAACTTTATCATCTTCTTTTTCTTTCACTTCTACTAGTTGGTGTTGGAATTAGCCCAACATCTTTCTTCTAGACAATTTTTCCTTTCTAAACAACATCTTCATTTCTAATTCTCAAAATTTTATAAGACCTTGTCTTAGGCACAAATTTCTCTGCAAAATATCTCAGTGCTATCAACATATGATTTTTTCCTAAATTAGGCATTGTTTGGGTTAATGTAGTTTCCCTTATTTTCCCTTTTGTAGTTAATGCCCATTTCAACTTTGAATAAATGTTATTGTATAATTCTTTAGATAAATCCTTATGTAATTCTATTCGTCTATATTTAAAATTCACCATCAAGTGATCCAAAACTACCGACTCTACTTTCTCTTTATCACTTCTATCTAAAGTACCATTCTTTACACATTTAACTTGTTAACCTTGATAAACTTCTAATATTCTCACTTATATTTTCTATATCTTGAGAAGCTCACCTTCAAACTATCTGAAACTTGCTCAAATTATCTTATTTAGTCCTCTTGGCTTCATCATCTTTTTCTTCATCAGACTTAACACCAAGTTTTATCCTCCACTTTTTCTTCTTCTCACCTTTCTTGGTCTCCTTAGCCTTTGATGTCCTCTTCTTTCCCTTTTCTATCTTGATTATCTTCACTAGCCCTTTCTTTGGATCAAAAGCCACAAGGCTTTTTGCCTTGGATCCTTTTCTAGTTACTCTTCTTTGTGTACATGTGAAAATGCGGCCTATGCTAACACACACACTTCAACACGATCATTGCATGCAGATTCATCTCGGAATGAACATTGGATTGTTCATCCAAAAATTGACCTGCAAAGCGACCTGTTGCCTTCTATCTAAAGGGATTTTGCCTATTAATATCCTTAGAATCAAGGTGCAGGCAACCGGACCCTCTAAGAACGAAGGATTTGACAATGAAATTAAGCTAAGAATGAGTATGCAGATTAATCTAGAATGAAAGATGCAATGTAATCTAAGAAAAAATAAAGCAAACTAGATTAAGCATATGCATGATTAAACTAAAATGAGATTAAACTAAGAATAAGAATGTATGCAAGAAATGTAAGCAAACGTGAGTATGAATTCCAGCAGCAATTCGATGCAAATTCTCCAAAATTCATCCTCTCAAAATGAAGAGATGGGGGTCTCTTAAATAGACTTTCCTGGAATCCATCAACGGTTGAGATCAATTGAGATCAACGGTCAGGATTGAAGATGAGGTTTAGTCATAAAGGGAGATTCCCAAATTAAAGGGAGTTAATATATTTCTTTTGAGTAGAAAAAAAGAGTTAACTGATTTAATTTGAGTAAAGTAAGGAGTTAACTGATTTAATTTGAGCAAAGTAAGGAGTTAACTGATTTAATTCCTTTTTTATCCACAGTGAACTGGGAATTTCCCTTTTTGAACCGAAGAGAGATTTTGTTGAGATATTTAATTTAATAAAATGAGATATGCTCTCATAATTACTTTTTCTATTTAATTAAATAATCTTTTAGTTAATTAGAGACACTTTTCTTATTTAATTAAATAACTTCATTTAATTAATTAGGAATGGCTTCCCATTTAATTAAATAACTTTGTTTAATTAATTATACGTAAGTACTCCATTTAATTAAATAATTTTGTTTAATTAATTAGAAATACCTTTCCCATTTAAGTAAATAATTACATTTAATTAATCAAGATAGGTGTATTTATTAAATTAAATAAATTTAATTTAGCCTTAGGATATAATTTAATTTAATTAAAGTATAAATACTTAATAATTAAATTATAATTAAATCAAGTAGGTTTAATGCGACTAATATGAGTGCGTACTATAGGAATTAAATAATAAGCATGATGAATGCAGATTTAGGTTTTCTGCATTTGACAATTAAGTCAAGTAGCGAATAGTAGAATGAGAATTGCCTATTAGAATAGGACTTTAAGATTGATAAAAAATAGACCAGAATTGGTTGAGATGACAATGAGCCAATTTTGGGGTATTACACTTTGTGTTGACATCAACTTTCTTAAGGCTTCTCTTGACCTTAGTATCAACAATTACAATATCTTTACCTATTAGTACCCGATCTTTGAAAATCCCAAGCTCTTTACCTTTAGATTAATCTTCTTAATCACCATACCTATCGCTAATATGATCTTCCACTTTACCTTAGTGATTTGCAGTAGTGATTCTCCAAGTTTATCCTATAGGTCTTGGATCATTTTCTTTCTCATCTTATCCACTTTAGTGACTTTTTTCTTCATTATTATTTTGATCTTTGCAGTGTTATATGCACTGAATGGCTTGGCATTCTTGTCGATTTCTTCTACCAATGGTGCTTTAATACCTATATACACTTCATCAACATTAACCTCATACTACATTGACCTTATCCTTTCCACTCTCAGTATAACTTCTTGAGAATATTTATAGTCAGTATCAACCATGAATCATATGTGATCATAATAGTGATCAACCATGAAATTAAGTATTCTCAACTTGTTCTTCATTTTCCTTTTGAACTCTTTAAAATACCCATCCAAAATTATTTCAAAAAATTCACCTATTTGTTCAATGTCTTCATTAATCTTCTTGGCTATAGGTCTACCCTTATCCCATAATACATCTCCAATAGTAGAAAAGGATTTATGGACATAAAATAATATGCATAATATAAGTTTTCCAAACTTACATGATGTATTCTTGGAATTTGTGATGGCTCCAAGATTTACTACAAGGTTGATCAATTAAACCTCAACCAAGTTGTAGCTATGGTCCTTCTCGATTGTTTTGTGTCCCATGTCTACCATTATACAAGGCACAATGTTTAGTTGGATTGACTTGTAGAAGTTATGTGAAATCACTCGAACTACAAACTTAATGATTGGATATGTGATTGTATCAATTGATATCCCATTACCATTCCACTTTGCCTTAGTAAGGTCTTCAATTATATTTCTTTCCTAGTAGAAAATGGTCTTCACTTGTTTAGGAGTAGGGTAACCAATTACTTGACGTATGATAGATTTAGTAATTTTAACTAGACCATCCATAACTTTATATTGTGTAACCTACTCAAAAATATCTTGATCAATTACACCTTAAATACCTTAGGGAAAGCTAGGGCATGAGTTAACCCTTTCCTAATAATGACTTCATTTTCCTCATTCAACACTCCATTATTGTATAGCTTATCAAATGAATTTCTTAGTTTGAAATCACCAATTTTTCCAATTTTGTAAATGTAACAAGACCTTACATCATGCAACATAATAACAAAGGGTGGAATCAATGAAAATACTCAAGAGGAGTCCCCAGTCATCACAATTTCATGGTAAGAATTGAATTTTGGAAGAGGGAATGAATCATTACAAACAACCTAAAAAATTTTGTCCTTTAATTCCTCCCTCTTCCTACTTATAGATGGAGATTATGTCATTGTAAACTAGGATTTATAACTTCAAAAAAAAATTCAAATTGATCAACTCAGTTCAAATTAGATTTGCACACTCACACAATTTAGCTAATGACATGCACTAAAACTTTCTACAATTGGTACCAATCACTCTAAAATCATCTTGATATAATTTTGAGGGTCCTAAGTTGATAGGTGGGTGTAAAAATAACTCAAAATCAACTAAATATCTTCAAATAGTCAAAATACCCTTTCATTTAATTCTTCATACTTATATTAGTTAAAGAAAAAGTGCATGACAACTATCTCAACTCACATAAAACAACTCAACCTTCATACTTCTATTTATAGGCTTGATCATGATAGTAAATTAGTCATAACTACATTCCTATTCTCAACAATAGCTTGGTCTAGACTGTGACTTGGTCACTATAGACATAAGTACTAATGCTTGGCATCAATAGTGTATATGTATTCTTTACTTAGTTCTCATTTCAAATATTTTATAATACATCTCATCTTATGCATATAAGGACTTTACTACATCACATGTTAGGAACTGATGTATAATATATCATTTAAAATATAGTTCCTCAGATACCCTCTTTACTTATTTTGTTGTAGTGTGATCACCACATCTATTAGATTAGGTGATCTCAGCTTCACTAGTTCTACTACTGCTTGCCTCTTCCTTCATCCTCTAGGCTTGATTCATATAATTTCTTATCTTTTCTATATCAACAATAACTTTACCTTTGTTCTCTTAAATTTCTTGGTGCTCATGCTTACGTCCTACTATTTTTTCTCAAATGTCCAATCTTATGAAAACTATAACATACTATACTACCATTCATCCAACTCTTGGATTTCCCTTCAAATGTCTCCTAATAATTTTTTTTGCAATATGACCATATTCACCACATAAATGAAAAATTTTCCATTCATTTTATTCAAAATTATATGAGTTACCATTCTTAGGTGCATTTCCTTACTTCTTGGCTATCCAGTTAGGTTTTTTCTTTGATCTTCATTCTTGAGCTCTTTGTATTAAAAATTATACTAAATATCCTTCAAATCTAGGTGGAACTGGTGTTTTTTTTACTTTGGATCTACATTTACATGGTTTATGTCCATTCTTCTTACAATTAAAACAATATCCATTTAATTTGGGCTTTGGGTTTTACTTTCCATTCTTAGTTTTGCAAACATTTGTTCTGTGTCCTTATTTTCCACAATGATAACATGTAGGTTTACTATTCTTTGGTTTTGTATTCCCCTATTCTTTAATTATTGATGATTCTTCTTTCTTGGTAGATTATAGGTTCTTAGGATAGGCTAGACAAGATGTGCCATGTGATCTTTTTTTTTTTTTTATCCCATTAGCTCTTCATAGTATCTGATAGCTTCCTTAGGTTTACTTAACCCTTCAATGAATTCATTTTTAGATCTAAACTCATTCTTGATATACTCATTCTTAGAGTTTATATTTCAGATGTCCACGTCTTTCCTACTAAGTCCTTTATTTGCAATTAGCAATTGATTGAGCATATCAAATTACTTATGTGTGAATTTCATTACATCATATACCTTTTCATCAGATCTTGTGGCCATTTTCCTTTTGTCATCATTAGTCATCTTATCTTTCTCATCTTTATTCTTTTGTTAAGTCACTTCACACAATCTTACTAATTATATTTCATGTTCTCATTTTATTCCTTCTATCTCTTCATTTAAAATGTTGTTCTTCTCCAATATATTTTCTATTATTGCATCACTTTCACTATAATTTCCATCATCAAGTAGTCCTTTAATGCCTTCTTGATATTGTGTATCATTTTATAGGATTTCCTTCTCCTTGCTTAGTTTTAAGGATTTTTTCAATTCCTCTATTACTACTTCATGTTGTTGTAGTGAAATTTGTATATCAAGCTTTTGATTTTCAATGATATTTCCCAACTTATAACTCTCCTTTTTCAAGTTCTCAAGTCTCAAGTTGTTAGAAATTTTCTAAGAGAACAAAGCCATGATACCAATTGTTGGAAGTCTATTCAGAAATTTAGATACTTAGAGAGGGAGTGGGGAGGGGTATTAATTAGGACCTATACAAATTTTAAACTTTGAAAAAAATATCAAATTTGATTGCTTTCACATTAAAATCTTATATTAATGATATCATAAATCATAAAAATTTATTCAAATGATGTATAAAATGTAGTAAATAATCATATCAATTAAAGCAAATGATTAACATATAACACAAAGATACCCAAAAAAATTTTAGGGTGAAGGTAAATTTGGGGAGGGGATAAAGTTCACCTACAAATCTTGACTACTACAATAATAAAGTTCACTTGTTAAGGCTACAATTTTGATCACTTCTAATGATCTACCTATTTAGGGGTATTCCATGTTGAGAGCTTACAAGACTTATTAAATCTACCTTGATTGAGTGACTTAAGCTTACTATTAAGTAAGCACTCTATTAGGAGATTTATAAAGGCCTATTAGGACTACTCTATGAAGAGATTTAGCCTAAAATTATTAGCTAGAAAATATCATTACTTGATCCTTTAGTTAGCACTTAATATTCTATTTACAAATTTTCTCTTTTCAATCTTTGATATGATTTCTAATCTAATATATTTGAATTCTTCCCTTGATTGCTCTTCCTAATTTCTCTACCTAATTCTCCTTCAAACATTTATTCAATCATCCAAGATTTTCTGCTCTCACACATACACACACATATAAAAATGGGGTTTGGATCCTTGTTTTATAATCAATTTGAGAAGGTTCAAGATCAAAACCAACAATCTAGATTTTTCCCTTTTGTTGCTTAATCCTTCTATTTTTCTGATTGGTTGATCACCTTGAATAGGAAGGTTGTCCTTAAAAAAAAAATGTAATCATCTCCTTACATTACTCCTTGCTCATTAAATCATGAATTGAGTTGGCCCAAAAAATTTTACCTATTCCAAATAAATATACCAAAACTAGCTTCCTCAACACATGAACACTCTGACACTTGGTCATAACTAATATTCATGTTGTCCCTTAGCTTCTATATGCTCAAAACATATTATATAACTTTCCATGAACTAAATATATATATCTCATCTTACACTATCTTCTATCACACTTGGCATGTATGGGAGTACTCTATAACCATAGAATTTCTTGGAAATAATAACTAGTCAACTTCAACTAAGATATGATCAAGTATAATCTACATAGCTTAGCCTTAGTAGGATGACTTAGTCATAGTGATTACCAACCAAATCTACCATATGAATGACTAAGTGTTTGACACTAATAGACAACACACCTTAGGGATCAATAGGTTTGAACATAATAGTGTAGTAAATAAAAGCATAAGAAAGACCCCATTTAAATAAATTACTATGCCATAAGGGAGTTTTGAAGAAAACAGATATTAGTCAAGCATACAAGAATTTTTAACAAGTGACTAAATATAAGGCCATCAATTTTTTTTTATTGGAAACATATTCATCTTGTAAGGTCACTTTATGAAATGATTAATATTGGTTTTGGTTGAGAATAAAAAATTACTAAGTATATATCAAGAAAATTGTCAGTGGTTATATCATTTTTATCAATGAGCTTAGCAAGGTCAGTTTAATTGGCTATAATTTTGGATCTAATTAGTATGATGTCTAGATATGATGTCATTAGGTTAGGCTAAGATAATAGGTAGTTGGAAAATAATTTGGAAAAGAATATGAGAATGTCTTTACATTGTAGAGTACTGAGTAAGTGATAGAGATTATGATTTTTTTTGTAAGGAATTGAATGACCTTCTTTATCTAATTACCTAGTAATGTAATGAATACATCCTAGATGTTAACCCTTTTAAAGTTTTAATATTTAATTATTGGAATTTTTTCTATACATTTTTTTTATTAAGGTTGACTTGATAAAGTATTTGGAAAGGTATATTAAAGAATCATTAATAAGTAGCAGATAATTTCCACTATAAGTCAAATTGTGATATTGCTATCAGGATTTAACTGTGTGATTTTGAGTCAAACTCATTGGCCCATATTTCATGAAACATGGGTCAATAATTTTGACTCAAAATCACATACTTAAATCCTGATAGCAATATCACAATAAAGAATCATTTTTCACATGCAAATGATGAATATGATATGCTAGATATGTGAGCTTTATGGATGATATTATGATGATGTTTGACGATTAGAAGGGATTTTTTTTAATACATAGAACCAAATGAAAGATATACAAATGACTAAATAGATAGTGCAGATATCAATACTTTTAGTTTTGGTGTTCTATCTATTATTTGATTGTACAGATTATATATCAATATAGAGCAATGTGCTCTCATTGCAATATAAATCCTAATAAGGTATAGTCCTATTATAGGGACTAATCTGCCAAATTTATGTAATAAATCCTATCAGCATAGAAAATCCTAACAAAGGAATTTCATATTAGTACATTATATTGTGTACCACCCCCACTAGGGTTTTCCATTAACTATATTCTCCTCAAAAAAATCACATTATGTTATGGGTTTCTTATTGTTATGTATTTGTAGGCTTGAAAAATAGAAGAATACCAACCCACACATTAATGGAGGGTGAATAACAAGATCTACCCCTTGGAGTAGGTTTGATTGATAGAAAATGGAGTATCAATTCAAACAAAAATGTAAAAGGATGAATAAATTGGGTCTATTTCCTACTCACCTCCACATTAAGAGGGCTTAAGCAAGGATATACATAATGTAACATTGAAATGTGAAGTATGGAAATGGAAAAGGGGAAGATCATATACATCACAAGATTAAAACCTAAAAATGAGTTGTGAAATGATGTCAAAAACTATTGTAACTCACAATCTTGGCTAAAAATTGCACAATAGACAAAATGTAGAAAGGATTCGCAGATATGTCAGGTCTAGGTAACTTATTCATCATTGAAGCATGTAGGGCCTCTTGTCTTTGTAGTTTGTACCTTGTTTATTTTGATCCAAGAGATACTTGTTACTCATGTTATATTCTAACATTTCAAATGACCTAGGGTCAGATGTTATACTTTGATTTCAATATCATAGATGTTAGATTACTATGCTATTTGGTTCATCATATTTGCATAATGATGCCAATTTTGAGATCAGAGTATGTTTTATGATGATATCTAGTTATCTATTATTTTGACATATCTCTAATTATGTTTATGCATTAGATTTAATGCTATGGTGATTTATCTCATTATTTCTTTGTTATGCTTTTTTCAAATGTGAGTGATGTAAGTGGATTATTTCAGTATAATTTAATAAATGGTTAAATTAGGTTATCTAATGCATTTATTTCTTTGACCATGTTATTATTTGCAATTTCACTTGATCATGTGTTTTAGTGTGTAGGATTTATATGCTTGGCAATGGCACACGGAGTTAGTTATTCAACTGTTCATATTTTATGTACGATTGACTTAACTTATTTAAGTTTTTATTTTAAACCTTCCAATGATTTGATTAAATCCATACTCATTTTCATTATGTGATTAGACCTATGAACATGTCTGTGCATTTAGAGGTTCACATTGTCGCGAAAGTGTTAGGGAAATTTTTGTGATTCTAGGTTTTTAGGATTTATTTTATTTGGTTTTTAATTTTTAGAAGCTTTTCCAAAGTTGAATTCCAATTACTTGGAATAGCCTATTTTTGTTTAGGTTGATTTGGGATTTAACTAGTCCTCTTGGTTATTTTCCCTAATTGATTGTTCACTAGAAGAGTGAATAAGTATGCAAAGAAAAAATTAATTCCTCACTTCTCACTTTTGGAAGTTACAAATTTGAGAGCTTTTTCCAAAATCCTCTTTTAGAGGATTGCATTTTTATTTGTTGTGATAGCTATGGATTTGGGATCTATGCAAGATCGGTGTCATTGGATCCAGTTCAGGGAGATCTTATTATGCAATGACTTTTGGTAGCTTATATGGCTAATTTATTTTATTGTGTTGATTCTTATTTTTTCCCTTTTTGTTGTCAGGTAGGGATTTCCCATTTTTTTGTTTCAACTCCATTTTTTTCCATTTCTAGTAGCTATTTTCTATGATACTAAGAACTAGTGTTCCCCTCCATTTCTGATTGCTAGTTTTGCCTGGTTAGTCAGGTATGAATGCTTTCCCTATTTTTGGGATGAGGCTTTGGGGTTTTGCACCATTATGTTAGCCATTTTCACATACATTTTTTGAACCTAAATTTTATTAGATATTTGTGGCTTGTGTGCCTTAAGACCAAATGGGTTTTTATTTTGAAGTTTTTGAGTTTTAGGGTTTTTCCCTCAATTTGTGTATCACTCTTCTTTCTCAGGTTTTCTTGGCATGATGTTGGTCATGGACTTAGATCATCCATAGGATGTTAGTCAGATCATTGTTGCACTTTTATATTGCATTGGGATATGTGTCACATCTATCCTCTTGAGTCTATTTTCTATTAAGTGTTATTTTGCATTATGTTCTCATGAATTCCTTGTGTTATGATCATTGTCATGGTGGTGTGCAACACACAAGGATGTGCATGTGCATTTATCAAGTGGCTTGTGAAGCCTGATCTCCCATTTGTATTTTGGTTGAGATTTGATCATTTGGGTTTGGGTTGGGAATATGAATGCCTGTAGTATCTCATTATTGGACGAGCATGGGTATATAGGGTAACACCATGGAGGGGGCTTCTATCCCATAGCCTGTTGACTATTGCCAAAGTGTTGGCATGAATGAGTTTTAATCAAGTGATAACTAAATAAAATATTGGGTGGCAATAAAACTAAGATAATAAAATGATATAGTGTGAGAGCCTTCCATTGGGAAGTTGATTCCACACAATACAAAGCTTGGGCTATCCAATGCCAAGAGACTCTCCATGTATCGAGTCCCTATATAGTTACCCATTAAGTGTCTAATAAAGACCCATGGCACTTACATTGTCTCATGATCTTGATTTTAGTCATCTTTACTATCTAGCATGAGTGTTAGCCATGGAAATTTTCTTTTTGTATGTTTTTGGTTACATCATTATCTCCATTAGCACAGTGGGAGTGGACAAATGGGTTTCACATGGTTGGGAGGTTTAGCTACCTATATCACTATTAGGGATAGGTGTACATAGATGTGACTGGTGCTTGATGTTCACTTGGTATTTTAGTTTATCTAGAGTATGTTCCCTTATCATTTATGCTTCTATTGGAATGCTTGGATATCATGTTTATATGATGTTAGTTTATTTGATGCGTTCATTTATTATGATGTTTAGCATATATTTAGATGATGTGTTTTGATTTCATGGAATATCTATTCCTTTACTTGTTAGCATGTTATATTTCCTTGTTTTTATGATGTTATTACACTTCAGTAATGATGCCTTCATAAGAAAACTCTAACTATCTAGTTGGCAATTTGGGATGTTACGTGTAGAGGATAGCTAAGACCTTTGAGGTCTCATGATGCTATTATCATTGGGAGGAACCACACACGAGTTTCATCATGTTCATCATTGTGATGTTAATTTTAGTTCATTTCCTACCTATTCAAATTTTATGGTTAGTTATATTTCAATCTTGTTGTTTTCTGTTCAAGTGTCCAAGTCTCGATCTATGGAGTGAGTACTCCTTGGTGTGGATAATTTCATTCTCTTTTTTATCCCTCTATTTTTCCTTGGAGCTTTTCTTTCTTTTCCAAGGTGAAAATGTTCTAACATTGGGTGATACTTATAAAGTATCACATGCCCATAGAAGAAGTATCATGCAATAATAAAAAGTATCACATGCCCAAAGGGAAAATTTCATGCAATACTAGAAAGTATCACATGCCCTTTGAGAAAATATCATATGAAATTGGTGGAGTGTCACACATATTTTGGAGAAGTATCACCTAGAACTTAATAGTATCATATGTCCATTCAAGTAATGTCATACGATATCAGAAAGTATCACATAGTGTTGCATGAAAGTATTGCCTAGGTCTTTGGGAAACCTATTCAAGTAGACTATAGACACTTTTTGGTTTGTCTAGAAGTTTTTAAGAAGTTTTTTTACTACCCTCTATAGTATTCTTGGATCCCTTAGAATTGGATTTTGAATTCAAAAGATCTCATATTTGAAATCATTTATGTCTTCCATAGTTTATCATTTTTGGTCAGTAGTGGTATTTGGAGATCCATTGGCATTTAGATGTTTGTTTAGTCTTCTCATTTGATCTTTGTGGTAATAGTATGTTTATTGTCATGTGCATTCATACTTGTTTAAGAAAAATATCTTAGCTTGTATTAAATCCTTGTTCCAAGGACCTCTGAGTAGGGCTTTACATTTGTTATTAGAGCCCATGATGGTACATTGGGATCTATGTGTTATGCTTCCACTATGATGTTGGTTTCTATGTGTATGTTGCTATCTTATATTTGTTATTTTGATATCTTTTTTCATTTCATGCTTATGACTCTATACTTGTGACATATATTTTTGACTCATATCATACGAATCCTTAGTGATGCCTCCTACACATAAACCTAGTGGTTGAGGTAAAAATTGAAAGAATAACCATGAAGAAGAGAACCAAGAGGAAGAACATAAGGTTGGTGGGGTAGAACAAGGTAAAAATGATCAAGGTGGCATTGGGGAACTATTTCCATTACTATAGGAAATCATAGCTTGATTAAGACATCATATAGAGGAAAACCAATGCAACCAGGCTCAAGAAGAGGAATCTTATCATGGAGATTACCATATGTCTAAGCATAGAGAGGAGGAGTATGAAAGTGAATGTTCTTGTACAGAACCTAGAGGTAGAGGTTATTGATGGAGGGGTCATGGTCAAAATGATAATGGTGACTTCACCCAAGTACAGAATATGCAAGAACTTCAAAGGTCTAAAACACTATTGTTTGATGGCCAAGGGACAAAAATCAAGGCTAAGACCTAGTTACTAGATATGGGCTATTGCTTTTCCTTACAACCCTATAGAAGCAACATGAAGGGTCATTGTGTTATCACACAACTGAGAGACCTTGGATCACTATGGTGGAATATGGAGAGTGAGAAGCTTCATATCAATGTGGAAGATCTCACTTGGGAGATCTTTGAGGAGAGGCTAAGGGATAATACTAATGAATTTCACAAGATCAAGCAATGAAATGTGATGGTAGATTAGTATGAGAAGCAATTTCTTTGGTTGAGATAGTATTTGAGTTACCATCATGATGAGACAATCCTAACCCAATATTTTTTTAGGGGCTTTGCAAACTCTATCATTGGAGATGTCCATGTTCACTAGTTGAGGATACTTGCAGTTGCCCTGGAGAAGGCAAGAATTCTTGAAAGAAATGTGACTTGGGGGTTTAGTAACAAATTAAGCTTGTAGAGCCATAGTGTACAACCTTTAGGGAAGGATGCACAATTTACTCAGTCTATAGGAAAGGGCCAAACCCATTAAACACCCTCTCAAGGTCATAAACATTATGGTAATCATCAAGGGTATTGGAAAATTGGTGGAAAATCTTCAAGTATGTTAGGGAAGAAAAGGGATGAAAAGAGCCATGGAAAAAAGTCTAAGTAGGATCACCCTCCTCGGTGTAGTTGATAGAACTCTAACAAGGTAAGTGTGCCATATTCTAGTGCTACTTAGGGTTGTCATGGAACTGTTTCTAGTTTTGTGGGAAACTATTATTCTTATGGCCAACCCAACCATAAAGCATTGGGATGTCCTATTAATCTTTCTTCAGAACCTAGTAGTGATGAAGCTAGATCAAAGCCTATTGTGGGAGCTATAGGCTGAAATCATTGAGTCTTTATGTAGGATTATAACCATCAAGCTAAGCATTAAGGTACCATAGTCATGGCTATAAGTATATTACATGGTATTTCATCTTTATATTATTTGAGTCAAGTGCTTCTGATTCTTTTATTTCACCATCTCTTAATTATTGATGTGAGCTCTTGGTAGTGTGTCAAGTCGACAAGTGGCAAGTTGAGTTAGCCATAGGATCCAAAGTGGCTAGAAAATCCCTAGTTAGTGGTTGTAGTTTGAATTTGAGTACCTTCACCACTATAATGGATCTTCATATCCTAACTCTAGGATTGCATGACATTGTGTTGGGAATGGATTGGTTAGCCATCCATCAAGAAAATATAGGTTTCCATCATGAGTCAGTACTTTGTATTGATGACATAAGGGGGTAGGTGGAAATTTTAGGGCTTCTAAGACTAGTCTTACTTTAGATGATCTCAGCTAACCAACTGAAGTAGAGTATGTGAAAGGGATGTTAGATGTTACTATTTGTTGTTGATGATCTTGGGGAAGCCAAGAGTTGTACAGTGAAACTTGATGATCATCCACTCCTTCACGAGTATGTAGATGTGTTTCCTAATGAGATATTATGTATGGCACCATAGTGTGACATTAATTTTTGTATTGATCTCATACTAGGAGTAGAGCTAATTTCATAATCTCCTTACCACATGACTACTTAGGAGTTCAACGAGCTCTAATTGTAGTTGGAGGAATTATTGGCCAAGGGCTATATTTTTCCTAGTGTATCCATGTGTGGTGCACTAATCATCTCTATGAAGAAGAAAGATGGATCATTGCATTTGTGCATTGACTATTGGTAGTTAAATAAGGTGATGGTGAAGAGCCAACACCCTTTGTCAAGGATTGCTAAATTGTTCAATCAAATGAAAGGAGTGTGATAATTCTTGAAGATTGATCTTAAGTTGGGATACCATAAGCTTCATATTCAGGAGGCTAACATTTATCAAACAACTTTTCATAAATGATATGGGTAGTTTGAGTTTATGATTGTGCCCTTTGGGTTAACCAATGCACCATCATTGTTCATGAGCCTGATGAATGGAGTATTTTGCACATACCTTGATTAGTATTTCATTGTATTCTTGGATGACATATTGATCTATTCAAAGACTATTGAGGAACATGAGGTCCATTTACACTAGGTATTGCAGTGTTTGAGATATGATTAGTTGTATGGAAACATGGTTAAATATGGATTCTTCTAGTCAGAGGTAATGTATTTGGGGCATATCATCACTAGCAATGGTATTATGGTGGATCCAAAAAAAAATCTAAGCTATCATGGATTGGCCAATACCCACTAATGTTTCTTAGGTTCATAGTTTCATGGGATTGGCAGGTTATTTCTATCTCTTCATGAAGGATTTTTCATGAGTAGTTCATCCCATCACTTCTCTTTAGTGAAAAGGGAAGAAATATGTTTGGTCAAATCATTATGAGGAAACATTCATTTCTCTTAAGGAGTGTTTGACCAGTGTTGGCCTATTTTTTCATGTTTTAATGTTTTTAAAAATATTCTAGTGAAAATATAGTTCCCATTCAAAAATTAGGGTTGTATGCTCTTGAATCTTTGTTTAACCTTGAAGATTAATCCCTAATTTTTTGTTTTTATTCAAATGTTAAAGAAAACCCTTGAGCTAGGTCTACATGTTATGCATTTTAAGAAATGCGTGGGGAAAAATCATTTGAAAGCCCCTTTTTTTTAATCCTGGGTACCTTTTAATTTTTTTTGTTTGGCTAACCCCATCCCAAGTCTCAGTTTGAATTTATGAACCCAAGCTTTCATTTTAAATATTTTTTAGGTTATGTTTTATGTGTCAAAATTGAATAAATTATGATGGCCCTTGATCTTCCTTAAGATCAAGGGTTGTGTCTTTTTCACCGAAAGAGGTTGCAAGGTTTTTATCCTTGGTGACATAGCAACAAGGTGATATCTATCTATAGGACATAGTAAGGGTGAGAGGTTTCAAAATTAAGATCTTCACTATAGATTAGATGGTAGATCAACAAACGTTTCTTTGTCACCAAAGAAAGTTGTTTGTTCTTTATTATAGTGACATAGTGAGATTAGGACACATAGTTATGTGGGCCAATTCTCCTTGCAGCTAATGGGTGTGTTAGAGTGAGATGATAGATACCTTGTCCCATTTGTGCTTGATGATAAAAGGCTAGTTTTTCAATGTACTTATGTCCATGGTTGATCTCAAATTCAATCTATGTAATTATCCAAAATTACTCGACCTTTATCATTGATGACATAGCGAGAGATTGACATGTAGAAGATGGTGGACCAAACCTTGTAGCAAGTTCCATAAATTCCAAGTCATAAAAGGGTTTCCAACTATCATATTTTCATTTTCCACAAGGATATTCTTTACATAGACAAGATGTTTGTTCTACACCATTGGATCTTTTCAAGATTGAAAGAGGTCACTTTTTTGCCATAAAATGTTACATGCTTTTTACCCTTAGTGACATAGTGACATGAAGACATGTGTTTGGTGGGCCCATATCAGTTATAATATAGTTTCCATGTTTCCTATCATTAGATCAAAGGTTAATTAGTGGATGCCACTTTGTCAGCAAAAAAGGTTGCAAGGTCTTTACTCTTGGTGACATAGCAAGGGATTCAAATGTAGCATGGTGGCCCACTTTAATAGGAGTTCTACAGTATCATCCTCAATCATTTGATGCATAATAAATCAAAGGCTTTCATTATATCACTAAGGAAAATTTCTTGACCTTTATCCATATAAACATAGCGAGAGTTTGACATGTATTTGGTTACATACATGAATAATATGCAAGTTGTCAATAGGGTGGAGAAAGGTATGCATGTCAAATTTTAATTGGATTGACCACCAAGTCAGAAGGTTGTAGACAAGTTAGACTGCATTTATTTCTTGATTGTCAGATTTTTGTAAATTGGGGACCCATTTTCAAAATTAAAAGGGAATGCCACTATGTTTCTTCTCTACATCCATTTATGGTAATTAAAAGCTTCTCATGTGAACTAATATAGAAATATATTGAAGAAGGTGAGAAATTCTTATTCTGCAAATATATTTTCTAAATCCCTAGAGCCTAGTACCTATCAAAAAATCCATTATTTCACCAAGTTTTGAGCAGAAAATTTTTCAATGACAACAATCTATTGCAGCATTCAGAGAAAAAGAGAAAAGGCCAAGTAAGTATCTCATTCTCCCCATAAGTAAGCATTCTAGTATTTTATTCATTATAGTTGAATATGTCTCTAAAGAAGGTTTTTTTTGAGATGGTTGAATATGCCAGTAAAAATGTTCATGATGATTTTTTAGAACAATTAAGTGAGTCCACCAATGAGGCTACCTAGATATAGAAATTAGTTCTTGTAAACCCTAGGCTCAGAGTTGCAAATGGTTTATTTCACAAAGGGATTTGGATTTTGGATGCCATAACTTCTAAAATAGAGTTACAATTATTCAAAAAGTGGTCCTCAGTGAGAAAGTTATTTGCCCCCGATGGATATATCTAGAATTTTGACCTAGGAGAGTTAGTATTTCCTAGAGTCTTGATGGATTCAAACCTCCTCACTACTATATGATGAAATTATGATCCAGTAGCTAGGATGGTGAGGGGAATAAATGGGGAATGCTTGGTAAAGATTACTACTAAAGAAATTCAAAGAGTTTTTGGAATGGATACTACAACAGATTATCATGAGGTTATTGATTTTCAGGGATTGGAAAAAGAATATTTTTCCTGCAAGGATCATATTAGGCAAGGAGTATTGAGAGGACATTTGGGCTCAATTGGAAACATAAACTTTTTGTAGGGTTTTTGGTGAAGATTAACAATAATTTGTACCAATAAAGTTCATGTATATGATGGTGTTGATTTCTTCCATTGGAGTTTATATTATTTTTGACTTTTCACCTTTTATAGGTGAAGAAATTCATGTAGGTTTAATTGGAATTGCAAAATGGAAAATTGAGAAGACCTTTTCTTTTAATTCTTTGTTAATACACATGTTTTTCTATAAAAGGGTCACATTTTTTGAGAAAAAAATGGTATTAATGAGAGAACATGATGGAGAATCTCTAGCAATTTGATTACGGAGTACATATATGACTTGGGATGCAAGGGAGGCTAGTTTTGTAAGATTTGATAAATATTTTGCATCTAGACTAAGGAGCTTATTATTGAAAGGTAATCCTAGGATACCCAAGCCATTATTAGATTTCATCAGGCCTATGGATAATCCTAACAATTTGAAAGTTTCCCATAATTGGGAAGACATCATACCATATCCAGTGGCAAAGTATATGGATTCCAAGGAACACCACATGTTCTTCCCTACAAGGTACCTCTTAAGGTAGGAATAGTTGAGATGTTATGGCAACTAGGTTGTTTGGAAGAAGTAGAACTAACTAGTAGGTCAAGAGGTTTTATTTTCCCATCCTACATAGTAGATCATTAATTTATAATTACAAGGGGTGGTTGGTTATTTTTGTACAAGGTTCTAGACCCATACAAAATGGTAGTCTCCCATGCTAGATTTAATTATAGTGAGGGATTTTTTGATATTTTTAGATAGAGGGAAAATACTAGTGCTTGTATGCATCAATTCTATTTCGCTGAAGATCTCATAAAAAATGAATTTTCTCTCCAAGTGAAATAAATTAAAAAAGAAAAGTGAAGAGTCTATTCTAGGGTTCTAGAATTCTTTAATTAGTTTGAGAAAGATTATAACCCATTAAAAGATGTAAAGACATTAGCAGATAGAATGAATAAGTTGATGGTCACCTTTTTAGAGATCATGGATACAATGAATGAAAAGAAGACTCTTCTTATCAATACCTATCATGAAAAAGCAAGAGAGGTAATGAGGAAGTTGTCTTTTACTCCTACAGTAGGATTGGAATAGTTTTTTATCCAAAGGAAGTTTGGCTATAGTATAACCAAGAATAGAGAGTAGGCAATTGATAAAGGAAAGAAAAAAGTTAAATTAACTAGTGCAGCTTTGGGAGAAAGGTATGAAGAGCCAAAGCCTAAGAGGTAGAATATAGAGGAGAAGTAGATGTCATAAATAGAAGATTACATGTCTTCTCAATATCCCTTGCATATAGGAGAAGAACAACTCACTAAAGAGAAAATTGAACAATTAAGATCCCAATGGGGAGTGTTTATTAATACTAAAAAATTGGAGGAAGGAAATCTCTAGGAACCTCCCATGCATACCTTGATTTAACTATTGTTGGTTATAGAGGGAAAAAATTAGACCCTACACTGGAACAAGCTAGTCATCAATTTCTATTAGATGACAATTTTGTCAAATCAATAGCTTGTTACCAATTTTCTTGGAGAACTAATATTCAAAATTTTGACAAAAATGTAACAAGAGGAAGGTCAAGAATCTAGAATTGGAGGATGCAGCTATATAATATGAAGTAATAGATGAAATGATGCAATAATTCAGAAGTTTGACTCTTGAAAAAGGAAGAAGAATGATCGTCCAGAGTTTTACTTTTTCCAAATTGAGATATTGCAGATGCCATGACTTTTAATACTATCACCAAGAAGATAAGTACTAAAGAAAAGGTGAAAAAGGGACTTAGAGGTGCTAAGTTTAGTGAAGATCATCCTGCTTTAGTAATTTAATCTCTAAGGAGAGGATCATGACCTTATTTTTCTCAACCTAATGATACTAGATTGGTCAGAAATTTGATTGTTAAGAGGGTAGAAGATACTCCAAATGATGAGACCGTAGAATTCAATGTTGAAATAGCTAACCTCACAATAGCCACTACTAGTAAGGAGAAAATGCAAAAATTGGAATTATAAGAAAAATGTGAATAGGTTCTAGACACTTACAACAAGCAAGTACAAAGGGGATTGAGATTGAAAATAAGATAGTGGGGTATAAAGGACAATCTAGAAAACCCAAGATGACTTATCCTCCTCATCCTGCAATTGCACCCTTCAATACAATTCCTGTAATAGAAATACTAGGCACCCCATAGGGACTCCAAGCATGTACAACTAAAGAGCTTTAAGAGGAAAGGAATAAAATATGGTCATTACATGTGGAGTTTGATGTTCAATATGAAAATAAATTAAGACATTGCATTATGTATCTAGTAGACAAGGTAGAATGCCTTGTATTCTATGATAAATTATCAAAACTAATGGATACATGGAATGAGTTAAAAGGTAATGAAGACAACTTGAAGCCAATTATCAAAAAATTGAATAGTAGGGATAGCGATGTAAAAATTTTATGTTGTGCAGTCATTTGTATTTCTTGTGAGAAAATAGAGAAGACTTTTGGCATTACTAATGATCTCTTTAATTTTGATAACAAGAGAGATGCATTGTAGAAAATATTGAATTTTAACTTGCCAAATGACTCTATTTTTAACAAATGGATGGTAGACCTTTCCCAATCAAATAAATTGATAGTTGATGAAAGTGTTGTGGACCTAGATAAATTAAAAATAATAGATGCACCAAAGGAAAGAGAAGAAGATCATCCAATTGCAGAAACTAAGGTAGTTAATCAAATTGATGATGTGGCAGTAGAAAAACCAATTTTAACTATTCACTTGCCATTTCATGATGATTTGGAGGGAGATCCATGAGTTTTATTAAGTTTCCAAATATTATAACCTAACACCTCAGATGCATATCAAGGTATCCCATAGTTGGAAGAGCAAAGACAACAAGAAGCTGCAACAAAATTAGCCCCACAAAAAGAAAATTATTTATGTAGACATTTTGTTGTACAATTTTTTGTCTTATTATGGTAGTAACCTTTTGTATGTCATATATATTTTTCTTAAGGATAGTCATAATTCTCCTCTAATCTTGAAGTGTTTTGCATCTCATGCTATATAAATGAGATCCCAAGGCTAGAGAAAGGGTCCAAATTTTGTATATCTTTTAGTCTTAAGATATTTCTATAGTCCATCGAGTAGCCTCTATGATAATTTAGTGATGTATTTTTCTTTGATTATCTAAGAATTTTAGAACACAAAAGGATTAAGTGCTTAATCTTGAGTTACTTTGAACTTGACGGTAGTAATTTTTATGTTTAACAGAAAGTAAATACAAAGGAAGGTTCTACATATATTTGTGTCTCTAAATTTCATCTCTTGTTTCATATATTTGAAGATTTGGGAATGAATGAATAATGTTCTTTCAATTTTTAATTGGTTGCATTTCTATTCATTGATTTCTCTTAATTCAAATAATTAAATAAATGCTTTCATTGGATTGATAGGTTTTCTAGGTGTCTGGGAGGATATTCATAAGAAGAGAATTTAGAGTTAACTATTGATAGTTTCAGTTGTAAAGTAATTGAATATATAAAGTTTAATTGGTATGATTTTCTCTGTATAAATTGACAAGGCACTAATCACTATTTAGAATGCAAATTGTTGAGTTCATGTAGTTTCATAGAGCATAAACATAAATCAAATCAATATTTACTTTCTTGTATGAAGAGTTAAATTGATAGTAAACACTTGTTTGTAGTAATCCCTTGTATGTCATTTTAGCTCCTGTTATCAAGGATTATTGGCAAAGTATAGAAGAGTCATGACTATTTTCTACTGTAAGGGATAGAAATGAAGAAGAAAAGCATAATGTTAATAAGCATATATTGAAATCAAGAACCACAAACCATTTATATTCCTATATATCCCTTAGGTGCATCTGCCTTGGTTTTGTTGAACCTAAAGAGTAGACAATCCTTATCATTATGTTGAAGTTGGGTCTAGATCTGAAGTTTTTTGAGTTGAATATAGAAGGTTGCTAACTGTTAGACAAAGTTATATTTTTAGAATCTTGGTATCAAGTATTTTGTTTCTTGGTATTTTTAAAACACCAACAAAATGGAGACTCTACTAGGGAGTTGTTCAACATGTGTTGTTGTGTGAATTGAATTGTAGTCCCTGGTGTTGCTATTATACATCTATATTTAGTATCTATAGTATTTTTCCCATGTTATATGGGAATTTTATAGTGACAAACCTTGAGAATTTATAAATTTACCAATACCAAAGGAGCATATTGATGTATACTTTCCTTACAAAGTGTCTTATCTATCAATCAACTGTTGCAGTCCCAAAAGTCTTTTTGATTGGTCCTTTTGTATGTCAGATCTATTTTATCTTTTCCTATGACATTTTTCCTCAAGTCCAAAGCTATTTCATATTATATATTCTCCCTACTTAAGGTGGCAACTCAGTCAAGGTTTTGAAGCTAGTGCTTATTTACAAGTGATTTTTTACAAATGGCTAATAAGAGTAAAAATACATGAGCCTATACAAAATCCAATCTAGAAGTATCATTATACACTAATTTACCTCAAGTGGATAGGAAGAACCAAAATAAAAAGAAAGTAGATCCAAATCCTACTTTGAAACCTAGAGATAGTGTGTTAGTAAACTCTTAATACTAGCCTATGGTAAGGAGAGCATCTTCTTCATTAAGTTCAGAATAAAAAACCGCAATACTCTTAAGAGGGATGTTTAGTACCCCACTATAGGAAGATGGAGAATATCATGACAAGAATGTATCTTCAATGGGGCATGTGTTGTGTAGACCAGATGTGATAAAAGAAATGAATCATAGACTGGCATACAAGAATGCTATGGAAAACTCTTTCAATCCTAGGTCAGTTCCTTATATGGAAACAAACATCATAGATCTTGATGCTCTAGTGGATTTAGAAGAAACCTCTATAGAACCAAAAGAGGTGTACTCAAATATTGTATTCCTTAAGAAATTAGTTGTAGAAGAGGATTATAAATGCATTTTTTTAGAGAAGGAGAGACAAAAAAGCCACCATGAATGCTCTTATTGAGAGAGAGAACTTTCTTAGAAGGATAGCTATATTGAAAGAGTAGAACAAGAATTTAGGAGAAAGAATTTCTATTGTTCATATTGATATTTTTAGAGATAAAGACACCTTAAAGTCCAAGGTTAAGGAATAAGAAAAATTCCTAAGTTAGAGACAAGAACCTATTACACCTCAAGTTGAACCTTACAAGCCTATTTAGCTAGACCTTGTAGATATAACTCTAGAACCTACTGATATAGGAAATAAAAAGGCTATAGGGATTCAAATTAATTAATTTCAAGCTATCCTAAACAAACCTACAAATCCTCTTATGTCTAAATTAGATTTGGATCTAGAAAAGACCAAAAAGGAGAGGGAGGATTTAGCAAAGGAGCTTGAGAAAGTTGAAAATGAAGCACAGGAAATAGAGACTAGAAGGAAGATCCATTTTATTAAATCTAATTCTAACTTAGCTTTATGACATAATTTTTCCACTCAACCCACAACTTATATAACTACTTGTGGACTAATAGTTCCTAGCCACAATGTGTCTCCATCAATTCCTACATCATCATCAACCACTAGTACTCAGATTCTTCTTGTTCAAATATAACAACCTCAAAGCATAGTCCACAACTAAAAAATGCAACAAGAACCTCAAATGTTGTTGATTTTTAGAAGAAGGCTATATACATGGAAAAGTATAGACAAATTTCATTCCTAGATATCCTTCATTTATGACATCATATATCCTTTGACCTTAGAGATAAGGTTGTGAAGTTCTTAGGAAATAATGTTGTTAATGGTTTGGAATACTTAAGGATATTTGTAGACACGCTTAATGATTTTGAGGTAGAGCATGAAGATGTGGTTATGAATCTTTTTGTTCACTCATTGACTAATGATGTAAGGGACTAGTTTAGGAGATTTTCAGATGACAACATTAGTTTATGTATTTTTGGAAATATAAGAGGAACAATAGAGAGGGGAGGTGTGAAAATATAAGAGGAGTAACTAAGAGAGGAGGAGTGAATCGGTTACTACTAAAATAAATCACAAATACCTTAGATGTCAATAAAAATCAAAACTTTGATTAAACTCTATTTTGTTGTAACTTAGCAAACACACATGCACTTGGTTTCCACTAGAAAATGACATAATTTCGTAAACACTAAAATAACTCAATAATTGCTTAACATGAAAATCTTGAAGAAATTATCTATGATTAATCTTACTTAAATTAGTTGCATACACATTAGAGAAATAACATGAACGCAATTGACACAAAGATGTAGTGTGGAAACCCAATTTGAGAAAAACCACCAATTGCAACTA
This sequence comes from Cupressus sempervirens, assembly GCA_028749045.1. Taxonomy (NCBI): domain Eukaryota; kingdom Viridiplantae; phylum Streptophyta; class Pinopsida; order Cupressales; family Cupressaceae; genus Cupressus; species Cupressus sempervirens. The sequence goes on from CM053783.1 coordinate 234,187,148, forward strand.
GTTATTGATTTTCACTCTTCTAAAGTGTGCCCTATTAGGAGCTAACCTAGTTAAAGGTTACAAAACAAATTGTTAGGTGAGACCTTGTTAGAGAATTTAATCACCCTATTAGGAGTGGCCTTGTTAGAGTTCTTTCAAACACTTCAAATAGAAATGCCACCTTGTCAGAGTATTTACAAATAGTTGTTAAGACAACTCGGTTAAGAGATTTAGATCACTGCTACAATGGTAAAAAAGTAACAATGAGATGACCTGATTCTAATGCAACTAAATTGAAAATTATAGATCATAATTCTAGCTTGTATACTTTATCCTTCCTAATTGAATGTATCTTTGTATCTCAACAAGGATATTTAGCTTATCCTTCCAATTTGCTTCCTCTAAGAATCATCAAAAACTCTAATCACTTCCACACATTCAATCCTCAACTTGGCCTTATATTTATATCTTACATATTTTCAAGTTGTCTTGAATACAAATTATAATAATTAATATATCTTCTTAATTGGCTAGAACCAACAACTAGATTAATTGAACTTCATATGCCAAAATAAGAAAATCCATTTTTAGTCGACCATGCTTGGTAGACTATAACTTAGAAATGATTTTCCTTTTTTAACCAGGTGAACTTGGTTAACACTACATATTTAAAAATTTCCTATGGTAACCAAGTGAGCTTAGTTAACACTAGTTCCATCCAAAATTTTCTTCATTGACTAAGTGAGCTTAGTTAACACACAACTTCTGCAAACTTTCTTTTGATGAATGAGTGAACTCGAAAGACACTATCTTTTGAACTAGGAAAACTCTAGAATACTTAGTAGACATAGTGAACTATCTTCATCATCCAATTGAGCTTGGTATACACTAATTGGTAATGATATGACATTTTGTGTAACATCAAAGACAATACCCAATTAATCAATAATTTCCAATAATCTCCCTCTTTGGCATTGATGGCAACACAATATGTTATAATACAATGATAATTTTAGAGCAAGAATAAAGTAAGGAATATATCCTTAGTTTCATTCTGATTCTCATCCATGAGAACTCCCTCTATTGGTGTGAACTCTCTCTACCTTCAATTTCTCCCTTTATTAGCAAAACTCTACCTTCAACATCTTCTTTTGATAGAAAACTCTCCCTCTTTAATATTAGACAAAGTTATTCTTCTTTGACATCTCCAAAAAAGAAATATATGTGATATGATAGCCAAATTCTCTCTCTTTGACATCTCATGCCAAATACAATATTTAAAGAATATCAATGTACCTCATGTAAAGATTCATTTGCAATGTGTATGCGTGAATATACAGCCTCTACTGACATAGACACTTCAACACGGTCTTTATTTGTGGATTCATCCCGGAATGAACATTGGATTGTTCATTCGAAAATCAGCCGGCAAGGCAACCTGTTGCCTTCTATCTAAAGAGAATTGCTTGTTAGATATCCTCAGATTTGAGGTGTTAAGCAACCAAACCCTCTAAGAATGAAGGATTTAAGAAATGAAATTAATCTATATGATTGTGTAGATTAATCTAGAATGAGAAATGCATTATAATCTAAGAACAAGTAAAGGAAGCTAGATTAATCATATGCATATTATGCTAAATGAAATTAAGCTAAGGATGCAAATGTATGTAAAATTTGAGCAAATGTGAGTATGAATTCCAGCAGCAATTTGATGCAAATTCCAAATTCATCCTCTCTCAAAATGAAGAGATGAGGGTCTCTTAAATAGACTTTCCTGGAATCCATCAATGGTTGAGATCGATTTCAATCAATGGTCAAGATTAAAGGTGAAGTTCAATCATAAAAGAAGATTCCCAAATTAAAGAGAGTTAACTAATTTAATTTTAGTAGAATAAGGAGTTAACTAATTTAATTTTATTAGAATAAGGAGTTAACTAATTTAATTCCTTTTTGATCAATAGTGAACTGGAAATTTCCTTTTTTGAACTAAAGAGAGATTTTGGTGAGATAATTAATTTAATAAAATGAGATATACTCTCATAATTACCTTTTCTATTTAATTAAATAATCCTTTAATTAATTAGAGACACATTTCTTATTTAATTAAATAACTTCATTTAACTAATTAGGAATGGCTTCCCATTTAATTAAATAACTTTGTTTAATTAATTATAAGTAAGTACTCCATTTAATTAAATAATTTCATTTAATTAATTAAAATATGCATATTTATTAAATTAAATAAATGTAATTCCATAATACATTAGCCTTAGGATATAATTTAATTAAATTAAAGTATAAATACTTAGTAATTAAATTAAATATTAATCAATAGGTTTAATGTGACTAATATGAGTAAATACTATAGGAATTAAATAATAAGCATGATGAATGTAGATTAGGGTTTTTTGCATCTGACAATTAAGTCAAGTAGTGAGTAGCTAAATAAGCATTTTCCTAATGGAATAGGACTTTAGGATTGATCGAAAATAGACCAAAATTGGTTGAGATGGCAATGAGCCAATTTTGGGGTATTAAATTTTGCCCCTTTTTGAATGAATGTGCAAGTAGCACATTCAATTCAAAGAAAATTGGAAAGCATGATGTAAACATGAGATTGGTTCTCAAGTTGATTACATGGAGACCAATTGATAAGCTTTAAAGGATTATCTCTAGAACAGAGCTTAATCCCAAGGAATCCAAGTAGAGCACTTAGACACCTAAGATCGATAGTATTTAAAAGACTATCTCCAAAAAAAAGCATAATCTTTAAAGATCCAAACAGAACATCTAGATACCTAAAATTGATAAGAATTTAGAAGATTATCTCCAAAACGGAGTTTAATATTCAAGTATCAAGATAGAACACCTAGATACCTAAAATTGATAAGCATTTAGAAGATTATCTCCAGAATGAAGTTTAATCTTCAAGGATCCAGATAGAACACCTAGATACCTGAAATTGAAAGAATTTAGAAGACTATCTCCAAAATGAAGCTTAACCTTCAAGGATCCAGATAGAACACCTAGATACCTAAGATGGAAAAAAAGATAACAAGGTCCAATCATGAGTCGTAGAATCATCCCCAGAATGAGGCTTGATCCTCAGTAGTCGGGGTTTAGACTATCCCAATACCTATCCATTAAACTTTGAGAAGAGTTGTTATAAGGTTGATCAATTGATGAAAAGATAAGATAGGTAGCAAAGATGCCAGATAGAAGGGAACAAGATGCCTCGAGTGATGAGATGCCCCAAGTGATAAGGACATAAGATGGGAACCAAATGCCCCAAGCAATAGGTATTTAATGATGTTTAATCATCTTGCCCCCTTGGGAGTGAAATCAAAAGATGAGACACCAAAAATATGATTTGAAGCAGTATGTCATGAGATATAGGAAAAATCTGAGATTCAACAGAATATAGAAGAGACCAGAATGATCGAAAGTAGATTTAAGGTTGATTTGAAATGATTGCAAAGTCACAAAGACCAAGTTTGACCAAATGTTGACCAAATTTAGCCATAGTTGACTTGAGTTGAATATTTTCAAAATGAATTTTGAAAATATGGAGAATGTAAAGTTGAAAGGATTCCAAGAATCACAAAGTATTAGAAAGATTTGGGCTGCACAAGCGTTTAATCGCATCAATCCCTAAAATTTTAAAATGCATTTTTGAGGCTCTTAGGTGTATCAACTTTCAAATTTGATTCCAAAAATGGATCCAGAATGGTCCAATTAGCCAAGGGTTTGATTTTTGCACAAATCCAAGCACTTTGAAAAATTTGGGTCAACAGCTATATAAGGGCTCGAGGGGTCATTTTCAATTCATTTGTGCTTTTTGTCATTTAGTGATTTGAGCTCTGAGAGAGACATGGCAATCAGCATGAAACATCATTGATTTGAGTGCTCCAAACGTCACGGCTACCTAGCAAACTACGAACCACCATGAGTCATGGAGTCCCTTCCTTCGTACTTTTGTTTTCACCCATTTTGAGCATGCTTTAGGATTGTCCATTTGGTCTTCGTGCGAGGCCTATCTCTTCTCACATGAAGATCTTCTTTCTTTACACGAAGAAATAAGGTGCACTGTTTCTTCGTGCGCAGCCAAAGGATCTTCGTGTAGGACTCAATAGGTTTCACACAAAGATTTAGATTCTTCGCACGAGGTGATTTGTTTCTTGCACAAATAGATCTTTTTTCGCGCGAGCAGCTCTTTTTTCGTGCAATGGCAAGATTCTTTGTGTGAAGAAAGAATGATTTCGTGTGGAACTGAAGAGCTTCGTGCGAGATTTCACAAATCTCGCATGAAATTTTGTGATAGTTTTGTTTAAAAAGATTGATTTTCATACTAAAAAATTGTTTTTTAATTAGTTTTGGTGCATCGTTTCGACTTGATACTGATCATTTCATTTTTTGTTTGTTGTTTGTTATGTGTAGGATTCTTTTGGTAATGTTTCATTCAGGTCTCATTTTCCAACATATGGGGAGTTATTGTGGAGTCTTGATGATGCAAATCAGGCTCACATTGCCCGATTAGGTTTCTCCTCTCTATGTCAGATTCCAACCGTGATGGTGAATCACGACTTACTCACAACTTTGGTGAAGCATTTCCATTCAGAGACGAACACATTCTACTTGCTGATGGGCGAGATGACCATCAATCCAAAACACATCTAGAGGATTCTAAGGATTCCTTTTCATGGCACCCGAGTCATCTATGACACAGTGCCCCAAGCAGGGACAAAGGCATTATCTGTTATGTTCAAGAGAGAGTTACCGAGGGGAAAAGCCATCAGCTGGGATGAGCTAATGCATACCTATGGACCGACACATAGGCTAGCATCCGTACTGGGTATATTTTTGAGCTTCTTCTTATGTCCTAACAGAGGAAAACATGGGGTGGAGTGCAAATGGGGTGCCATGCTTCACAAGATGCTGAAGGCACCAGAGATCTTTGGGTGGGGTCAGTGCATGTTGGCCTAGCTTTTCCAAGAGATGCATGAGGTCATCTTCCATGAGAAGAAGACCATTATAGCAGGGGTATATGTTTTAAAGATCTGGGCCTAAGAGCATCTTCCCATATGTCAGCCAATTTTTGAGGATGCAAAAGAGCTGATGGAGTCGTACATATGCAGATATCAAGGGCGTATTACCCAGGCCCACCTGGGTAAGACTGAGCACTGGAAAACACATCTTGATGACTTGGTGTCCATTGTATGGCAACCCTAGAGAGAGACAGAGGATTGGGATGATGCCCCCAGAGAGCTACCATGGATGTTTAATTCTCAACCTTTGGCAGGTAGGACGACATCAGTTATCGAGAGATTTGTTATTTCAAGAGTATGGTGGCAATATGGTCATCCCCAGGACATTTCACATGAGTATTGTGCCTATGCTAGGGTGTAGAAGGATGTTGAGTAGGGATGGCCAACACAGATGGATCCAGGGTGATCCATGATAGATATCTGTAGTCTAGCTATATTTTAGTGGGACTACCTACTAGAAATAGTAGATGCAGGGATGATGCCTACACATCAAGCATTTTTGATTGACCATGTATTCCCATGCTTCATAGATCCACTAGGGATGATAGGGTAGGTACAGAGATGGGTGACCCAACAATAGCAAGCACAGCCATAGTCACCAAGTTAGCCACAGATTCTGCCATAGGTCTAGCATTGGGTACAATTGATGCCTATTCCCCCTTGTCATATTGGATCAGAACTAGGTGCCGAGGGTAGTGGGAAAGGACCCATTTGGTGGAGGAGGTAGAGGACAGAGGAGTAGGCCCCTGAGTAGGAAATACCATAGCAGCACGGACCACCATAGCCAGAGGCACCACCACAGTGGCAGGCACCAGAGATGCTTGATGAAGATATGCCAGATCAGCAAGTAGCAGGGGTGCAGGAGGCTGTACGATGGTATCGAGAGAAGGTTCATGTAGCCTCCTGACAGTTGAGAGAGTTGTAGATTGTAGTAGCCATCTGAGATGCACAGCTAGTGGAGGGACAGAGGGAGCACGCAAAAATAGCAAAGTGGAGGTTGGAGCTGGTGCAGGAAGAGATCCACTTTTAGTTAGCTAGGGCCACCTATTATTATGCTGCATATACCAGTGTGGTACCAGATGAGACATTGTAGGTTTAGCACTTCTCTTAGTACGCACAAGAGTCTAGGGGCACACAACCTCCTGTTAGGCCAAATATGCCACCGCTACCTCTGCCACCTACTGCCCCTATTCCTCTTGGAGGTGAGGGTTCAGGATAGAGTTAGATGCTCTATGCCTAAATTTTTAATCCCTGGCTATGTATCGATTGGTGTTCCAGCACCACATGTATCATTTTTTATCGATTGTGCTCAAGTAGCACCCATTTTTTGTACTGACCCATTCTTTTGATATATATATATATATACGAGAACTTGAGCCAAGTATTCCTTTGTACATGTCATTATCTATTTTGTTTTACTTTGATGTACATGAGATGTATGTTGCACTTAGATAGAATGCATATGTATGAACTAATATCTCATGTAGTGTTGCGTGTTTTTGCTTGATAGTCATAGGTATTCATTTGAGGATTGTGAATCGATGAACCAAATTCTTGTACAACCATGGAGGAATTTGATACATGTAGAGTATGAACAAAATGACCATCAAATTGCGTGCTTTATGCAAATGAAGTATGTAATGCAAGATTGTTAAATACAACCCTAGGTCAGGTTACCAAGCCTCGATATTTAATCATCACCGAATATAAAATAAAGCTCGTATGTTATACAATTCCCACTGACATTGCAATCATGGAAACATGAATATAACATACGTTATTGATTTTTTGAGATTAAATGTAAGAATTCGAGGCACAAGAAGCCAGAATGACTAGAACATTTGTCCCTTTTAATGTAGCAAGTTAACATAAGCATCAAAGCATAAACGCTAGGATGACCTAAATGTTGCTTGCATGACAGGCACACCAAACACACGAGAGATCCCTCTTATGCTAAGTATTCAATATTCATTCTGTTCATAACAACCCTTGCATTCGTAACCTGAGACAAAAGTGTGCTAGATATACTTGTAGTGACCCATAAAGTCACTTAGCAGGACGAGTATTAGTATTTACTGTATCATGAAGAGTTTACTCCAACAAACAAAGAGAACCAACATGATTGATGTATCTATATAAAAAGAGTCGAGGTACACATGGCCATCCAATATGAGATAGAGGCTCTTAGAGTGGACACACCTCTTATAGGAATATATCAACTTATTGGAACTAAACTGCAAATAGAAAGCAAAGAAAAGATCATGCCCCTAGTCATTATTTCTCTAGTCGAAGATGACATAATTGAGTTGCTCGAGGGGATATGATAAAGAAAAATAAAGCAAACAAAGAAAATACTCAGCATATCCAAACAATTATATCATTTTTGAGTTCATGGTTTTGGGATTGATGTCAAGTATTAGTGTCGAGAACATGTTTGAAAAAAATCTCTTTAGTAGGGTGATGATAGTAGGTAAACATAGCCAGAATGACTGGTGATAGAGGTCAAAGAGGAATCTTCATGATGAAGAACCTAAGAAAGACTGAGTGATAGTAGACAAACATAGCCAGGATGACTGGTGACTGACGCAAGAGATTTTCCATAAAGGAACCTAGAGACATAACGTTAGCAACAGTAGGCAAACACAGCTAAAACAACTAGTGACTATTGCAAAAGGGATTCTATGAGGAGAATCTTGAAAAGAGTGACACTAGAGATAGTAGGCAGACGTAGTGAGAACCACTGGTGACTGTCGCAAAGGAGATTCCATGAGGAGAATTTCAAAAAGAGTGACACCAGTGATAGTAGGTAGATGTAGTAAGAACCACTAGTGACTATCACAAAGGAGATTCTATGAGGAGAATCTCAAAAAGAGTGACACTAGCGATAGTAGGCAGACGTAGTGAGAACCACTGGTGACTATCCTGAAGGAGATTCTATGAGGAGAATCTCAAAAAGAGTGACACTAGTGATAGTAGGTAGACATAGTGAGAACCACTAGTGACTATCACAAAGGAGATTCTATGAGGAGAATCTCAAAAAGAGTGACACTACCGATAGTAGGTAGATGTAGCGAGAACCATTGGTGACTATCACGAAGGAGATTCTATGAGGAGAATCTCAAAAAGAGTGACACTAGCAATAGTAAGCAAACGTAGTGAGAACCACTGGTGACTATTGTGAAGGAGATTCTATGAGGAGAATCTCAAAAAGAGTGACACTAACGGGGGATGCCCCCGAGCTATGACAAGACTCAATCCATGGATACATGAGTAGAAAGCAAGAAAGTAGGAAAACGAAAGCAATTATACAGAAAGCCTGAAGGTATGCTACAAGATGAGTCATTGGGAATAAGAGGTGCCTATTTACTAGGTTTTCACCTTCTTGGCAAGTTTTTTTCTTTTTTTGCTACCATGATGCCTGTTTCCAAGTTTTCATCAATGGCACTTTTCCGTTTTTTGATTTTTTTGTATTTTTCTCTTTTTGATTTTTTATTTTATTTTTGAGATTTTTCACTTTTTTCTTTTTTGGTGTTACCAAGGTGCCTATTTGCTAGATTTCCACCAGGGTAACAATTTTTTCAGGACTTTTTCTGATTTTTAGATTTTTTTCAGGACATATAGATATGTATAGAGAGCTTGCTGAGATTAAATCAACTGTAAAACCGCTTTAGGTGGAGAGTGTTGATAGGCTCTTTAAATACTTCTCCTTTGGTCATGGAAAGTTGATAAGTGCCAGATCCATATACTGTAGTGATGATGTATGGACCTATCCAGTTTGGTTCAAACTTTCCCTTTTGCACTCACTGTTGTTGATTCTTAGGGTTCTCTCTCAGGATGAGGTCACTCAGCTGGAAGTCATGTAGCCTAATCTTTCAATTGTAGCTTCATGTCATTCTTTGTTGATATGCTCATAGATGATCACATGCCACTTGTCATTGTTCATCCAGTAACACAAGCTCTTGAAGCCGATCTATCCTGTAGTCATCATTAGTGATAAGGCCTTTCATGGAGATGTCAAGGTAGGAATCTTGAACTCTATTGGAAGCACAACATATGCCCCATACACCAACGCAAAAGGAGTCATGCCTGTTGGAGTTCTAATGCTTGTCCTATATGCCCACAAGGATGGGTTGATCTAGAGATGCCAGTCTCTCCCTGACTTACTGACTGTGCGATGAAGAATTTTGAGGATCACCTTATTGGATGCCTCAACTTAGCCATTAATTTGGGGGTAATAAATGGAAGACCAATGTTGTGTGATCTTGAATTTCTTGCACAATTCTTTGAGGTCTTTATTCTTGAACTATCCTACATTGTTAGTAATGATTGAGGATGGTACACCATATCTATAGATGATGTAGTTTGTGATGAAAAGTGCTACAGTTTTTCCATCAGAAACTGTGCAAGGGACTGCCTCTACCCATTTCGTGAAATAATTTGTAGTCGTGATAATGAAATTATGTCCATTGGAAGAGGTTGGGTGAATTTGCCCCACCAAGTTGAAGGCCCATTGTTGAAATGACCATGTTGTAGTAGAGGGAATCAACTCTCTGGCTAGAGCATGAATGAGATTCTCGTGTAGCTGACACTACTTCCAGGACCTAGCATACTTAATAGCTTCTTGCTCCATTTTAGGCTAGTAGTAACCAGCACGAAGGAGTTTGCAAGCTAGTGTTAGGTTGTTGGAATGAGATCTAAAAATGCCTTCGTGAACGTCAATTAGTGTGCATTTGGACTCATCGAGTTCTAAACACCTGAGGAGTGTTCCGTCGAGACCTCTCCTATACAGATCATCAGCAATAATGACATAACGTGAAGCACTACAATTAGGTAACATTTCTCATTCCAGGTTAGACCTTCTAGAATGGTTTGATTATTAAGGTAGGAATAGATGTGATGGTAGCAGGATGATTCTTGCCCTATAATAGAATAGATCATCCTAGAATCAGGTGTGTCATAGGCTGGGTAGTGTAATACTTCCACCAAGAACTCATGTCGAAGATCATTTTCTGGCATTTGTAGCAGGGAGGCAGAGTGGCCATGGCATCAACCACTTTATTATCTATGCGTGGAACTTGTTGGAAGGTGATGTGTGCAAAATACTTTGTCAAGTCATCAACCATGCATTTGTAAGGAATTAGTTTCTCATCCTTTATTTGATACACATCATTTACTTGGTTGATAACAAGCTGAGAGTCACTGAAGATTTCTAACTGATCTACTCTCCATTTAGCTGCAATTTTTATACCATTGATCAAAGCTTCATATGCAGCAGTGTTATTTGTACAAGGAAACATAATCTTGTACACTTTGGGAAATGAGTATCTCTATGGTGTAATGAAGAGTAATCCAACACCTGATCCTTGTTGTGTGAAGGACCCATTGAAGAACATAACCCATGTATGGTGAGTGAGTTTAAGAATTGACTCATCTGGAAAATTAATATTTATTGGTAGAAGACTTTGTATGGGTGCCTCGGCCAGCTGGTCTACAATTGCTTGTCCCTTTATAGCTTTGCATTCAACATATTGGATGTCAAAGTCACTTAGTATCATGACCCATTTAGCCAATCTTCTTATGAGAGCTTCCTTACTGAGCAGGTACTTTAATGGATCTATTTTAGCCACAAGCCATATAGTGTGGGAAAGCATGTAGTGTCTCAACTTTTGGGAAGCAAAGACAACTGCCAAGCAAGCTTTCTCAATAATACTGTAGTTTGTCTCATAAGAGACCAATGTTTGACTCAAGTAATAAATAGCTCTTTCTTTGTTGTCATTGTCTTCCTGAGCCAATACAATTCGCAAAGATGTTTCAGTGGCTGAAATGTATAAAAGAAAAGGCTTCCCATGTATAGGAGGCATCAGGATTGGTGGATTGACAAGATATTGTTTGATCTGTGTTAAGCTTTGCTCACAATCCTGGCTCCAATTGAATTTCACACCCTTATGTAAGGTCTTTGTGAAGGGTTGTGATCTATCTACCAATTATGAAATAAACCTGTGAATAGATTGAAGCCTTCCATGTAGTCCTCTCATCTGACTGATGTTCTGAGGTGGTGGCATGTCCATTATTGCTTGTAATTTTTTGGATCTACTTCGATTCCTTTTGCATAAACAATATATCCCAACAATTTCCCCGATGTGACACCAAATGCTCATTTCTTAGGATTGAGCCAAAGATTGAATTTTTCCATATGATCTAGGATGGGACCCAAATCTTGTAGATGAGTATTGCATTCAGCACTTTTGACCAAGTTATCATCAACGTAGTCCTCCATGGTTCTATGCATAATATCATGAAAAATTGTAGTAACAACCCATTGATATGTAGCAGCGGCATTCTTTAAACCAAATGGCATCACATTCGAACAAAAGGTTCCCCATACACATGTGAAAGCCATTTTCTTCTGGTCTTTTGGCACAATTTTTATTTGATTGTACCCATAAAAACCATCCATAAGTGAGTACATTTCATAGCCAGTCATCATGTCTATGATCATATCAATATTAGGGAGCAAAAGTCATCTTTAGGACATCCTAAGTTAAGATCATGGAAGTTTGTACAAACTCTGATAGATTTAATGTGCTTGGAAATAGGAACAATATTGGATATCCATTCAGCATAATTGATTGCACAGATGAAACCAGCCTTCAAAAGTTTCTCCAATTCAATTTTGACGAGCAATGCAACATGAGGGTGCATTTTTTGAAGCTTCTGTTTAACTGGTTTGATGCCTGGTGTTATGGACAAGTGATGCATGATAAGATCAGGATCCAATCCTGGCATGTCAAAATATGTCTAGGCAAAATTTATTTTCTTTTCCTTGAAAAAGGCAATGAATTGCTCCTTCTCTTTGGGTGATAGTGACTGCGCTAGATGTATCACATGAGGATTTTCTTTTGGGCCTAGCTTAATTGGCTGTGTCGGCTCTATTAACACTGATGATCTCTCCTAAAAGTGACTAGGAAGGACATCAAATATCTCATCCACGAGCACCTCAGAGAGGTTTTCACCCTTGGATATGTCTTTTGTTTTTACTTTTTTAGGATCCAACACTGCCATAATGTGGTTTTCACCATCAAACCTCTTGCATTTTTCCCTTTTAATTGTGTAATTGAGATATTTGATGTCAGCCTTAGTCATGTTGATACTCTGCTAACTAGTGGGAGATGTTACAAGTCCAATAGCATTTAGGTAACAGGCAAGAGTGTAGTCATTTTGGAATGTGGGGACTTCATTAGATGCATTGGGGTTCCAGTCTATAAGCTCGAGATGTGCGAGTGAGAGAGTAGTGGCTAGTTCAATTGCATTCACAGTATAGTCATTACTACGATGACCTCATCCATAGGTGTATTCAAATGTCTTGGAATAATAACATCAGGAATTGATGACTCTAGGACACTAGTTGGATCAGACCCCCATGACCTAATCCTAGACGTTTCACCCACTTTGATTTGATTTTCATAGACATGCACTTAGTTAATGTCTTTATCAGTAGTTGCTCATGAAATATTGTCAAACTTATATTCATGAGAATTAGTGCTACATGGTGAGAGACTATAGAAATCACCAATAGTGATAGGGACATACTCTCCTTCAGCCTTTGGATTCTTACACAAATACTCAATATGGCATGACTGACTAGATTCTCCCTTTTTTGAATGATATTTGAGTTGCTCAGTATTATTCTCAAAAGAATCACTAGTATCATCCACAGTGCTAGCACATGGCACAAAGTCATCTGGCTCAATAAAGAATTTAGTGAGATCATAAGAAATAGGATGAGGGTAGGAATCCTCATCATCAGATTCTTCCTCTTAAGTATCTGACTTAGCTTGTGACTCATTTTCAGATGAACTCTTAGGTTTGGGGATGAATTGATTTGATTCCAAATGGAAAGGAGCCTTCTAAAAGCCTAAGCCAGTTGTATCATTTTTGATTCAAGCTGTTGCTTTGATAGGATCAATTAGGCCATTATTATTGCAGCCAATAGGGCCAATTCCCTTGTAACCAAAATGCTTCATAGGTCTAAGACCAGGTCCATATTTCTTATGAGTGATTTCTCGAGCTTGTTCTATTAGGTCCACTGGAGCCTTTTCTTTGTAAAGCCATGCAACAATGGCCCTATTTTCACTTTCATCTTCTAAGGGAACTGTAGCCTCAATGAAAGAACCATTATACTTAGTCTGAGGTGTCAGCACGAATGACTTCTTTTCCTTTGAGGGTCTCCCAAAATGTTGAGGGGACTCTGGGAGAGATGTTAATGATAGCACTAGTTCAATGTGGTACTCTCCCATACTAGTTTCTTTCAATTTGAATGACTTCTCAATTTGTTTCAACTTATTGTCATGACAATTAGTAGACTCACAGTTAGCGAGGATGAAAGAATCAACAGCTTTGAACATATTGTAGGTGTAGCTAGTAGTGGCAGGAATAGTAACTTTGGAGCCATGAAATGGGAATTTGATGCATTAGTGGTATGTGGATGGCACAACATGCATCTCATGTATCCATGGCCATCCCAATAGAATTTTGTAGGCTAAGGGAATTTCAAGTACCTGACAGGTGACATCCCTTTCGACAAGGCTAACGCAAATTAGTAAAACCATAAGACCTAGTGAATTTCATTCCACTTCATCGTATGCTTTAATAGTGATCTTTCGTTGAGGATTAACAGAGTCCTCAAAATAATCCAATTGTCTAAGTAAACTAGCAGAGTCAATATTTAGGCCAGTGCCATTTTCAATAAGTACTCAATGAACATGTGTTTGGTGGATCATAACCTCAATATGTAGAGGCTGATTGTGTGGGTGATTCAGCAAGTTGTCATCCTTCTCGGAGAAGGTCATAAGATAAGGTGAGGTTAGGTGAACTACCATAGATTGAAATCGCTCAAGATTAAGATCTTGAGGAATATTTTCCTCAGTGAGGGCTTTGTCTAGAATTTTCCTATGAGCAAGCAAGATTTTAAATAGCTCAAAGATGGAAATTTGAGCATTAGTTCGTTTCAACTGATCGAGAACACTATAACTAGTTGCAGTCAAGTTTTTTGTGTGTTTTGCACCTTTACTGGATGGATCAGCAAGGGCTTTGTCTTTGTGTTGTTCAAGATTTGAAGTAGGAGGTGCAGGGCCTTTGAGAACCAACTTCGCATGAGAGCGAGTAATAGCGTTAGCATAGTGTTGCAAAGATGTATTATCTATCTTATTGGAAGTAGGGCCTCTCAAGATAAATGGTGTCTTGGGTTTGTCATTATCTTGCTTGCCCTTTATGGTAATAACGTCACAGTATTCATAATCTATAGGTTCAACCATGTGAATGACATTGTCATAATTGGAATATGTATAGTTGACCTTATTGTAGGGTTCTGGTTTTGAAGTCTCTCCTTTTTCATAAGCTGGGAAAGGCTCTTTGAATGCCTTGTGGTCTGAGTTTTTGTTATGTCCATCTACCACAAGATCACCAGCATCAATCATGTCCTGGACTTTATGATGCAAGTTTATACAGTTTTTGGTTTTCTGTCCCTTGTTTTGGTGATACTCACAAAATGAGGTCTCATTCCACCATGGTGGACGTGGTTGTGGATCATAGGGATGAGGGTTATCCATTGGTGAGATAAGCTTGTGTTGTAGCAATGTTTTGTAAACCACATCCAAAGGTTCTCCCAAAGGCATATACTCTCACTTGGGTCATGTTGTCCATGAGTTTCTCAGTTTGTTCCTAGATGCCTTATTGTTAGGAGGAGGCTTCTCAACATTTTTGGCCACTTTGAGGCAGTCTGTGAGATTAAATGTCATTTTAGTAGGTTTGGGTGTGACATTGTCAACAACCCCATCATGTACAATTTTTTGGTTCTTGTTGACATTTTTGGTTTTATCCCTATTGGAAGTGGAACCTTTTCACCTTTCTTGACCATAAATTCTTTGATACAGATAGCTTGTGTAATCATGTCTTCAAAGGTACGTGGACCTTGTAGTTGGACTCTATACTCGAAATCAGGTAAGAGGTTATTATTGAAAATGTCAAGCTTCTCTGTTTCTAGGATTTTATGGGAATACTTAGTGTATAGTTGTCTCCACCATTGGAGGAAAGTGAGAAAAGCTCACTAACCTTCTGTTTAAGGTTGCATAGATCTCAAATATTGATAGGGTGTTGAATATTATGAGAATATTGCTAAACAAATGAATTGGCAATTTCGTCAAACATCTTGATACCAAGAGCTAAATGTGAGAACCACTCCAAAGCCTAACCACCTAGGCTTCTAGGGAATAAATGTATGAGGTACGTTTGATTGTGTATAAACTTCATAAACAAAGCACCAAATTCTCACAAGTGATCTTGGGGACCAGTAGTACCAAAGTACTTTTCATATTTGGCTAGTTCTATGCCTCGTAGGAAAGGCAACATGTTTATGCTTTTGTCAAATGGAAGTGAACAAAAAACATCCAATGTGTATGTCTTTGTGGGTTTCTCCTTCTCATGCATCATATGAGCCAACTGGTCTTGCATAATTTTCAATTGTTTTTGGAGTTTGGAGGTCTCAGTTTCTTCTTTAGTTTTGACAATGGTTTCTACATTGAAATGAGAAGGTGACTTTGCTCCCTCTTGGGCAAGTTTGAGAAAGTATTTTTCTTTCTCTTTGTTGATTAGGATTCCCATAACCTTCTGAAAGTTTTTGTCTCTGTGACATTTTGCTATGTTTTTAGGAAGGATTTCCACCTCTTCCTATTCCTCATCAGTGTCATATTCTTTGTCTTTCTCTTTGTCATCCCTAGGTGGTTCTTGATATTGACTATGACTACCATGTTCAGGTTCAAAATTAGTCATTATAAGAACATGTTCAATTTTCATATGTTGTGTTTCAAAAGGGTCTCTGGAGAAAGGATCATACATCGTGTTTGGGAATGTAGGACCTCTACCTGTCTTAGTATCTTCTTGGTAAAAAAGATTCCTAATTTGTTGCAAATTGGAAAATGGTTGTTGAAGTCGAGATGACTTGGTAGGTGAGGGAGATCGTGAAGATTCCTCACTAGCCAAACTAGATACAGATTGTGTAACAAAAGGTAAGCGACCTCTGCCATGATTATGACCCCTAGTGCAACCATGTCTAAGGTTATCAGGATAAAACACATTGCCGCTTCTGGTTATGACAGTCATAGACAAGGACAAGAAGCTAGAACCTAGACAAGGACTACACTAAGATTGAGTCTCAAAAAAGACAAGATAATAGTAAGAATGTTGTTCACTAAGGCACAAATGGTCTGATTTAAAGGCTAGAATAGCTAGAGATTATGACCAATGTGACACAAAGTATGACAAGTATTAAGACAAAGACCAAACAAATTACTTATGAGACGAGACTAGTCAAGGTGTAAGACACAAGTCTTCAGCTAAGAGAAGTGTCTCTATTTTAGGACTATTTGCAAATAGAGAGCAATAAATGGATGCAGAAAAGGACAGTGTGTAGGCCATAGATAGCTAAAACAGACCCAAATTGGCAATGCTAACACAAGATCTCGCACAAAAAACCTTTACGGGTTATGTGAAGAAGTTTTACAGGCCACACAAAGAATTTTTCCATCTCGCACAAAGGTCAATGATAGTAGTTTAATTTTGTACGAAGATGTTAACAGGTTGCATGAAGACTCATAACAAAAATTTAATTTTGCGTGAGAAGAAAATGATTTCATGTGAGGACTAGATGATTTCGCATGAGAACAAAATGATTTCACATGAGAAGGCAGATCAGTTTTACAACAGCAACTAATTTTGGCAATTTTTTTGATCATTTTAGTAACCAGGTAGATAAACAGGCACATAGAATAGTAAGTAGGTGATTTCAAGCATGTCTGAAAACAATAAGCAAGGGCAAAAGCAACCTTACGCATGAACAATCAAGTGACTTAGTTTGTGCTAATCCTTAGAAGAGTTATTTGTGTATGTTTTCAAAGAGTTTTGCAATCATTGCACACATTCCTAGAAAATGAAAAGTTTGGCCTCTCTAAGGTTTTTAGTAATTTTTTGACTCTACAACTTTTATGACTCACAGGGGTGACCTCCAATCTTGGCGCATCGAGGTTTTAACACAGTCCAAGAACTTAATCGTCAAGAGCTACTGGGGAGATCTAACAACCCACAATGAACCACACCCATGGAGATTTCTTCCACAAGGACATTTATATACAGTTGTCACTACCATGTCAAAAATGGCTATTACCACTCGAGGTTCTATCAACACAGTTTTCCCTGTAGAGGGATTGTCTGCTATGGTTAACCCTCTCTAAAGTTGACCAACTCACAATAGTGTACCACATGGGGACTTAGCTTTCAAATTCAAGGTTTTGACACCTTTTTACTTTTAGCCCAATCAAAGCAGACAGATTAATCTGACACACTAAACTAAGAGTATCTCTTAAAGATCTATGATATCAACTTTTAGTGATCTATCAACCTATCTGGAGAAAGGATGTCTCAATCAACAAGTTGAAGATTCATCTATCTGTGAGATGCTCAAAGTATCCTCCCCACCTACAAGGAATCCATCATAAAGAGGATTTTCACTAAGAACCCACTCTCTCAAGATTCATGAATAGTGCTCATGGGGGTCTAATTACTATGTGTGTACAGATGTTAATTCCCAAAAGTAGATCTATCCAAAAGCAATCAAAGAGCACAAGGTGGTACACTTAACACTTTAAATAATGTGAGGTGAGTCCAAAGATGTGGAACATTTAACCCCTCACACAAGCCAAAATGAGTCCACAACTTAGAAACTAGTGAGTTCTAGAAAGCACAAAAGGGTTTCCTAGTGGAGCATTTAACACTTGTTTCATGTAGAACCCTCCCCTTTAATGTGATGCTAATCTTGCAACCACAGGGTGAAATGAAGGGCCAATGGATTAGTGAGTCCAATAACCCAAGATAGCTAATTAGATCTGTCACTAGTAACTAAGCTTGCCAGATGAAACTAATAGAGATCACAAACTAGTATAAAATTATGCATGTGTTGTAAAATGAGAACATGGAAGGAAACAAACACAAGCTTAACATGAGAGATGTTTGTTTTAGCTCCAAATGAAGTGTTATTAGTCAAAGAGAATTACCTAGTAATCGTTACAACGTGCTTAGTAGATGTTTTACTTATTTTTAGCAACTTTATCATGCTTTTCCAATTATCTCGTAAACTACTGTTATGCTATTCCAAAAAATCAAAAAGCATAGAAAAAACTAGAAATAGTGAGTAGTTAGCAGAAAAACTAGAAAACACAAAAATCAATGCAAAAAAATAGCATCTCTCAACAGAGTCTCGTGCAAAATTCTTGATAGTCCACATGAAGAATTTTTATGACCTGTGCAAAATTATATTTAGCCCATGCGAAGAAACAGGTGTCGCATGAAGTTTCACACACTTAGGCAATTTCTTGCATGATATGGAAAGAATCTTCAAGAAAAGATTCTAGATCCTCATGTGAAAATGAACAGTTTCGTGCAAAGATTCCTGAATTTGTACGAAATAGTACAGATAAAGAACAAAAAAATGATTAAAAAAACATAGAAAGAGGCCAGAAAAATTAATTTTCTCAACCCCATGGTGGGCACCAGAAATGTATGTGTGAATATGCGGCCTCTGCTAACACACACACTTCAACACGATCTTTATTTGTGAATTCATCCCAGAATGAACATTGGATTGTTCATCTGAAAATCAGCCAGCAAGGTGACCTGTTGCCTTCTATCTAAAGGGAATTGCTTGTTAGATATCCTCAGATTTGAGGTGTTAAGTAGCTAGACCCTCTAAGAATGAAGGATTTACGAAATGAAATTAATCTATATGATTGTGCATATTAATCTAGAATGAGAAATGGATTCTAATCTAAGAACAAGTAAAGGAAACTAGATTAATCATATGCACATTATGCTAAATGAAATTAAGCTAAGGATGCAAATGTATGTAAAATATGAGCAAATGTGAGCAAATGTGAGTATGAATTCTAGCAGCAATTTGATGCAAATTCAAAATTCATCCTCTCTCAAAATGAAGAGATGAGGGTCTCTTAAATAGACTTTCCTAGAATCCATCAATGGTTGAGATTGATTTCAATCAACGGTCAAGATTACAGGTGAAGTTCAATCATAAAGGAAGATTCCCAAATTAAAGGGAGTTAACTGATTTATTTTGAGTAGAATAAGGAGTTAACTGATTTAATTTGAGTAGAATAAGGAGTTAACTGATTTAATTCCTTTTTGATCAATAGTGAACTGGAAATTTCCCTTTTTGAACTAAAAAGAGATTTTGGTGAGATAATTAATTTAATAAAATGAGATATACTCTCATAATTATCTTTTCTATTTAATTAAATAATCCTTTAATTAATTAGAGACACATTCCTTATTTAATTAAATAACTTCATTTAATTAAATAATATCTTTTAATTAATTAAAATAGGCATATTTATTAAATTAAATAAATTTAATTCCATAGTACATTAGCCTTAGGATATAATTTAATTTAATTACAGTATAAATACTTAGTAATTAAATTAAATATTAATCAATAGGTTAATGTGACTAATATGAGTAAATATTATAGGAATTAAATAATAAGCATGATGAATGTAGATTAGGGTTTTTTGCATCAGACAATTAAGTCAAGTAGGGAGTAGCTGAATAAGAATTTTCTTAATGGAATAGGACTTTAGGGTTGATCAGAAATAGACCAGAATTGGTTGAAATGGCAATGAGCCAATTTTGGGGTATTACACAATGTACTTTTGTTAATACTGTATCAACTGAATGATCTTCAACATGCTCTAGTTGATGCATCACTAAACTTCATTTAATGAGCTTTAGATAGGGGAATGACCCTAACTTCCCTCTTAGACACAAAAATGCATTCTTAGGTAATGGCTTAGTGAATATATCTACATTTTTTAGTTTAGTATCCACATATTCCAATATTACCTCTTTATCTTATACCAATTCTCTCAAAAAATGATATTTTATAGCAATGTGCTTGGTTTTGGTATGCATCATAGGATTCTTTAATATCTTAATTGCACTAGTGTTATCATAGAAGATAACCACTAGATTCTTGATCTCTATCTTCATACTTGCCAATAGTTGCTTTAACCATACAACATTGGAACAATTAATAGCTATTACTGCATATTTTACTTCTACTATGAAATAAGAAATACAATTCTTCTTCTTGCTTGTTCAAGACACTAGTCTTTTACCTAGAAAGTGCTAACCTATTTCAAACTACCAAGTAACAAAATGCTTGATACCAAGATGGTGAAGATCAGAATAGCCTAAGGATTAGCTACTTCCTATATTCAGCTAAATTGTCTTCATATCTGGACCCAACTTCAAAAAAACCATAAAGATTTTGTAATCTTTTGGCTCTGCAAAATCGAGGTGGGTGCACCTTAGGGATAAAAGGATTCAACACTTTTGATATCATCTTCACACTTCATTCATTAAATGACATTCTATTACAATACTCATCCCCTATAGAAGATGTTTGGTCATAATTCTTCTAAGATTTACAATTAATTTTGGGTAACAATAGCTAACTAAAACACAAAGATTATATGCAAACAAGTATTGACCATTTATGATACTATTTATACATATGAAATAAAATTGATTTTCATTTTAAGATTTTTCTTGATGGTTATCCATGATATGTTTATATGCTAACTAAAATGATTGATCACTGCCTCATCTATTGGGATTCAAAGTCTATCCAACTATTTTTTGACCTAATTGATTGCATTAAAATCAATATTATTAGTAATCTTCCCTAGAACTCTTTCTTAGGCATATCATTCTCACATCCTAGAAATGCTATCACATTCACTAAAGAATTTACTTAATCTATTGAACTAAAAGTAGTAGTGAACTAAAATACAACCTATGCTAGTTGCATTAAATTGAACAAGCTTTGCCTATACAACCTCAAAATAACCAGTCAATAATGATGGAGACAAGATTTAGAGAAAATAGATATGGCAGTGCTTCATGCTTATATTAATTCTCTTTGAAAATTATATAACATTGGAATTTAATATGCAAAACAACTCAAGAAAAGAAACCATGATCCTTGAAAATCAATGTATTTTCAACCTTGAAAAGAAAATACTTCACAAAATTGGCATAAAGGAAATTGGACTGATTAAAGCTAG
This sequence comes from Cupressus sempervirens, assembly GCA_028749045.1. NCBI lineage: Eukaryota > Viridiplantae > Streptophyta > Pinopsida > Cupressales > Cupressaceae > Cupressus > Cupressus sempervirens. Next base: position 234,208,359 of record CM053783.1, read on the forward strand.
TAAAACTAAAAGTTGTACAAAAAAATTTTAGACCCGCTTTCTAGCCTTGGAATCTCATTCATATAGTATGAGATACAACGAGCTTTAAGCCTAGAGATTACTGATAGCTATCCTTAAGAAAGAACGATATTTACAAATAGCTACTATCATAAAAGACAAAAATTGGTGCAACAAAATGAATTGTATTATGAACATTCCTTTTGTGGGGACCACTTTTGATGCACTTCTTTTTTGCTAAGGAATTTATTTATTGGGATTGATTATGATGCTTGTGATGGACCATTTTATGATACTTAAAAACTGAGTTTAACTTGTGGTTTTGCATCCATGTCATCATATACTAACAAACTAATAGCTACAATTGATTCTCCTACTACCTGTAGACACCTAAATTTGATTATAATGCTTTGGTAATCCTATTTAGTCATCTCTAAAGGCATCATTAATTAAATTCTCATTTAATTAATCCTTTGCCATCCCTTAGCTGATTAATTTAATTAATCATCTATAGTCCTAATTGATAAATAAAATAACTTATTATTTATCAATTAAATCCTATTCTTCTATCTAATTCCAAAAATCCCCATTTATTAAATAAATCTATTTGATAAATAAAATTCTCAAATCCAAAAACCCCTAACTTATCCCTAATCCTCCATTTAGCCTAATCCACCCCATCCACCCATACTAACCAAGCTTAGCCACTAACTCACCCACCCTCATTAATGCCATCCACTTGCACATCTCTAACATCCCTAATCTAATCCTAAACCCAAGCCTAATCCACCCCCTAATGTTGTCACATTCCCTAAGCAAGTTTAAGACTTTCCTAAACCAAACCAAAGTCTCCCCTCAAAAATCCCAACCACCAACTCATGAGTGCTCTTACAAAATCATAAAAGACTCTTACAAGCCCACTCATGACTCTTACATCCATCTTCCACACTCATTCCTCTTACATCTCTCTTACATACTCAACCCCACTCATCATGCCTTTAACCAATCCTTTACCCTACCCTCTCACACTCATCCTCCTTGTGACAAGTGTCACCTTCCCATTGGTGCTAAACAAGCACAATCCATGTGCTCTCTTTTGAGTGCATCCTAGCCCTCCTTAAGACTTCATCTCTCCTTGCATCTTAGCCCTCCATCCCTCAAGCCCTTAGCCTATAAATTGAATCCCATCCCAAGCCATTCAATCACAACCATTTGAATAAAGTTACTATGCCCTTTTGAGAGCCAAAATCCATACCCATACCCTTATAATGCCAAATTGAGAGCTCACAAAGCTACCAATTTGCCATTTACCCATCTCTATTGAAGCCATTTGAGCATTTGAGCATACATCCCCAATCTACACATAGACACATCTAAAAAAAAAAGAGAACAATCTCATTGAGAGAGCTTATCCATGGCTCACATTCTCATTTGAGTTTTTCCTCTCTTTGTCTCTCTTATATGTTATGTTAGTTTTATGTGTACATGCTTTCATTGAATTAGTATTTCTAGCACATTAGATTAGTGTATACATTTTGGCACACCCGGTGGGACCCCACTATGGGTCATTTAATCATCAATTTCTATCTATATGTTGTTTTTCTAAAAAAGTAATGTTTCTTGTTGTTTGAGTGAATTGTAGGGTGTTTCACTTATTTTTACAAGTTGAAGGGCGTAGTGTCATCTCTGTAGTTTGGCGTCTGCACCTGCAAACTGTTATCTCTGCCAACTACTCTATCATCTCCGCAACCAAATTGTCATCTCTACATTTTGGCATCTCTGACTATCATCTACGCATCCTAGACTGTCGTCTCCACAGATCAGCGCCTCCGTCGGCTACTCTGTTGTCTCTGCAACCTGAACTGTCATCTTCGCCGCCGCCAACTTGGACTATCGTCTCCGCCGCCGCTAACCTAGACTGTCATCTCTGCAAATCAATGTCTATGCTTGTCTCCTCTCTTTTTTTTCTCCATCGCAAAATTGACCTATCATCTTTGCCTCTTTCTCTATCGTCTTTGTAGATTAGCATCTTCGCAAATCAACATCTCCGCAGTTTGGCATCTGTGCCTGATGAACTATCGTCTTCGCTTGTCTCTGTTGCACTTCTGTTTTAAAATCTTTATTTCTACACTTCTATCTCTTGGATTTAGACCATTTTAAGCATTTTCATGCATAGGAAAAATAGCAAAAAAATTTAAATTTTTTTTTTCCATAGTTAAGCTTTCATTTTTGAAGATTTTGGGTGACTAACTAAATTGCTTTTTTTTGTCTCATTGCAGGTTGGAGCACATATGAAACCACTAACCATGTTTCTTGCAGGTTCTCATGTTGCTAAAAAAATGAACTTGAATGTTTAATCATTTGTCTTTGAATGCATGTTGCTAAAATGAACTTGAATGTTTAATCATTTGTCTTTGAATGCATGTTGCTAAGATGAACTTGAATGATTAAACACATTTTTCATTGAATGAATGTTGCTCAAAAGACACTCTTGAATGCCATGGATTAAAATCATTTTTTCTTGGAATGCATGCTTAAAACAAACAAACTCAATCTTAATGCAAAGGACCAATGAATCAATGCAATATCTCACACTTCAATTTTTGGTGCATTAAAAAGAACAAACAAATCTCTCTTATTGCATGCAATTTAGGCAAAGTTTGATTTTTGGACAATGAAGAAACTTTGTTAAGTTAAATACAAATTTGCAAAAATCAATTTGAGTAGTTCCTTGGACTCACCTCTTTTCTAATCACCCATCAATTCAACCATTGGTTGCAATCTCAGCGCCATTTATGGGGATGGGTCTACTTGAAAAAGGTGTTAAATGTTCCACAATCTAACTAACTCACTTGGTCTTTGAATGTTTGCTTTAACTTTATCAAAATTCTTAAATGACCAAAACTCTAGATTAAATCAATCACACTTCAAGTTTGGGCACTAAAATTGAACAACAATTGACATGGAGAGCCTTCGGGCGCGTGCTTGAAATCGAATCTCACACACTTTTGTTTTGGGCTTAAAACAAACTCACACTCAATCTTGAATGCCTTAAAGAAAATTAATCAATACATGACATGGAGGGCCTCCAGGCACATGATTTTTATTTTGTTGACCCTAACTCTTTTTCTTGTTTGCATTCTTCGATCGATTTACTTTTGTTGGTGCTTCAAGTTGGAATTGAACATTGTCTCTTAAACATGAGTGCTTGCAAAGTCTAGATTAGCACACATAAGAGTCAGTTGGTAAAAGAACAAGCATGTTTTTTAGCCCAAGGTCATCCAATTCTTCTCTCCCCTTGTCATCTTTTGAGGCCATCTTGGGTGCATAAGATTAGGATCCAAAACCTTGTTTCTTTTTAAGAGGCCTGCTTGGGGATTTCATTACCCCTTGGATGACCTCAACTCCAGTGTTCCGACGGAGTATAAGAATCAGGAGGTGAATCGAAAGACACCTCTCTTGGGATCAAGATTTTGTCACTCGAGCTAAGCCTCAAGGAACTTTATACCCTTGAGAAGTGAAAGAGGAGAAGTGGGTTACCGCTCCTCTCAGCTGTGTGACATCTTTTTGGTCTCATCTACAGATTTGGGCCTCATGTACCTTGTGTATATCGAGGACTCCCTAGCTAAACCAACTTTTAGCCTTGTAGAAAACTATTTAGGGTGTTAATGTGTTTGGAGTGACTGATCAAAACATTTGTAGAACATACACACTCCTCGACACAAGTATCACATTCTGAGAACCACAAACTTCTATTAGGGTGTTCCTATCTATTGCTTGATTTTATTTTACTTGTTGAATAAATGTTTGCCAAACTTGGTCAATCCTTGCTTAGGGCACACTTAGCGTAGTCACTACCTATTTTAGAAGTTGAACAAGTTGAAGAAAAACAACCAGAATCTCCCAAAGCCAAGAAAATTCAAAAATTTATGTCGGAACAACCCAAACCCAAACAGAAGTTTCAAAAAGTCAAAATCAAGCCATCTCTGGCATACCAAGAAATTTCAGCCAAGAGAAAAGAAATAACACCAAGACAACGAGTTGCCAAACTCCACAAAGCAGAGGAAAAAGCTGCCGACGAAGCACTTCAAGAGGCCTGGTTAGAGCGCACCATCAAATTCAGCCAACATCTAGGAGTTAATCCTGCTTATGCCTTACCAACTAGGCATGATTTCTATGATTAGACACCCTTGTTTCTCCACATCTTCTTAGATAAGCTTCACATTAGATTCATCTTTGTAGAAAAGCCAACCATCTTAGGTTATCCCTGTAAGCATTATTAGCTCATCCATCTCATTTAGAACCAAACTATCTAGCCAACAATCCAAAAATTGCACATCTAAGCTTTCAAAAATTGTTGTCACCTTGCCAAAAGTTTTCCATTCCTAAAATCTTCCAAATTCACCAATCTCACCAAGGTTATCCCTTTGACAGAGCTTTCTCTAGGGTAATCTAGCTTTGTCACTTGTTATCCCTCATCACCTTGAGCTAAAGGTTGGGATCCACAAGTGCTCAATCTTGTGTTCTTCTTAAAGGATCATCAGTCTATCCTTAAGTTGACACAATCACCACCAAGCTTGCACATAGGAAAGCAGACCTTTCGTGCTTTGGCAACATATCTTTGAAGTTAGAATCCCCAACCCAATCCTCCTTAGGTTTTTTCATATAGCTTTGCCTCAACCTAGGAAATAATTTGCATAGAAAAGCCTTCCCCCTTTTGCATCCATCAGCATTATTGCATCTCATCCCTAGGAACATTCTACATCTTCATGCCACCCGTCACTCGCTTAGCCAAGAAGAAAGAAACAATGGAGCCCTATCATTTAGATCGAACAACATCACCCCCCTTGAGCACTCAGCCATCCTTAAGCCTAGATAAAGCTATACCATGACCTATTGACATTGAATCTTTCATGAACCAACCGGGAAATGCAGTATTGGTAAATGCCATTATAGACAAGAATAAAGAGATAATCATGGCTAATTTTTGAAGGGACAATGTAGGAACCTTTGACTTTGGAAGACCCCCTTCATTATCAAATCCATCTCACTCGTTATTTGGGTAGTTGCCACCACCCATAGGCTCATATGATCCAAATTATCCTCAATATGTGCCAAAAGAAGAGCCTTAAGCCAATCCTTTTGATCCAACAGACCCAAACATACCATCCTCCACCCAAGTCGAAATCTCCATTTTGCAAGCCAATCCAGCCACTACCACTCCATCCTTGGTTCATACCTCTCTGCTCCAAACTGCCTTTGCCCAAAATACCTCACCATTCACTTCCTTCACTATTGCTATTGCTGCTCCCCAACCTAGCCTTCCAAATCCACCCATCTCCCAAATCAGTGCTAGCATCTTTGGCCAACCTCAGCAATATACAATAGGGATGCCACCCATGGGACCAAGTAATCAACCTTTCATCACCCCCAGCTTGTTCACCATAGCCCAAAGCACAATCCCATCATTTCCATTAGGTCTTGGGAGCTCAATACTATCAGCCACAAATCCACAAGCTACAACCTTCACTCCACAAAGCTATCAAATCTCACAAGCTACTGCCAATTTTCTGCCAAGCTCCCAAGTGACCCCAGCTCCTGCCACCACTCTACCAAGCTTCCAAATCCAGCCACCAAGCTATCAAACCCCATCAGTTCCATTCCCAAGCTTTCAATTCCCACCACCTCCACCACCAACTAATCCAGTACCTCTTATTACCAACTACTTTTCAATGCCACTTCTAGGAGGTAATCCACCACCCCAGCCAACCAACAATTATTTGCAGATGCCATCCCAAATGGGGGAACAACCCACATATTATGGTCAAACCCCACAAGCCCCCTGATCCTTTTGCCAAGCTTCACAACCATCTTATACCCTACCTCCACAAAGCAATCCATTTATCCTATAGCCAGCTTATGTTCCTCAATCCCAACCTCAAATCCCATATCAACAACAAGCCTCGCAGCACATGCAACAATATGCACCACCTCCCCCTCAACAACCTATCATCCACCATCCAGCTACCCAAACAATGTACAATCCCTATCAACAAATCCCTCACAGCCATCCATATTCAGTGGCCCCATCTAGCACATACCTACCTCAAGGCACTCCTACATTAGGGGCACCCCAGCCATCACCTATCAATTCAGAATGGGAGGAAATGAAGACAGCTCTGAAAGCCATCCAAGAAGGGAATGATCCAAAGACATTCAAGTTTGAGAATGTGTGTCCTTACCCATTTGATAGAGCCATTACCATGACACCATTTCCCAAAAACTTTGAGGTACCCAAATTTAACAAATTCAGAGGAAAAGGAGACCCTGTCACACATATCAAAGAATTTTACATGCAGTGCGAAGATGTGGCATACAATGATGTCTTCCTCTTGCGCCTTTTTCCCAAAAGCTTGGCTGGACCAGCTCTTGAATGGTTTGACAGAATCCCCTATGGCACAATTAAAAACTTTACTGAATTATCTGAGGCATTTGTAGCCCAATATGCCCATCTTGTTGAAACAGAGCTATCAATAGTTGACCTTGTCCACACTAAGCAAAAAGGTGGAGAAAGCCTTGCTGAATACCTGCAAAGATGGCAAACCCTTACCACCTGCATATCCTACACTTTGCTAGAGCGCCATGTGGTGAAAATGTATATTGATAATGCCCATCCTAGCTTGGCTCACCACATGACCATGAACTGTTTGCAAACCTATAAGGATATCAAAGAGAAAGGAATGATCCTTGAGAAAGGACTCATCAAAGATGGTGTGGTCAAGATCTACAAGGAGGCCAATAAAAATCAATCACATTCCAATGACAAGTCTAGATATTGGAACAAAAACAAGCATCTTGCAACAGACGGGGTTACTGACACTAGACATGTGAATATTGTTGGTCCTTCTCAAAACTAGTCTAACCCACCATATCAACCAAACAACCAACAAGCTATCAATTACCAATAGTAGAATAACCAAAGATATCAAAACCACAATCCAAGACCCAACTTTCAACGGTCTAACAATCAAGCTAATGCCATCAATGTAGCTGCAGTTCAAAAACCTAGATTCCAACCCGCACCTAGAAACTATACACCCCTTGGTGAGCCATTGGATGTCATTATTGAGAAATTGGCTAAGGAAAACCTCATCAAATTTCCTCCTACCCAGTAAATTGATCCAAGCCAATCCAAAGCTACATGGTACAAGGACAATGAGTATTGCAAGTTCCATAGGGTAAATGATCACACTACCCTTAGATGCATGAAACTAAAGGATTATGTGCAGGACCTCATTGATTGAAAAGAAATCACCATTGGTGCCCAAACCTCTCCCAATGCAGGCTTACAAATTTATCAAAATGCTTTTCCTCCACACAACAACCAAAATCCTGGAAAAGCACCTATCCAAAACAACACCAACAACTGCCAGCCAAACCAACAGCATGGGAAGAACAATGACCACACTTCATCCTATATAGACTATGGTAGCCTTATAGGTTGTATATCCGAGAAAGAGCCTTCTGTCAATGTTATCAATATTCGAGGACCAGACAATGAGTGTGTAGTTACCACTCGAAGAGCACAATTTAACATCGCAGGCCCACCAGTTTCATCAGCACCATCAGCTCCATCAAAAAGCTGGTACAATATCTTGGAACACCTTGGGAACATGCCAGCCCAAATCTCCATTTTAGACCTTCTCCGCACTAGTCCTGTGTACAAAGACATCCTTGACAGTGCTCTCATAGAATCTCGTGTCCCTTCTAATATCAATGCTACTAATTTTTGTAATCTCATCAGACAACTATCCTCCTCATGTGCCATATCATTCAAACCTACTGACATACCCGCGGTCAAGCCAGATCACACCCTTCTCCTTCACATAGCCATCATGGTATCCAATTTCACCATGAAAAGAGTAATGATAGATAATGGATCAGCCTTGAATATTTGCACCCTAAAAATTCATAAAACAAGCTGGGTATACTGAGGCAGATATGATCAATGAAGTTATCACCATCAAAGCTTATAACAACTTGGAAAGAACCACAGAAGGGACTATTTTGCTACCAATCAAGGTTGGGCCAGTCATCCAAGAGACAGTTTTCCATGTTGTTGATCTAAACCTACCATTTAACATCCTCCTTGGTCACCCATGGATACACACTATGAAGGCCATTCCATCCACCTACCATCAGTGCATCAAATTTATGCATTAGGGCACTAAGGTGACCATCCATGCCGATCCAGAACCCTTTGCTTACTGCAATGCAGTTGAAGCTTCATATAAAAACCATTGCCCTGGAATAGACATTGGCACAACCATCGCCAACTCATCCCACACTTGTAATGATGCAGAAACCATCCTCACCTCCACCCTATCTACCATAAAGATCAACAACAAAGGTTGTGGAGAGTATAGTCTATCAGATGCATTTGCTGTCGGAGCAATCCCACTTGATCCACATACCCATGGATAGTCGACATATCACAAAGCTAAAGAGATTCCACCTCCTCGATACAAATAGTTTGGCCCAACAACCTTTGTATCATCAAAAACCCCTCTTCATGAGAAGCTCACTCCAGATATCAACAATTGGTTACATAAGGATGCACCTCCAATAAATCAAACACGCCTTGATCACTTTAGCCAGAAGTATCCCCAAGAACATAAGCTCATCACTGAAAAATGGAACTATCAAGGTGGTGGACTAGGACCAGAAGAAAGGGGCATGCAATGTCCCATTGAAACACATAAGTGGGAAATGAAGTCAGGTCTTGGCTTTGGCATACCCACAACTAGGGGCACCAACAAGAACGGTCATGCTTTTTCGAACATCCACTGCGACCTTATAGAAATCAAAGACATTCCTGAGGAAGTTGAAAAGAGAGCCTACAATGATATCCTAGACCAAATCTTCCTAGGAGAATCTATTCTCTAAGAACTATCCATCCATTTCATTGACCTACCACTCGCTCATCCACAACTCATAGATTGGGACCAACCAAGCATCATACACATTGATGAGTTTGCATTAGAGGAAGCACTTCTAAGATTCATGGGAGCCAAAACACCTCACAAGAAGACAAATCCAGATTCTGCCTATATCTATAAGCTAGATCCCAAGGGGTATTTTGGAGAAAATCCCCAACCTAGTTTCGATACACCCAAAACGGGAAGTAAGGTGAATCCGAGACTAGCTAAGGCAGCGAAGAGAACCCCTTAGAAAGAAAATCCAAAGCCACAAGCAGAACATGAGGATTTAGTATTGCCTCCACAAGATAATCAACCAGAGGTATCATCTATTCTAATCAAGGATACTAGAGAAGTCAACATCGGTTCTTCAGAGATCCCTAGACTTGTCCACATTGCTGCATCCCTATCACAAGACCAAGTTGATATCCTCTTTGAGGTCTTAAGAGAGAACATTGGCTGATTCGCATGGTCATATCAGGACATGCTAGGGTTGGATCCAAAGCTTCTAGTTCACCATCTTACAGTCAATCCAAAGATCAAGCCCATCAGACAAAAGCTTAGAAAAATGCACCCCAAGGTGGCATTACTGGTCAAAGCTGAATTAGAAAGAATGTTAGCTACTAAGTTTATTTGACCTATCGACTACTTAGAGTGGATCTCTAACATGGTCCCTGTCACTAAGCCTTCTGGTGACATCAAAATCTGCACTAATTTTAGAGATCTAAACAAAGCTTGCCCAAAAGATGATTTTCCCTTACCCAACATAGATATGATTGTAGATCTTACAGCTAGACATGAAATTTTGTCCCTTATGGATGGATTTTTTGGGTATAATCAGATCAAGATTGTAGAAGAGGATCAACATAAGATAGAATTCACTACCCCTTAGGGAACCTTTTGCTACACCATGATGCCTTTTGGCCTAAAGAATGCTGGGGCTACCTATCAAAGAGCTATGACAACCATTTTCCATGATCTTATCCATAGAATTTTGGAAGATTATGTGGATGATATCCTAGTCAAATCTCAGACCTTCATGGATCATCTTGCTGACCTGGAGAAAGTCTTTGATAGGTTAGCCCAATATCATCTCATGCTAAATCCCAAGAAGTTTGTCTTTGGGGTCACATCTGGCAAGCTTCTAGGCTTCATAGTTTCTAAATGAGGTATAGAGATTGACCCCAAGAAGGTCAAGGCTATCTTAGACATGCCTCCTCCCCAGACACTACGACAACTTCACTCTCTTTAGGGAAAGCTTCAATCTGTCTAGCGCTTCATCTCCCAGCTTGCAAATAAGTGTACACCATTTTCACTTTTACTAAAGAAGGATGAGAACTTCAAGTGGGATCCTTTATGTCAGCATAGCTTTGACCAGCTCAAGCAGTATCTCACCAATCCCCCTATCTTGGTTCCACCAGTTCCTGGCCGTCCCCTGATCTCGTACATATTAGCAATGCCTACTTCTCCAGGGGCACTTCTAGCACAGATTGATGATTATAGTAGAGAAAGAGCCATCTACTATATCAGTAGAATCCTAGTTGGTTATGAACTCAATTACACTCCTATGGAAAAAGCTTGTTTGGAAGTTGTTTTCTCAACTCAAAAGCTTTGCCACTACATGCTAAGTCATACCATCCAACTAGTATCCAAAATTGATCCTCTCAAGTATATGCTCTCTAGAACAGCACTCACAGGTCGGCTACCAAAATGGGTTATGCTACTAAGTGAGTTTGACATCTAGTATGTGGATAGAAAGGCAATCAAAGGGCAAGCTATAGCAGATCACCTAGATGATGCACCTCTAGTAGATGCATATCCTTTGCTCACCAAATTTCTAGATGAACATATCTGCCTAATTGAAGAACAGCCCCCATGGAAGCTTTATTTTGATGGCTCATACACATCTCATGGATCAGGGGCAGGAATATTGTTGGTCACACCTCAAGGAGATTATATTCTAAAAGCCTTCAAGCTACAATTCCCTAGTACCGACAATATAGAAGAATATGAGGCTCTCATAGTAGGATTAAAGATAGCAGCCGAATGGAACATCACTAAGTTACAAATCTTTGGCGATTCTCAGCTCATCATCAAGCAAGTCCTAAATGAATATCAAACCAAAGATGAAAAGCTATTACCCTACAAAGAGCTAGTTGATCAGCTGACCCAACATTTTACAAAGCTTCAGTTTACACAAGTGCCTCGAATGCAGAACAAGGCAGCAGATGCCATGGCCACTATCGGCTTGCTCTTGGAAATTCCCCAAGAAGCTACATAGTATGAGTTTTTAGTCGAGCAGCTCCTCCCACTCGCCTATGCGAATGAGGATTCAAACCGTGTTTGTATCTTGGTTGGTCCCCAATCCCCTTGGTACCACGAAATTCATGCTTACCTCAACGATGATATCATATCCCCTCACCTCACACATACCCAACGCCAAAACCTCATTCGAAAATCATCTCGCTATGTTATCATAGCCAATACCCTATATCGTTGGGGTTATCACGATACTCTCTCTTGATGTTTAGATGAAAACAAGGCCGCAATGGTGTTAAAAGAAGTACACTTCAGACTTTACGATGCCCACATGAGTGGTATTGTCCTACCAGGACAAATCCTTAGAGAAAGTTACTATTGGCCTACCATTGAAGAAGACTACTATGACTTTGTTAGGAAGTGTCTCCCATGTCAGCAGCACGCAAATCTTGTGCACGCTCCAGCACAGGATCTACAGCCTATTGCACCACCTTGGCCTTTTGCTTGTTGGGGCCTTGATCTAGTTGGAACTATCACACCCTTCTCATCTGATGGACATAAATGGATAATAACAGCTACAGACTATTTCACTAAGTGGGTGGAAGCAGTCCCCCTAGTCTCAGCTATAGGAGTTCAGGTCTCCAAGTTCATCTTGTACCACATTGTTTGCCGCTTCGGCATCCCATCCACCATCTTCACTAACCACGGAGGTAACTTTGAAAATATCAACATGAAAGAATTATGCACTTCCCTCCACATCCATCACCACTTTTCTAGCCCATATTTCCCACAAGGTAACGGCTAGGCAGAGGCAACTAACAAAACCCTCCTCAAAATCCTAAAGAAAGTTGTCAATGATTTCAGCCGCGATTGGCACCTACAAATAAATCCAGCCCTATGGGCCTATCGAACCTCCTTCCGTACATCCACAAGAACAACTCCATACTCCCTAGTCTATGGTGTCAAAGTGGTACTACCCATAGAGGTTGAACTTCCCTCATTACACATATCTTTGCAAGGGCAAATTTTAGATGAAGAATAGAGAGTAGCTTGGCTCACCCAACTAGATCTCTTAGATGAGAAGAGACAACAAGCCTATGACCATCTCATAGTTTATCAAACTCATCTCAAAAGGAATTTCAACAAGAAGGTGCTCCCATGACACTTTCAGCCAGGTGACATGGTCCTCAAAGAAAACATGAAAGTCCAAGCAGATTGAGAAAAGAAAGGCAAGTTTGAACCTACATGGCTCGGTCCTTATGTTGTCACTGCATCCTTTGGCTCCAGAGCCTATCAGCTATCTACACCAGAAGGAGAACTCTTGAATGATCCTACTAACATCATTCATCTCAAGAAGTTCTATGCTTAAAAATCCTTGGTATACCCAGCTTTTGAAAAATACAAAAAAATAGTAAAGAGAAATAAGCATCCAATGGTGAAAACTTGGCAATTCAAGTGCCTTGGATAGGTACCTTGGTGAAAACCTAGTAATTCAGGCACCTTGTGTACTAAAGACTAATCCATTATCTATCACTATCCTATCCCTCATCCATCCACCCACCGTCCCATAACACACCTGCTTGTTCCCCTGGTGTTCCAACCAAATATCCAAAATCTGATGAAGCTTGTAAATACCTCCTGTACAGCTTGTAAATCTTGTACCTTAGCTTGTAAAATCTTGTACCAAAGCTTGTATTATACCTTGTAAATCTAGTACCATACCTTGTATATCCAAATCTTGTCCAAAGCTTGTACCATATTCCAAGTTGTAAATAATCTTGTATCCTAGCTTGTATCCTATCACGTACACACACAAAACCCCATTTTCACTTAAGCTTTTCGCAAGCCATCTACTTATCCACCTAGCACCTATTATAGACATCCCATCCTTCACAAAGATTTCCATTTCACAAAAAACCCAAACATGAACAAACTTGTACATTTGTAAGATATCTTGGTCCGTCAGCTTGTACATCCTCTTTAGCTTAGTACCATTGTATCTATCCAACTTTCCTGTCAGTTCATCCTTGGTCAGCATCTTGCACACATTGTACAACTCTTGGTTAGCTATTCCAATGCATCCTTTAGCTAGATTTCCTATCACCAAAGTGTTATCCTTATTAGTTTAGCTTGCCAGATGCATCACTCATCCAAATCCATTAGCATAGGTGCTCTTCGATAGATCCTTGCAGGATATAGCTTTCCTCATGTCTGATCTTGGTCCATTAATACCTCATCCTACCCATCTCATTGGCAAATGGCTCTCTTTTGGATTTTCACTTTCTTTTGATTTGGAATCTTCCCTTTTGGGTCTTGAAATATCTTTTGCAAGCAATCTCCTTGTTCCCTCCTCAAGGTTGCCATGATATTCCATATCAAGGTATGCTGCAAATGGGGCAATCAGAGTGTAAGGTCTTGATCATGTTTTTTTTTTCTTGTGGGTTACCCAGTGTCATTTCCACGCTGCTTCCTCTGGGATTCATGTGTGATACTAGGGCAATCCTTGTGTGTTTTTTTTGAGTCAGTTTGTTAGTCCTCTGGACAATTAGTGAAAAGGCCTTGATGTTCTTGGTAACCTTGGCAATTAAACAACAATCCTAAAGAAAATCTAGTGCTCAACTACATGGTGGTACTTCTTTTTGAAGTATCCCCCCCACTCAAAAAAGCTTCAATGGAATCCCTTCATCTCCATTATCCCCCATCCATATTCTGCATCTGTCGCTCCTACCCCAGCTTATGCCTCAGTATCTCTTTGAATCCCTCCTCATGCTTAGCTTTAGGGATCCACAATCCTAGTCTTAGGGATCCACCAATCAAAGCAATCCACCAAGCCTCATCTTTTGAGATCCACAATCCTAGTCCTAGGGATCTTCGAAACCCATCTTTCGCCAATCTGACTCTTTGAAATCCTGTTGCATCAGCTTTATCATTCCATCATCCATCTCCCTACCATGGATTTCTTTTATAGTTCTCCACTCCTCCATCCTTCCCCGCACTCTTGGAAAGTCTTAAGCTTGCTTTACTATTGTGCCTCTGATTTCCCTTTATCATTCTCCCATAGTGAGAGTTTGAGCTAATTCAACCCCTTCTCTTTTCCAATCTATGTCTTAGCTCATCTCAATTTCTTGTACTTTTCAAAAAGTCGTCGAGCCTCATTTCTCTCTCCACTGCCTTCTTGAGGGGGCATCATCTAAGTCTAGTCTCTCCTCTTCTTATCCGAGACTGGGGCAACCTTGTTGCTAAAACATCTTCCTCATGTCGTCTTCATTCAAACTTCTTTGAAATAGTGTTGTCTCAACACTATGTCAAAGGGGGGCAAAATGTAGACACCTAAATTTGATTACAATGCTTTGGTAATCCTATTTAGTTATCTCTAAAGGCATCATTAATTAAATTCTCATTTAATTAATCCTTTGCCATCCCCTAGCTAATTAATTTAATTAATCATCTATAGTCCTAATTGATAAATCAAATAACCTATTATTTATCAATTAAATCCTATTCTTCTATCTAATTCCAAAAATCCCCATTTATTAAATAAATCTATTTGATAAATAAAATCCTCAAATCCAAAAACCCCTAACTTATCCCTAATCCTCCATTTAGCCTAATCCACCCCATCCACCCATACTAACCAAGCTTAGCCACTAACTCACCCACCCTCATTAATGCCATCCACTTGCACATCTCTAACATCCCTAATCTAATCCTAAACCCAAGCCTAATCCACCCCCTAATGTTGTCACATTCCCTAAGAAAGTTTAAGACTTTCCTAAACCAAACCAAAGTCTCCCCTCAAAAATCCCAACCACCAACTCATGAGTGCTCTTACAAAACCATAAAAGACTCTTACAAGCCCACTCATGACTCTTACATCCATCTTCCACACTCTTCCCTCTTCCATACTCATCCCTCTTACATCTCTTTTACATACTCAACCCCACTCATCATGCCTTTAACCAACCCTTTACCCTACCCTCTCACACTCATCCTCCTTGTGACAAGTGTCACCTTCCCATTGGTGCTAAACAAGCACAATCCATGTGCTCTCCTTTGAGTGCATCCTAGCCCTCCTTAAGCCTTCATCTCTCCTTGCATCTTAGCCCTCCATCCCTCAAGCCCTTAGCCTATAAATTGAATCCCATCCCAAGCCATTCAATCGCAACCATTTGAGTAAAGTTATCATGCCCTTTTGATAGCCAAAATCCATACCCATACCCTTATAATGCCAAATTGAGAGCTCACAAAGCTACCAATTTGCCATTTACCCATCTCCATTGAAGCCATTTGAGCATTTGAGCATACATCCCCAATCTACAGATAGACAAATCTCAAAAACAAGAGAACAATCTCATTGAGAGAGCTCATCCATGGCTCACATTCTCATTTGAGTTTGTCTTCTCTTTGCCTCTCTTATATGTTATGTTAGTTTTATGTGTAAATGCTTTCATTGAATTAGTCAAATGAGACATCGTAGTGTATACACTAATCTAATGTGCTAGAAATACTAATTCATCTGTTAAAAATTTTATAATCTAACCAATCAAAACTCAATACCTCATGTCAATTCAATACAAAGTCTCCTAACTTATTTATTTCAAAAGATTCTTCCCCAATATAATTATAGAATATGTGCACTTTAACAACTTCGTCAATTGTTCTTTCCCACAATACGTGCCCTTTTTCACTTATAACCCCATTTATTCCAAGGTATAATAATTCATCTATTATTTGGCCCATTCCCCCTTTTTTAAAAATCTATCTTATTTTCTAAGTTTATGGGGGAAGAGTTCAAATTTCTTAGCAAGATACTTTGAAAAAATAATTATTATCATCTTCTACACTACAACCCTCTTATCATCAAAATCAAATAGATCATTAGTCATATCAAAGGTTTTTTCTATTTGTTCACAAGAAAAACTAATTACTAAAATACATAAAAGTGTGACATCCTTATCCCTACTATCCCATTTACTCACAATGGGCTTCAACACATCCTCACAACCTGTTATTTCATTCCACATGTCAATTATATTGACCAATTGTTCATAGAATGTTGGACAATCAATCTTATCTACTAGATATAAGATTGTTTTTCTAATTTCGTCCCTATATAATTCATTATACTCTACTTGTAATGCTCAAATTTTTCCCTTCTCTTCTTCATACTCCTCAACTATATAAAATTCTAGTCTCCATGGAGTATTAGGTAGCTATATGAGGGGAGTTGATTTAAAGGGCTCAACTAGAGGATGAGGATAAGAAATCCTAGGGTGGCTAGATTCTCCCACTTTTCTCCTTCTAAGTTGCTTATCCATTTGGGCCCTGATCTTCCAACTACTGTATTCTACTTCCTCTCTCCTCATATTCTTTCAACATCTCTTCAAATTTAGCTTTGAGCTCTATTTTTTCTTTTTTCTTTAATATTTAGCATCAACAACTCCAAAGTCCACCTTTTTTTGGGTTATTTTGGATACTTTTTCACTATCCACTCCCTCTTCTTTGTATACCATGAGGCTTCCTATATGCTCAACATATGAAACTTCTTACATCTTGGTCTTACCCCTTTCCTCAATAGACCATATCACAAATTCTTGATGATAATCAATATATTTCAATCCCTCGTCTACTTCCAAGACCTATTCCTTAGTTTTAAACTCAGTATCCTTTTCTTTCTTCACATTATTAAAAATTATGGTGTTTGCAATGTCCCATTTAGGTAGAATTAAAATTCTTGAATCCTTCAATAATTGTCTTCCCCCTCCAGGGGTTATTTGTGCAAATTCTTCCATAAAATTAGCTTTGACTTCCTCTTCAATTTTAGAGTCCTTTTTGTTAGGTTGCTATGCTTTCATTATTTTACACTTGGCATTGAAAAATTCTCTAGACATAACAAAAATTCCATCATAATAAAAATTTTAAAATCCTGTGCCAATACAAGATCTATCTCCTTACTTCTATAATCTTCCACAATGAGAGCAGGTATAGGAATAGAAGGTTCTTCAGGTACTCCTTCAATATCTATTTTTATAACCACAATATCTCTTTCCCCTTCTATCTGTCTCAACTATTTTCTCAAGGATATTTCATCATTGATCTTGAGTGGAGACTAGGTAGGTGAATACTCTTCAACCCTATAAGATCATCCCCACTCCAATTTTTGTTTCTTTAGTGTATGTGTAGTAGGTGGGATTTTAGATCTTGGTCTTTTATATGGAGGAATAGGTTGTACACTCCTAGCCACTATGTACTCGACTCTTTTCTGCATTGTATATTTCCCTGGGTTCATAATCATTTTACTTTCCAACCTCTTTTCCAACTCAATGGCCTTGTCTGGGTATGCTTGTGTCAGAAGTTCTTTCTTTTCATTCAAATTTTTCATAATCCCAACAAAATTATCCATTAGCATATGTACTTTTATACCCCAATGTTTTCTATCAGCTAAGGGATCATAATCTAGCTCAAAAGAATTTATGGAATCTAGGATTTTTTTTTATACTTTCCATTTTTCCTTCCTAAGATCTTGTTCTTATAATGAAAATTTATTTCTAACTATGTGCTTTCGAAATTATACAATTTTCTTTTGATTTTTAGCCTTAGTTCTTTCTCTAAAGAGGTCATAAAATCCCTCTAAATCTATAAAACATGCATGGGATAGTGCCATTTGATATTTGTCTAAAAATTTCTCTAAGTTCCTCCCTCCCTTCTTAACCAAAAAAAAGTTGTGAACAATAGAAAGTTGGGGAAAGAAAGTACCTTTAGATTTACCCAGAAATTCTCTCTCTTTAAGTAATCATATCTACCAAAAAATTTCAACAATTCCTACTTTCACAGGCACTTGATAGGGTAGCACATGTGGTTTTCCCAAAAAACCATAAACTTTAAAAATAGTAGACATTGCATATGGGATGATGGCTCCCCAATTATGAATCACCATCAACCCTTTAGCATGATATTTTGGTCTAATCAACTCTAATAGAGGCAAGAATGTTCTACCACTTGTGCTCTTTTTATCATCAACACTTCCTACCCTATCATTATCTATTTCTTTCAAATCCAAATCACCTCCTTTTTTGTACCATAAGCCATATTATTTAGTACCTTTTAGATATCACATGATTATTTTTATTGCCATCATGTGATTTTCTTAGAATCTTGCCACCATACCAACAACTAATGCAATATCAAGCCTAGTATGTACTACATATTACAATTTTCCAATTACTGATATGTATGTGGTTTGATTGACTTCTTTGGAATCATCATTTTTAGAAAGCTTATTTCTAGTAGACATAGGTGTTATAATAGGTTTTGAATCTTCCTTTCCAAACTTCTTTAGTATCTCCTTAATAAATTTGGATTGAATAATATAGATACAATCTTTCATCTATTGGATCTGCAATCCAACAAAGAATTTTATCTCTCAAAATATGGACATCTCAATTTCTTTACTCATATCTACTAAAAATGCCTTACATAAGTCATCATTTCTTATAAATAAAGTGCCATCTACAATTTTTTTGCCAACACAATCTTCTTGTTTGGTCTTTCTTTGGTATATATACTATTGTTATCATTTGTCCTTTGAAAACCAATTTTTATCAAGTAGTTATAAAGTCTTTCATTCCAAGCTCTAGGAGCTTTCTTGAGACCATACAAAGCTTTTTGTAATTTATAGACCATATCTTTTTTGCTTAGATCTACAAAACCTTTAGGGTGTTCTATGTAGACTTCCTCATCAAGAATTCCATTCAAGAATGCAGATTTTACATCCATTTGATGAACTTTTAATCATTTGCATCTTGCATATTCTAGTAGAGTCCTAAGAACTTCCAATCTTGCAATAGAAGAAAACTTTTCACCATAATCAATACCTTCTTCTTGAGAATAACCTTTACATACTGACCTTGTTTTTTTTTCTTGAAACTTTTCCATCTTTATTTAACTTATTTCTAAATATCCACTTTGTACCAATTGCATTTTTATCCTTGGGTTTAGGAACATGAGTCCAACTCTTATTCTTCTTTATCTATTATATTTCTTCATTCATGGCTCCAATCAAGCTTTAATTATCCAAAGCATCTTTAAAATTTCTAGGTACAAATTCAGCAAGAAGACATATACCTTTCACTTTGTTTCTTGTCATAGTTCCATCTGACTTGGCTCTAATGATCTAATTAGGTGGATGATGCTTTCCGACATATCTTTCTAACATAGGTACTTTGGATTTAGAACATGTTCCATTAACCTCTTCATGATCTTCTATGTTAAGCTCAAGTCCCACTATCTCTAACTCAGGTCCATCTAACCTAGTTTTCTTAGGCACTAGCTTGGTAGAATCTAATTATGAATTAGGTCCTTTAGACTATGACTCAGGTTATGCAAGATGCAACTATGAACCTTTTTGAGATTTTGGGGACTCAGGAGGTGAGGCCTCATGAATTCAAAATAGATTTGGCATGGTGTCAAGTTCATAATAAACAAAATTTCTATAATCCTCAGGTTCTTTGTTGCTTTCCTCTCTACTCTTTTCTACAAGTTCATCAATTCTCACATCTACACTTTCTATGATCTTATGAGTAGTTAGATTCAAACTTTTGTATTCTTTACTTGTGTTAGAGTATCATAAAAATATGTCTTCATCATCTTTGACATCAAATTTACCTTTCCTAGATTCCTTCAAGATATAACATATTTCATATGGAGCTTTATTTGAGTCTTTCTTCAACTATATTTTGTTCAAGGTATGTATTGCAACACTAATTACTTCCTTCTAGTATTTGATTTCAACACTCTTTTTTATCATCAAGGTTCTTTCACAATCCATAATGGTCTATTCCTTTTTTCAGCTATACCATTTTGATGAGGTGTACTGGGGATTGATACTAGTCTCTTAATTCCTTTTTCAATGTAGAATTCATTCAACTCATTGGAAATGAATTTACCACCTCTATCTAATCTCAAGAATTTCATCTTCTTTCCAGTTTCTTTCCCTACTCTTGCCACATACCACTTAAACTTTTGAAAAGTTTGAGATTTTTATTTTAAATACATTACAATCATCATTCTAGAGTAATCATCAAAAAATAGAATAAAATTCTTATCTCCACTATAACTCTCTATTCTAATAGGGTCGCATAGGTCTATATGTACTAGGTCCAAGACTTCTTCTGAATGATAGTCTTTTCTTCTGAAACTTGACTTGCCCATCTTACCAATTTGATAATTTTTGCATAGATCCATATTAGGTTTCCTCAAACTAGGAATACCTATTACTCTTCTATTTTTTCTTATCTTGAAAAGATTATCAAAGCTCACATGACACAACCTTTTATTCCATAACCAACTTTCTTCTACTTGAGTAATAAAGCATGAACTCTCACTAAGATCTAGGTAGAATATCGTACCTTTTGTTTTGTTTGCTAGACCCAACTAGATTTCCTTTTCAATCCAATAGTTTTTCCTTCCCAGTCATGAATTATACCTTGAATCCAATGTTATTCAATTTTTCCACACTCAATACATTATGCTTTAGTCCTTGAACTTGTTGGTCTAATTTTTTGTAAAATAAAAATTTACCCAATCTAGGTACAAACAAATTAGAATTGAGTCTGTTATGGAGAATAAGGTTTTTGGTCTTTGGTCCTAAAAATTTGTTAGCCTTTGAAAACCTCGGTTAAACCCTATGTTTTGTTCCTTTTGAATTTATGTGGGCATGAAACCTTTTAAAATACAAATATTTTGTGTCTTGTTAAAATCTTTTGTGCCCCCAAGTGACCTTTTTCCCTTTGTTTCACATCGTCTGATCCTTGTTAGATCGACAGTAGTCACATCATCACTATTGAAAGATGCATGTGTTTTACCCTATGCAACAGTAAATTGAGGGGTAGTGTCGTGAAATTGAAGTGCAATAATCATAAATTATTTTTCTTTAGAAGTTTTTAGTTACACAGTTTATGTCGGTGTTGTTAGAGCCTAAAAAGGAACCAAGAATTAAAAAATGCGAAAGGCACCAACAAAATCTAGTTTTTTTGATGAGTTGCTATGTTGCTATTGAAAAAAATTTGCACCTTTTTGGTAGCAACATGCCACCTTAACGAATAACACAGATTATAGTAGCTTTTAAATTTCCCAATGACCATAAAATCTCCCAAGTGGCATGGTGGATGTGCAATTTTATTGTTCTATTTGAAGCACTAATTAAGATAATCACAATTTGATGGGTATTTATCTTTCTGGTACCAAATTTTAACAAGACACTAGAGGTCACTATGTTGTGATTGAAAAAAGAATGATCTTTACCATTAGTGACATAGTGCCTTGATAGAAAATGATAGCACAACAATATTTTCAAAAGGTGGGTCCCAGACATTTGCTTCATTAGATATGAGTCAAGAAACCTTTGGACATAGTGGCATCCAGTTGGATACATGTCATGCACTATAAAAATTGTGAACAATAGAAGTCACTATGTTGCTATTGGAAAAACTTTGCACCTTGCCATTAGTGACATAGCGCCTAGCTGAAAAGTGAGCATGTGGTGGGACCTAAGCCATGAAGTGATATAGTAAGGATAAAAATATTAATTTATGAGCCATCTACATAGTATGTTCTCAGGTTAGTAGTAACTTGAACCCATGCTCTAGTCAGAGACCAAGTGAGGAATTATGATCATTAGATTAAGATGAGATCAACGGTAGTCACCTTGTCTCTATAAAAAGATGTCCACTATTTACTCTATATGACATAGCAAATAGGGATCCACCATAGTATATGCACATCATTCAGTTTTGTTTCCATCAGATCAAGCCTAGATCTATGGCTGTCACTATGTTCCTATGATAAGTTTCTCGAATTTTATGTATAGTGACATAAAAAACAATGAGGGACCCACCACTCTAGTAATAAAAATACAGTAAAAAGCCTATTATCAGATTAAGATTAGATCAAGGGTTGTCACTTCCTTGCTATGGAAGCATGCTCACTCTTTAGGTATAGTGAGGTAGCAACTCAACAACACATGTCTTTAGAAATTAGTGGGTCTAGTTTGAAATGCCAACAGTGATGGAAATGTATGCATGGGAAAATCTCATTGGGTTGCCTTCCAACATGTCAAGTAGAACATGGCTCATCTCTGCTTGCCTCCCTAGATTGTAAGATTTTTCAAAGATCAACGACATAAATTTGAACCTAGAAGGTGGTGCTACTCTATGCATTTATGATAAATGAAAGATTTGCATGTGAGAAAAATAGAGTATAATAAAGGAGATTTCACCAGTTCCATCTCACACAAACAAAGATTTCAAGTTTTTCTAAGTAGAAGCCATTATTGAGAATATTGTGTTGAGCTTAACAAGAGCATGAAGTAGTTTCCCATTGTTCACAAAGACATTGCAGAATTATAGAGGAATGAATAGAAAATTAAGTACTTATACTATAACCTCTATAAAATTTTAGTTTCTACAAATTTTAATCAAGATGCCTCCAAAGAAGGTGTTTTCTGGTCAAGATAATTATTTGGATAGGAATATCCATAGTGACCTACTTGAATTGCTCCCTGACTCCACTATTGAAATTGTACAAGTTAAAAAACTAACCTCATTAAACCCTAGGGTGAGAATAAAAGATAGATTATATGACAAGGGGAATTGGGTGTGGGATGCTAATACCTCTCAAACTAGTCTGGGTTTATTTAAGAAATGGGATTTAGAAAGGAATTTGTTTGCCCCACATGCAAATATTTGGAACTTTGATTTAGGAAAGTTAGTAGTCCCAAGTGTCTTTATGGATTATGACCTCCATGAGGCTATGGTAAAAAACTATGACCAAGCCATTAGAGTGGTGAGAAGAATTGATGGCGATATCCTTATCATAATTAGCCCAGAGGAAATTAGGGAAGTATTTGGTTTAGGGCCTCTCGCTGATTATCATGTGATCGTTAATTTGAAAGGGTTATAAAAGGAATACATGTCCAAGAAGGATGCAGTTAGGCAAGGCATACTGAGGGCACATATAGGAAAAATTGGAACTCTACCAGCAATAACAACATCCTCCAAAGAACCTTTCAAAAGGGCATACTTCAATACCAGGGTAGTGGAGGCATACAAGACTCTATGCAAAAAAATTTGAGAAGATGAAGAGGAGTTTATGCCCATGAGTTTTATGTACATGATTACTCTGATTTTCTCTTTTCATGTGGACATAATTTTTTATTTTGCTTCCTATTTAGCTGAAGAAATTCATAATGGATTGGTTGGGATTACTAAGGGCAAGGTGGAAAATATTTTTGGTCATTATTCTTTGATAATGCACATGTTTCTATTCAAAGGAGTAACATATTTTGCAAAGGAGATGAAATTGAATAGGGAACAAGATAGGGAAGCACTCCTAGTCCAATTATGGAGTGCGAATATGACCTAGGAAGTAGATAAGGCTAGTTTGGTCAGGTTTGATAGATATTTTACCTCAAAACTAAGATGCTTATTGTTCAGTGACAATCCTAGAATACCTAAGGCATTGGTAGGTCTTATTAGGCCCCTAAAAAATCCTATTGGTTTGAAGGTTTCACATAATTGGGGAGACATCATCCCATATTCAGTTTCAACTATGATCAAAATTTATGGTTTTAGAGGTACCCCCCATGTATTACCCTACCAAATGCCTTTAAAGGTAGGAGTAGCTAAATTTTTGTGGTAATTGGGAGGATTAGAGGAAACTTATTTGTTGGAAAGGGGTAGGGGCTCAATCTCCCTACTTGTATAGTGGCCCATCAATTTGTAATCACAAAAGGGGGTTGTCTTTCTCTACACAAGATTTTGAATCAGTATAAAATGGTTGTTTCCCACCTTCATTTTTGTGATACTGAGGGATTTTATCATTTGGCTTTTAGACATAGAATTAAACTTGGTAAAATTGAGCATGAATTCTATTTTCTTGAAGATATAATAAGAAATGAATACTCTCTGCAAGAGTAGGAGACTAAGAAGGAAAAGCGGAGAGTTTTATCAAAAGTTTTGGATTTCGTTCATTGTTTTGACACAAATTATAGCCCTTTAGATAATATTGTTACCACTATAGATAAAATAAGTAAACTTATGAATACCTTTCCTAAGATAATGGAGGCCATGAATGAAAAGAAGAAATTTTTTATTAATTTTTTCCTAGATAAGGCTAGGGAGGTAATGAGAAGAGTGGGATTTACTCTCAGCATAGGGGTAGGTCAACTGACCATCTAGAAAAGGAAAGGTTATACTATCACTCAAAATAAAAGGCCACTGTGGATAAAGGTAAACAAATAATTGGGTCCACTAGTGTAGTTTGGGAAGAGAGGCTTCCTAATTCCTCCCCTAAGAGGTAAAAAATAATAAGGGAAAAAGATCCTCACATTGAGGAGTATTCATCCTGACAAACCCCTCTGAAGATTGAGGAAGAATAGCTCACTAGGGAGAAAATTGAACAATTAAGATCCCAAGGAGGAGTTTTTGTTACCCAATCAAAAATAGATAAAGGAAACCCCCAGGAGCCTCTTGTGCCAAGTTTTGAGTTGACAGTTGTAGATTATAAGGGAAAGGAATTTAACCCTATTTTAGAGCAAGCAAGTCAATAGTTTTTGTCAGATGACAATTTTGTCAAATCTAGAGCTTTTTGCCAATTTGCATGGAGAACCAATGTGGGAAAATTTGAAGAAAGATGTAATAAAATAAGAATAGAGCATCTTGAACTAGAGGAGGTAGCCTTGCAAAATCAAATAAAAGAAAATATGATGGAAGAATTTCAAAACATAACCCTTGAAGAGGGGAGACAAATGGTAAAGGCCTCAAATATTTTATTATTACCCAATTGGGATATAGCCGATGCTTTGATTTTTAATTCTGTTTCCAATAAATTAGATTTGCAAGATCCAAATAAGAAGTTGTTCATAGGTATTGCATTCAATGAAGACCAAGCTACCTTAGTCGTTTGGTCATTAAGAAAGGGATATAAGGTTGTTTCATCACATCCAGATGACTCTAGATTAATGGGGAATATCATTGTTAGAAAAGTAGTAGAGACATCCTATGTATAGGTAGCACACATGAATGTAGGAACCTCTTAATTTGTCCTAGCCACTATAGAGAAAGAAGAAAAAACAATGTTTGAATTGCAGAGCAAATACGAGAGTGTTTTGGAAGCCTACAATAAAGAAGTTCAAAAAAGGATTGAGCTTGAAAATAAAGTAATGGGAAGGTCTACAAGACCAAGAGTAACATATCCCTATCCTCTAGTGGAACTTTTCAAATTCACTCCTCTCATAGAGATGTCAGATACCTTACAAAGGCCATAGTATTACACCGCTAAAGACTTTGAAGAGGAAAAGAGCAAACTATGGCCATTGCATGTAGAGCTAAATTTATAGTATGAAGATAAATTGAGAAAAAATCTCACATATTTGGGGGATAAAATTGAATGGCCATTATTTTACAACCAATTAGAAAAATTAATAAGCATATGGAATGATATGAAAACCCATGATGAGGCTCTGAAGCCTATTGTGAATAAATGGGTAAAAAGAAGGAAATAAATAATATTTTTGCGTTACTCTATCATAGAATTTTCACATGATCAAATTGAAAAATCTTATGATATGGTTAGTACTCTCCCATAATTTGATAATAAAAGAATTCATCTACAAAGAAGAATAGTAGGCTACTTGAGCAAATACAAGAGCCAAAAGTTTGATTTATTCCCTTGTGTTATAGATAGGAAGAATAAATTAAAGAAAAAGAAGAAATGGGCTAAGGAATTAGATGATTTGTTTTAGGAAAGTCATCAATGAAACATGACATACATGGTGGGCCACCACAATAGAAGAAATGGTAAAATCTCAGATATTCTTTGATTCTTTGAAACAATAATTTGTTGATATTGATAGTGATGATGAGTATGTAAGTAAGAAGCAATAGGACAATCTGCATTTTGATTGGCCAAATGATACACTTTATGACAAGTGGATGGTAGATATTTCTTTTGGTGAATAGTTAGAGGAATTTGAAAGTGATGATGAAGAAATACATGAAGATGAATTACAAATTATCAATTCACTTCCATCAACACCTAGAAATGAGGAAGACAAAATAGAGTAGTCACTCTCAACAATGGAAATAGATCAACTAGTTATTACTGCTAATCAGGAGGAAAGCCAAATGGATGAAACATCAAAACATGTAGGGTAGGACAAAGAGGAACAACCAATTCAAGAAGAAAGCATCATGGTCCGAGCTGATGATATGGAAGAAGAGGATTCACAGATAATGGTTGTTTTGATAGTTCATGATGGTGATAGTGAAGAGCCATGAATTGAAGTAAAGCTACAAACATTAAAGTAGAATTCATCATTAGCAAGCTTGATTTCTACATACTCTAATGAATCAGAATGATAAAGGAACCTATCCTCGAGTTTTTAATATTCCAAAAGATGTAAATAGAAAAACAGCCCCATCAAAGGAATATCTTGATGAAAAATCTTTTTTGTTATACAAAATTTTATCTTTTGTGATAGCATGAAATGTAAATATCTTTTGTAAAAGGACAACTATCAATTCCCTACACCCAAAGCTTATTGCATCTCACACTATATAAGTGAGATTCTACGGGTAGAGAAAGGTACTATTTATAATACATTTTAGTTTTATACTTAGGATATTTTCGGTCCAGTCTTTGAGGAAACTTTAGGATGTATTTTCTTTGCAAATTTTCTAAGAATACATTAATGTGGAGTGATCTTTGTGTTTCTTTCTAGGGTCATTCTGAGTTTACTACAATTTGTATACAATTTTCAAGAAAAATTAATACAAATTTTGAGTTGTCTCCATATAAGTTCATATTGAATTTTGTCTCCTTCGCTATTACTTAGTTACTATGAGATTGTATGATTAAAGCTTGTTTAATTGAATGCAATTCATTTAGCTTGTGTGTCAATTCATTACTACTATTAATTCAATGAATTAAATAAAGGCTTTGATGAATTTGATGGGATGGTTGTGGTAATAGAAAGGGCATCTATAAGAATGAACTCTAGTAAGAATTGCTGATAATATTTGTTGTAAGGCAACAAATCAAATCCATAAAATTGTAGTAGACTCTGAGTCCTAATGGAATAGACATTGATCAAATTAATTTAATCTATAAATAGGTAGTTCATAAACAAGCATCAACTCTAAAATCAATATCATTTTTTAAAACTATTTTTTAGGATCGTTAAAGGTGGTCATCACTCATTTTTATCTAATTTCTAAGTGCTAGGTAGCTACTATTTCCAAAAATATTTGTAAAATTTAGGAGAATTGTGACCAAATATGTTCAAGAGGGATGTATATCATCTAAAATATTAATAAATGAAAATGCTATGTATGTGTTATAGAATGAAGATGAGAATTAGAATGAAACTAATATAATCCTCATACAATAGCATCCAATATGAATCATCCCCTGGGTATACCCACCTTGGTTGTGCAGATCCTAAAGAGTAGAAAACCATCCTTGGTTTTGTTGAAGTTGGGTCCAAGTGCTTTACACATATAATTGTTAATGGGAATTGGCTAATCCTTAGGTTGTGTGAGTAATTTCAATTTGGTATTGAGCATTTTGTTGTTCTATAGTTTTAAAACACCAATAGAAACTAGTAAGCATTGTCACATATAAGTTAATTGGTTAGTGAAATACAACCTTTTCCCTTTATGCAACAAGGTTCCTTGTTTCTAAATCTCACACTACCACCATTATAATATTCCATGTGTTCAATTTTTTTTTAATCACCAGTCATATGATTTGAGTAGCCACTATCAATAATCCATTTATCATTTTAAACCCTTCATCATCAGATTCATCTTTTACTACAATGTAAATCATTTCGCCATCTTCATTATTATCTAAATCTTTCAGTATAAAACAATATTGTTTACCTTTCTCCTTGTAGTCTTTGTAATTTTTGAAATCCTTCTTTCCTTTGAACTTGTTGTGCTTGTTTTCATCTTTTTCTTCTTTATTTGGACACCTAGCATCAATGTGTCCAACTTCTTCACAAGAGAAATAGATTAGAGGAATTTTTCATTTATAATTTCCTTTTACTTTGGGATACCTTCATGAAAGTATTGCTTTAATGCCTTCAAGATTGGTTTTAGAACTATCTTCCTCTTCACTTTCAAATTGTTTTATTTTAGTCCTTTTGTATTTCTTCTTGAGTGATATGTTGGCTTCAAATGCATACTCAAGATTGCTAGAACTATGAGTATAATTATCATAGTTATCTAGTTCAAATGTTGTTAACCTTCCAACTAGAGCATCCAAAGTTATCTTGTTATTTGGATCACATCTCATTTCTTTAATAGTAGACACTTTGATTGCATAGATAGGAAGAAGAGTTTTGAGTACCTTCCTTACCATTGTTACCTCATCAATTATTCCTCCAAATAATTTTATAGCACTAACACTAGCTTTGATTCTATTAATGTTTTCACCTAATCAACCTGACCTCTCAAGCTTTGTGCCTTGGCTCTTTTTACATTATCATCATGTCTATATATATCTTTTAGTTTGGTCCATATTTCATGAGAAGTAGCACATCATTTGACTTCATAAAATTTAGCATAGTTCAGAGTTGATGCTATATCAATCATCATGATATTATGACTTTTCCTTTTAGCAATTTCTTCTACAAACATTGTATTGGTAGGAGCCTTATAAGTAGTATTTAAGTATTTCAAATCTAAATCATTTTTTGTTTCTAGATGCAAGTTCGTAAGTTCCTACCATGCTGCAAATTTGTCTTTGTTCAACTTGAGAATCTCTCTTTTGTAAGACATCTTGATCTTTAGCTTAGATCCTTGAAACCTTTTCTACAAGCACAAAGAAGCTTTAATACCAACCATTGAAAATATAAGAGTAACTAAGAGGGGAGGGTTGAATTAGCTACCACAAAAATAAATCCTATATTTCTTAGATGTTAATTCACATCAAAAATCTAATTAAATTAAATTTTCTTGTAACTTGGCAAACACACATGCACTTTGTTTACACTAGCAAATGTTATAATTTGGTAAACACTAAAATAACTCAATAACTAATTAACATGAACATCTTTAAGATATTATCTATGATTAATCTCACTTAACTTAGTTGCATACACATTAGAGAAATATCAAAAACACAATTAACACCAAGATATAAGGTGTAAATCCAATTTTGTGAAAAACTACCAATTGCAACTAGTTACTAATTTTTACTCTTCCAAAGTGAGCCCTATTAAGAGCTAACCTAATTAAATGTTACAAAACATACTATTAGGTGTGGCCCTAGTAGAAGATTTAATAAACCTATTAGGAGATGCCTTGTTAGAGGTCTTTTAGACACTTCAAATAGAAATTCCACCTTGTTAGAGGATTTACAAATAGCTACTAAGACAACTTGGTTAAGAGATTTAGATCACTACTACAATGGTTAGAAAGTAACAATGAGATGACCTAATTTCTTATGCACTTAAATTTCTAATTACGGATCTCAATTTTGACTTGTATAATTGATCCTTCCTAATCAAATGTATCTTTGGAGCTCAAGAAGGATATTCTTCTTATCCTTCCAATTCACTTCCTCTAGGAATCATCAAATCTTCTAGTCACTTCCACACATTCAATCCTCAACTTGATCTTAATTTATATCTTACACATTTTTAATTTAGGTTTAATACAACATAGAATAATTAATATTCATCTTCTCAATTGGATAGAACCAACAACCAAATCAATTAAACTTAATATGCCAAAATGAGAAAATCCTTTGTTAGTTGACCATGCTTAGTAGACACTAACTTAAAAAAGATTTTCCTATGTTAACTAAGTTAGGGTATACATTTGGAAACCAAGTAAACTTGGTAGACACTATCTTCTAAGCTAGGAAAACTCTAGAATGCTTGACAAACATATGAAATTGTCTTCATCACTTGAATATGCTCAACAAATAATGACTATTAATGATATGACATTTTTTGTAATATCAAAGATAATACACAATTAATCAATTTTTTCCAATAGCAACGACTTGGAGAAGTTATTTAAACAACAATATGGAGATAACACAAATGTTGGTTTCATGTTGAACGATTTCAATGACATCAAAAAAAACCCTAATGAGTCCACTTTTGACTTCAATGTTAGATTTCAAAAGAAAATTATAAGCTTTTCCAAGTAATGAGAATAAATGAAGATAAATTTATTACTACATACTCCAATGTCTTTGATAGTAAGATGGCTTATAATTTAAGAGACAAAGATCCAAAAACCCTAAGGGATGCTTATGAGATGGTAGTTATGTTAGAAAATATAGTCCACCAAGATAATTTGAGGGTGGGGTGGGGGGGGCGGGCGGGGTGGGGGTGTGTTGAATTAGTTATGCAACAATTAAAATGTTTATCTTATTTAATAAAAACTTAACCATTCAACCAAAGTAAGAAACAACCACACAAAAATGCACATAGACAATTACACTAGATTGGTTCACTAGGGAAAACACTGGTTGGAATGATGCCCAAAAGATGATGTACTAATATAAAAATTCCTTGTTAGAGGATGGACCTTGTTAGGAGTCTATTACAATATTTAGTACATATGAGTCCCTATTAGGAGACTTTGAATCCCTATTAGGAGATTCCAACCCTATTAGGAGTTGTGCCAACACTTTTACAAGTTGTAGTATAATGTATGCAAAATGAGTCCACTACCTAGACATGCAATTTCAACTACAAGAAGAGCTCACTACTCAAACATGAAATTTACTATTATGTTCCTCTTTTCTTATTTCTATCAACCAAACCAATCACTATCAAACCTTGTAGACTAGGTCACAAACATCAATCACTTAGAAAAACACCGACAATGAAGTTTCCTTTACTTCTACTCTATTGCATTCAACTTCGCATTCCACTCTCTCTACTACTTACAATCACTTGACATCAATACAATTTTTACAATATCATACTATCTAATTCTTCATGATAAAGGAAAATTTCCTTCCTTTATATTGATTCTATAAAATAATTCCCTGAGTTAGTTGTTAGACCTTCTCAATTAATTATTATAGGACCACATTAAGAACACATTACACTTAGTGATACCATTAATCTTTGGCCTTGCAACTTGAATAAATTTCTATAAACACAATACTATGACAAAAAAACTTATCCACATCATCATCAACATGTCTTCTTCATATCCTCAATATTGATTCTTAGAATAACAACTTTGCTAAGAGATATAACATGTTTACCATAACATGCCTCTATAAACTCTATCTCAGAACAAACATCACCAAAACTTAAATAACTACTTCTAGACTTCTCATTTATTTGTTTCGAATTAACCTTAAAAGTATCTCCCATAACCTTAGATAGTTAGAATACTTAACTAGTCATCCATACAAACTTAATCTTTCTACTATTCTTCTATTAGATACCATAGAAAACTACTATGTTGATATCAATGACAAACTCAGTTATGAATGTAGCATATCATCATAGTAACATATCTACAATACTCCCCCATAGGAATATCATTAGCATTCATGCTTTCATCAATCCCTCAAAAATTTAATATTGAAAATAATAGAAAGGCCTTGGGTAAGCTAGGAAGAATAGATAACCCAAAATTGTTTGACCCAAGGAAAAAATAAGAAGTGATAAACCTAGTGTAGGTAGAAGCCTGAGGAGGACACAATGGGTCAAGCATTTAATCTCCTAAAAAAGATGAATCTACTAGCTTTTATTACAAACAATCCTAATGCTAGTGAGAGAGCCTTATGAAAAAATATCATTTCAATAGGAAACATAGAATGCAAAACTATCCATACACTACTCAGTGGAAACATGGAAAGCCTATCCCCAACACTACCAAAATACCAAAGATAAGAGTATCCCTGACCCTCTGCAAAAGATTTTTTTTAATATGTCATATGATTTACCATGGTGCATCCTATGCCAATCACCTCATTCTTCTAATTATGCCATAGTAGCCCAATCATTTGCTACAAATCAAAATGTAAAAATTGAGGAAGGAAAGGAGAAGGATCCCAATGACATTAGTTGTAACATGGTAAATCTATGTGACAACTATGAAGATTTTGATCTAGAAGAGCATGAAAATGATGTTGTTGATCAGATAAATTTTTACCAATTACATCATCATCAAATATTCTTAAAAAATGAAGATTGTGAGGAAGATAAGGTTTGAACTACATCTTCTAATGTTGGTCATATAAATCTGATAAAACCTTCAAAGGAAGAGATCAATAGAATTACAACAAGATTGGTATCACAAGTACACAATAATTATAATTTGAAAATAAGTACTATCAATAGTGATACTGGTAAACCATCTGGCATCTTCATAAAAGATATTACTCACAAGATGAATGATGGAAATAAGAAGGATAACACAATGATAGAAAAGGTTATGGATGATAAGAGCAAGAAGTGAGGGGCCAAGAAGAAAGTACAATTTCAAAATGTTGAAGCATTCAAAACCAATGTATATGATAAGAATTTAGAGCTTGGTCCTACCAAGCAAGTGACAATGCCTACTATTCAAACAATCTCAGCTCTAGGTATTCTTGTTAAACCTACTTTGTGTGATCCAATTGATATGATATCTATGATATCTCAAATAACTATAAAAGTTCCTTTGTCTGAATTATATAGAATAGAGGAGCATAAGAGTAAAGCTTTATCATAGTTTGGTGGGATAAGTAATAGCAATAATATTGTTCAACAAAAAGCCATACGTCAAACCCCTTTTGTAATAGAATATTTTGGTGTCATGTCCAAAATTCGTCAAATTTTTTTAGATAATTCATCTATAGCATATTTGAAATATATTGATCCATTTTTTCTTAGCCTAGTTATAAAACATAGAACTCTAAAAAATTGCATGAGAAATTTAGGAGCATCTAATACCATAATTCCTTTTAAAGTTATGAAAGTCTTAGGTTTAGAGGTAGACAACAAAAAAGGTAGTTGTAGGCCCATGGATGTAAGATAAGTGCCTATTATAGGTACCATTAATGCACTACCTTTTAAGCTAGCTACCTATCCTAAAGTTGAAAAGACCACACCTATCCTTGTGGTTGACATTCCTCCCCACTATGAAATGTTATTATCTAGAAAATGGAGTCTAGAAATGGGAGCAATTTTACAATGTGATTTGTCATATGAAACTTTTCATATAGGTGATAAAGTAATTAGAGTAGATAGGGACCCCAGGGTTAATCATATTTTTGGTATTTTTGGAGATAATATTGACAAGGATGCTACATGTTTTCTAAACACTGATATAATTGAATTTAAGGCTGTGCTAATTATTCAAGAAGTTGAGAAACTTCCACCTATAATTGCACATGAAGTAGACTGTTGCATGGATTCACATATATTGTGGACCATATACTTTCATGGGGAAAGTTCTAGGGAAAGTTTAGGAGTTGGGGTAGTTTTTGTATCTCTAGAGAAGAATATTGATGCAATGAACTCAAGAATTTGTACCCTGAGGATCCTAATTTTACTGAAGCATGGAAGGCTTGCAAAGAACCTATTACTATAGGTAGAACTAAGTGGCTAGATTATTTGATTTAGGATGGTATGTTGTTCAAGGGTACTCAATTATGCATTCCAAGGAGTTCCATGAGGGAAAACTTGATCAAAGAGAAACACAGTGGGGGAATGGTAGGACACTTTGATCAAGATAAGACCATTGCCATTCTTAGAGAACATTATTTTTGGCCTCAAATGTGACAAGATGTGAAGAAATTTGTGTAGAGTTGTCAAGTATGTCAAGTAGCCAAAGGATTTAGTTACACTATTGGACTTTATCAACCATTACCTATTCCATCAAAGCCTTGGGAGGACATAAGTACGGATTTTTTTCTTGGATTACTGAGGACACAAAGGGGTAATGACTCAGTATTTGTGGTGGTTGATAGGTTCTCCAAGTTGGAACATTTCATTCCATGCCACATGACTCATGCTGCTATACATATTGCAGATTTATTTTTCAGAGAGGTGGTGAGACTACATGGTCTCCCAAAGAGTATTGTTTCCAACAAAGATAATAAATTTGTTAGGTATCTCTAGAGGACTTTATGGAAGAAGTTGAGGATAGAATTGAGGTTCAGTTCTACACAACATTCATCGTCTAATGGATAGACCAGAGTGGTAAATAGAATTTTGGGCAATTTGCTAAGGTGTTCAGTGAGAGATAAGCCCAAGGGGTGGAATTTGATTCTACCACAAGTAGAATTTGCTTACAATAACTCTACAAATAGGAGTATTGGTAGATCACTATTCCAAATTATGTATGGGAGTAGCCCAAGGATTGCACCTAAATTGAGAAAGATGGAGTAAGGAGAGAGGACAAGTGTTGAGGTAGAAGAATTTGTTGAACATATCAAGAGCCTACATGAGGAGGTCCATTCACACATCACAAAGATGTATCAACATTATAAAGCTAGGGAAAATCAAAGGAGGAGACATAAGGAGTTCCAAGTATGGGATATGGTTATGGTACACTTACAAAAGGAATGGTTTCTAGTGGGTACTTACAACAAGATGAAGATGAAGAAATTTGGCCCCTGTAAATTTTTGAAGAAACATGAATCAAGAAATGTATATGAGGTGGAGTTTCTAGATGGGATTCATGTTTCTCCTATCTTCAACATTGCAGACTTAATAGAATATCATGATGATGCCACAAATGAGGGTTTGATGCTGGAATCCTATCCAATTCCTACTTCTAAGAAGGACGAGATAGAAGAGATTCTAGATAGTCATGTGGCTAGGAGTACTAGAGATAGGCAATATGAAGAGTACCTAGTGAAGTGGAAAGGATAACCAATAGAGGACTCAACTTGGATATTAGCAGCAGAGGTTGCCCATTTGAGTTTTCCTCTATCATAAAGTGACAAGGTCACTTTTCAATCCACCTTAGGTGTTTGATGCAGGAGTATCCAATTGAGTAAAATAAATAACATATCACACAAAAATATTCTTAGAGATAGTTTATATTTTCATTTTTGGATACCCATTTGGATCAAATAAAGGTTCCAACTCTCATAGTTCCACTATTAGTGTTCTAGGTTAGAGTTTTTAAGCACCTTGGGATAGGTGTAAATGCCAAAAAAAGTAGGTCTATGTTAGAGGATGTAAATTGGATGGATGGTTATATTTTTAATTTAAAACACTCCCAAAAAAGAATTAGGTCAAAAGGCTTCACATTTAGAAAGTTATTGTAATTTTTTAAGTGCCTTGAGACCTCCTAAGACCACCTCAAAGCTAGATATGGGGCACTAAATAGCCTCATATAGGGACAAAAAATTGGAGACAATCAAATCTGGTCCATAGGGCTATAGATCACTTTGAGATCTTTCTAAAAATGTAAATGATTCATCAATCAGAGTTATGGTTCAAAAGTTATGCCTCCTAAAAGTTGGACTACGATTTCTAGATTCTTCTAATTTTACACTGACTTCTAACATGATTTTTGGAAGCTTTTGTTTTGGTGGTGGATGCCAATTGACATATTCTAGAATTTGTTCCTAACCCTAAACCATTCGGGGCTTATTCAAGAGTATTTCTGGCATTGTAAAGGTAGATCTTAGTGTAGTTAGAGAGAAGATACTGTGTGGAGGATTTCTTTCTCTAGAATCATATTGTTGTAAGCCCATAGGGTATTTTTTTCATTGATAATAATAGTTCCCATTAACTATGTGTTCATTCTAGTCATTGATTGTGTCTCCATCAAGTGGTATCAAAGTGAGAGTTCTTGAGTGTGCGGACAGATTGCCCAATGTGATGTAGTTTGCACTAGGTTCTTGATTTTGTAGATAGATTGAAGATAGTGAGGTAGTTTGCACAAGGTTCTTGTGTTGCATGAGATTTTTCTTCTAAGGACTTGAGCATGGAGAAGAAAAATAAGAAGATGAATTTTGTGATTGGATGGATTCTGAGGATTCCTTGACTTGAGAAATTTAGAGCAAAATATCAATAGTCATTGTTAATTGATTTGTAGAAGAAAGTGAATGAATTAGAAGCTCAGTTGTGGAAACAAAGAGCACATCACTAGAAAAGAGATGTTGATAATCCATTGGATGCAAAAAATAAAGAAGATCTAGTGGAGTATTAGACATGTGATACAAAAAAAGGGCAAGAGGATGAAGAAGAAATTATTTGTGAACCAAAAGTTGAAGAAGATGAAAGAGAAGAGGAAGAGCATGAAGATAACTGGATTTTTGTGCTAGAAGTAGATGAAGGTGATTTGAAGACTGTAGTAGTAGAGGGTGCATATAATTCCTTGGCTGGAAGCCAAATAAGTG
This sequence comes from Cupressus sempervirens, assembly GCA_028749045.1. Lineage (NCBI taxonomy): Eukaryota > Viridiplantae > Streptophyta > Pinopsida > Cupressales > Cupressaceae > Cupressus > Cupressus sempervirens. The sequence goes on from CM053783.1 coordinate 234,244,976, forward strand.
AAGTGATTACATGCCTTGTTGAAGACACGGAAGAAGAAATCAAAGATGAAGACGTGAAAGAGGTAAATTTCTATGAATTATGGGATGCTAAATTTGAGATGAATTTGAAAGATGGTGATGGTTTTCATGAGGATCTTGTTAGTGATGTGTGGTATGCAAAGGAAGATTGGTATGGTGTTTTTGAGTTTATTATAGGTGTGTTTAATCCAATAAGATTGGATAAGGATTAGATTTATACTTGGATAGAGTTCATTGCAGAGGAGAAATTTCAGCAATAGACACTTATTCTAGCTAGGTGTTGGAAGAGAAAAAAAAAATTGTCACCAATGGCTACTTCATTTTGTGAATCCATATTCATAAATTTTTTCCTACCATAGGAGTCAGATGCAGGAGCATCATGCATCATTTATTTAATATTTGTTGGGTGTTTAGTTGTATTTAGATGGAAATTCTGGAAGGTTGTGGATATTGTGGAGTGGAATTCTAGAATGTTGTGGATAAATCATGCATTGGTTGGTAAATGCCTCTTTAAGTAAGGCTTATTATCATTTGTAATCAAGCTCAAGAAGTAGAAGTCTTCAAGAACAAGCTCTTTTTTTGTATGCCCTTCTAGTTGGAAGACCTTAGTGTGGAAGCTATCTTATATGTAAGAATTTGGAGTTCTTTCATTTGGAGAATATTGTAATGGATTTAAAGTACTAATGGATGCTTTATGAAGCATTTTGTCATCTCTTTGTCTCCATATTGTTGTGATCTTAGTTGTGAGTTGGTAAGGGTAGTGTGGCCCTACATCAAATACTTTTAAGGTTTCATGTACCCTAAATTTTTCATGTACCAATGACATAGCTGAATATGAAGCACTCTTACTAGGATTAAGAGTTACAACTAATCATGGAATGAAAATGTTGCATGGTATTGGTTATTTTGAGTTGGTAGTTTCTCAAGTAAGAGAGACATATGCATCCAATAATAAAAGTTTGAAGTAGTACAAGAATGTTGTGTGGGACTAAATTAAATTGTTTGATTGATCTGAATTCTAGGATCTAGGACTACTATAGAGAATGCTAACCAATTACATAAAGTTAATTTTAAAGCTTTAATAAAGAAAAATTAACGTAATTGCAAGTAACAAAATGTAGAATGAGATGATAGAAAGAGAGATAGAGACACAACACATTTGATTCAGAGTTCATCCGGGAAGGACTGCGTCTCTAGGTCTAGCTCCAATAGGGGGACCGATCCGATCAACTCCAATAAATCAATACAAGTGATTTATGACAATTCCCTTCAAGGACATGCAGTAAAATTCTTCTATGTGCAGGAAAAATCATTAAGTCTCCAAATACATAAAATCTCTCTCACCATTTGCATAATTTCTCCCTTAATTTTCATGCCTCTAAAAGGCTCCTAACCCCCCCTTTTTATACAAAATATTTGCCTAAAATAGGGCAAAAACAAACAAATCTAATAATAGGCCTTCACAACTATCCACCTTCGAAATTAGGCCTTAGTCATTTTAGAAATTTGTCATTATCCTCTTTTGGAGGGTTAGTTTCCAACAAATCCCCTTAATTGGGCAAGAGGAATCGGCATTAGTCTAAACTTAAATAAAATCCATGCATTTTATATGGTAAGCCACTCATGTGGCATGATGGTAGTGGAGCCTTTTGTCACAAAGGAGATCGGCAGTTCCAACCCCCACACCGATCTTTGGCTTTAACTCAAATGAGCACCATTCAAACCATAAATAGAATATTTGATAACTAACTTTCCAAAGCCGCTGATGGTGTAATGACCACCGACCAAATTTTAGGGGCCAGTGGTCACGGGTTCAAAACCCAGCACCGCTAATAATAATTTTTTATTTTATTTTATTTTTTAAATTATTTTTAATTAATTAATTAATTTATTTATCCACCTCAAACTTCAATCGGGCATATCTTTTGCATATGAGCTCCATTTTTTATGAAACGAACGTCGCTAGAAAGCTCTTGATGACATCTTCAATTTGAAACCCATTGTTGACCACTTTCAAGATGATTATTTTTTCACCTTTTGATGACTTATGTACCTAGTTTGACCAAACTTTGACTAGCTATAACTTTTGCGTATGAACTCCTTTTTTGCCCATTCGAATTTCCTTGGGTGCAAAATTTTGAAGACTTTAAAATGATGTTGATTGTTGGAGTTTTTGAGATAATTCAATTTTTGTTGAAAATATCCCCTGGATCAAGCCTCCCCACTGAGAAGCTTTCGGACCATCGAAAGTTTGATTACTCAAAAAATAGGTGAGGGTATTTCTCCCTCACTTTACCAATCTCCATCCATCTTTCTTTGCTTGGATGCATCCCCTTCAATCCCACTTGGAGGTATTCAACTAGTCCTCTTCATGAAGTTCTGACATTCTTGTCAAGGATGACATCTTCTGGCAATTCTATCATGTACTCTAGTGAAAGATCATCAACTGATGGAACCTGAACACTGATGTCCTCATCCAAAATCATCGAAAGCTCATACAACTTCAGATTCTCAACATTGAAAACTGAGTAAATTTGCATGTATGGAGGAAGATTAAGGCAGAACGCATTAGTACCAATCTTTTCCAAGATTTCAAAATGACCATACCTGATAGGCTTGAGCTTCCTTCCTTCACCTTGCATTCTTTCCTTACTAATATGTAACCAAACTCTATCACCAACTTGGAACTAATGATCAATGCAATGCTTATCATGGTGAGCCTTGTATTTTGCTGGCTCTGCTCCAACTGTGCTTCTACTACCTGATGGATTGCTTGGACCTTCTAGATGAACTTCAAAGCCCTCTCTGCATCATGGCATTCATCGATGATATCATCCTTTCCAAAAGAAAAATCCATTGGTGTTTTTGGCAAATAAGAAAAGCAAATCTCAAAAGGAGACCTCTTTGTAGAAGAGTGTGTTGCATGGTTGTAAGCGTGTTGCACATAGTGAAGACTTTCATCCCACAACTTAGGATGCTTGTTGTAGTAACCTCTAAGTAGATGAACCACTGTCCTATTGACTACCTCTATCTATCTGTCAGTCTGTGGATGGAAGGCTGTACTCTTCTTCAACTTGGTATCCATGAGTCCCCACAAAGATGACCAAAATTCCCCTAAGAATCAAGAATCTCGATCTGATACAATGGAAGTGGGTAACCCAAAATGAACCCATACATTTTGAAAGTACAAATGAGTAGTTAGTTCAGCAGTGACTTGCTTTTCACAAGGCATTAAAATACACATTTTACTGAACCGATCAACTACTACATACAAATAATCATGACCCTTCCTAGACATAAGAAAACCCCCCACAAAGTCCATCGATACACTTTCCCATGGATGGGATGGTATAGGTAATGGTGTATACAAACCCAATTTCCTATTACTTGGCTTACTATTTGCACACATTACACATCCTTTTATATATTTGGTGACAATTTCCTGCATACGAGGCCAGTAACAATATTTTTGCAATTGAGCTAATGTCTTACTTAACCAAAAATGCCTTGCAATCAAAGAGGTGCGTGCTTTACGGATTACATATGCGTGTTCATCTTTAGGAATGTATACTTTTCCCAAGTGGTACAGTAAATTATCCTGAACATAGTAATCTTTCTCTTCCACATGTTTACCCTAGATTAAAGCTACATAGATATCCTTAAAGTCCTCATCATTAGCATATTGTTCCTGAAAAATTTCATGAACCGTAGAACTATTCTGAAGGATTATCAAAGCATTCTTAACAGGAGGCCTGGAGAGCATATCTGCTACTTTGTTGTGGGAACCCTTTTTATACTTAATTACCAAATGAAACTATTGTAGAAAATCCATCCACCTAAAATGCCTACTCTGTTGCAACTTAGATTGTGAGTGCAAATATTGTAGTGGCTAGTGATCAATGTGGATTATAGTTTCCTTTCCCATTAAGTAGTGTTTCCATTTTTTAACACTCTAAACTAAAGCATAAAGTTCCTTATCATAAGTAGGATAGTTACTTACTGCTCCTGAAAAAGTTTCAGAGTGGTAGCATACTGGTTTACCTCCTTGCATGAGTATAGCTCCAATGGAAAACCCACTTGGATCTGTCTCAATCTCAAATGGTTGATGTAAATTTGGTAAAGCCAAAACTGGTGCGGTGCTCAACTTTTCCTTCAAAGTGTCGAAAGCCTTTTTTTGCGAACCTCCCCACTGAAAAGTTGCCTTGGTACTAGTCAATGCATGCAACGGTGATGCAATATAAGAGAAGTTTGCAATGAACTTTCTCCAATACTAAACTGCACCTAAAAAGCTCCTGACTTCTATAACTATACTTGGCTTAGGCCATTTTACAATACATTTGACCTTTGCAGGGTCTACTTTCAATTGACCATTTGCTACGACATAGCCTAATTACACTAAGGATGTCTTTGCAAATTTGCATTTTGACATCTTTACATAGAATTTTTCTTTTCTCAATACATCAAGAACTTTCTTTAGATGAATTACATGATCATCCCAATACTTACTAAATACAAGAATATCATCTAGATATAAAATGAAAAAATCATCAATAAAAGGATGAAAGACATCATTCATGACTCTCATGAATGTAGTTGGTGCATTACAAAGCCCAAATGGCATAACCAACTACTCATAAAGTCCCTATTTTGTCTTAAAAGCAGTTTTCCAAATATCATTTTCTACTATTCTTATTTGATGATATCCTCTGCGTAAGTCTAGCTTAGTGAAATAAATTGCATGTTTCAACTGATCAAGTAAATCATCAATTCTAGGAAGAGGGTACCTATTCTTTATCGTTATCTTGTTCAAAGCTCTTTAGTTTTGGATCACATCCCTTAAATGCCTTAGATGTTTCATCTTCTTTGGCTTTTACAAGCATTAACACAAAGTTCTTGCTAGAGTTGACTAACCTTTTCATTTGACCAGCATTGACTAATGCCAAATTAGTCTTAACCTTATGTACCCGTACAATGTATTCAATATTTTCTTTAAAAAAATGATACTTATTTTCCACCCTATAGAAGATAGCTTGTTGATCATATAAATAGGGACTCCCAAGTACAAGACCACAAATATCTAGAGGGACTACATCAGCTTCTACCTCATCTACAAAGTTTGCAGTGATAGAAAATCTTAACTTACATTGCTTGGTTACTTGTAATTGTGCATCATTGCAAACCCATCCAAGAGGATATGGCTTTGGATGAGGTGTTGTAGTCAGATTGAGCTTTTTAACAATTTCCTTAGATATCAAGTTAACTTGAGAACCTGCATCAAATAACGTATCAACCTTATGTTGCTTGATGACAACTCGAATGTGAAACAATGCATTCCTTTTCTTATCATTCTTAGGAGAAGAATCTTCACTTGTACTTGCACTTATGCTAGAAGAACTGGTAGCTGATGAAAGATAAATACCTTTTCCTTTACCTTGGATCTCGGTAGCAACGATCTTTGTTTCATCTCCAGAGTTAGATCCAAGGTCCTGTTGAGCTACAACAGCAGTCTTTTGTTTGCCTTTATTTCCACCAAATCACTTTGGCCTCTTTTCAGGATGTAGCTTCCAGCACTTAGAATCATCATGCCCTTCTTTCTTGCAATGTGAGCATGTGGGTTTCTCACCCTCTTTCTTTGCTATAGTTGTCTTTTTATCCTTCCCTTTTCTTTTGGACTTTTCCTCAGACTTAGATGACTTTTTGTCAGACTTATCAATGAAGGTACCCTTACCTCTTGACTCTAAATGTGTTGCCTAGACACAGAATTCATCCAAATTACAAGGATTCAGGATGAGAATAGAGTGCCTTAGGTAAGAATGAAGACCACCTATATACTTGAGTAAAGTCTCCTGGGTATACAATGGAACATTTAATGAAATAGCCATTTTACGAAACTCATGGATGTACTCTTGGACAGCTTGACCTTTCCCTTGTCTAAAATGTTGCCAACTCATCATTAACTGCTACATATGGCCTAGGGGATAGAATTGCTTCTTTAAAGCACTAAAAAATTCTAACCAAGACATATTTAACTTACCATGTTTTGAGGTTTCATGCTAGGTCCTACTCTCCCACCAAGTTAGAGCTACACTACCTAACCGAAGAGTGCCTAACTGAATTCTATCAACATCATCTACAAGGTTTTGGACTCTGTAGTAGACTTCTACTTGCTGAATCTAGTCATCTAATTTCTCAGCATTTAACTCCCCAAAATATTTTGGCAAGTCAAACTTTACATGCAACTTAATTCGAGGCTTATGTCCACCTTTAAAAATATTAGAAGACTCAAAATGTGTAGAAGAAGGAGAAGAAGGGGGAGAAGGAGAAGAGGGAGGAGATGGAGGCTCATGATCAGGATCATCATCAGTGCCTTTCTTTTTCCCTTTGTCATCACGAGCTGCATGCCTTCGCATCTTCTCTTCTTTTTCTTGTAACAAAATGGTGTATTAGCTCTTTGTTTTCTGATCTCAGGATTATATTCTTCCAGATCACCTTCACCTTAATTCAACCTGGATCTTCTTAACATTCAAATCTGCAATACTAGTCCAACAAAGCTCTGATACCAAATTTGATTTGAATTCTAGGATCTAGGACTATTACAAAAAATGCTAACCAATTACATAAAGTTAATTTTAAAGCTTTAATAAAGAAAAATTAACATAATTGCAAGTAAGAAAACATAGAATGAGATGATAAAAAGAGAGATAGAGACACAACACATTTGATTTCAGAGTTCATCCGGGAAGGACTACATCTCGGGGTCTAGCTCCAATAGGGGGACCGATCCGATTAACTCCAATAAATCAATACAAGTTATTTGTGACAATTCCCTTCAAGAACATGTAGTAAAATTCCTCTATGTGCAAGAAAAATCACTAAGTCTCCAAATACATAAAATATCTCTCACCATTTGCATAATTTCTCCCTTAATTTTCATGCCTCTAAAAGGCTCCTAACCCCCCTTTTTTATACAAAATATTTGCCTAAAATAGGGCAAAAACAAACAAATCTAATAATAGGCCTTCACAACTGTCCACCTTCGAAATTAGGCCTTAGTCATTTTAGAAATTTGTCATTATCCTCTTTTGGAGAGTTATTTTCCAACAGATCCCCTTAATTGGGCAAGAGGAATCAACATTAGTCTAAACTTAAATAAAATCCACGCATTTTATATGCTAAGCCACTCACATGGCATGATGGTAGCAGAGCCTTTTGTCACAAAGGAGGTCAGTGGTTCCAACCCCCACACCGACCTTTGGCTTTAACTCAAATGAGCACCATTCAAACCATAAATAGAATATTTGATAACTAACTTTCCAAAGCCACCGATGGTGTAATGGCCACCGGTCAGATTTTAGGGGCCGGTGGTCATGGGTTCAAAACTCGGCATCGCTAATAATAATTTTTTATTTTATTTTATTTTTTAAAATTATTTTTAATTTATTTATTTATTTATTTGTCCACCTCAAACTTCAATCGAGCATATCTTTTGCATATGAGCTCCATTTTTGATGAAACGAATGTCACTGGAAAGCTCTTGATGAGATCTTCAATTTGAAACCCATTGTTGACCACTTTCGAGATGATTATTTTTTCACCTTTTGATGACCTTTGTACCTGGTTTGACCAAACTTTGATTGGCTATAACTTTTTCATATGAACTCCTTTTTTTCCCGTTCGAATTGTGTTGGGTGCAAAATTTTGAAGACTTTAAAATGATGTTGATTGTTGGAGTTTTGGAGATACTTCAATTTTTGGTGAAAATATCCCCCAGATCATTGATGTATTTGGCATCTCTTGGATGGAAAGAAGAAACAACAAGATGTTTAATGTCTTAGAAAATGTAGCCATTAAGCCTAAAGACATATCATTTGTTGGTATTTAATAGATTGAAGTACAAAATAGGCCATCAATTCTTGATAATATAGAACACTAAAATTTTTTTGATGATGATAAAGATATTTTTAATTTATTGTCAAATGAGGACAACTATCATGGTCAAGAACTTGATTGTAGTACTTTACTCAAGACAACAGATGGGAAAGAGACAATCTTTGGCTAGGATATTTTGCAGTTCAAAATAAAAAAGGTACCCAAGTGATTGGTAGTCTTAGAAAGAATGTTTGATATATAACCAAGATAGATTGAAGTTAGAGGTTAGGGATCACAAACCACAAGAACTTGAAGAAATTAATCTTGACACCTCTAAAACTCCAAAAAAGGTATATATTAGTCAAAATTTATTATTGAAATTAGAAAGGCTCTAACTAATCTACTTAGAAAGTAGAGGCATATCTTTGTATGGTCATAAGATGACCTCAAAGCCTATGGAAAAGATTTGTTTTAGCATGTCGTACCACTTAAGGAAAATGTCAAACCTTTTAGAAAAAAGTAGAGGCTAGTAAACCCAACCTTAGCTCCCAAAATTCAAGAAGAATTAATGGAGCTAAGGGATGGAGGAATAATTAAACCAATTAGACACTCTACCTAGGTATCAAACTTAGTGCCTGTTAAGAAGAAGAATTGAGATATAAGGCTTTGTGTGAATTTTAGAAACCTAAACATTGCTTCTCTAAAAGATAACTATGGTTTTCCTAACATGGAGGCCATGCTACAACAAGTGACTAGTTTAGAACTAATGTCCATGATGGATGGATTTTTAGTTTACAACCATGTTCTTATGAATGAAAAGGATTAGTTTAAAACAACCTTTACTACCCCATGGGGACCATATGTTTATGCAAGAATTCCTTCTAGTTTAATTAATATAGGAGAAGCTTTTCAAAGGGCCATGGATGTAGCTTTCCAAAATTACATTGATAAGTTTATGGTAGTATACCAAGATGAGGTTACAACATATTCAAAAAAGGTTGAGGACCATTTTAGACACTTGGAGAATATTTTTATTAAATACTTAGAATATGGAATCTCCTTAAATCAAAATAAGTGCACATTTGGAGTGATAGAAGGAAAGTTGCTATGTCACATAGTATCAAAGGATGGGGTAAATATCAGCCCTAAATAAGTGGCTGCAATTGATAAATTTCCCAAGCCAAAAAATGTAAAAGGAATATAGTCATTTTTTCGGCAAGTAATTTTTTAAAAAAGGTTTGTTACTAATTTTTCTAAAATTAGTAGGCCAATATCTAAAATTCTTAAGAAAGGAGCTATTATAATTTGGGATGGTGAGCCTCTAAAAAACTTTCAGGAAAGTAAAATTACCATAAAAAATGCACTATTCCTCAGGACTCCTATTTATGTAAAGCCCATGGATATCTTTTCCTTTGCATCTTTTCATAATATGGCAACAATCCTATTGTAGAAAAATGTGGAAGGATATGAACAATTCGTTGCATTTTTTAGTAAGTCCCTTCAACCTATAGAATTAAAATTTGAGATAAATGAAACATATTAGTAAAAGTTGTCAAATCCTTTAGATGTTATCTTGTAGGTGCCACTATTGAAGCATTTTTACCAAGTGCAACTATTAAGGATATTTTCTCTCAACAAAAGATATTTGGTAGGAGGTGTAGGTGGGTCAACAAAATTCAAGAGTTCAATATTGACATCCAAATTACTAAATTGATAAGGGGTCATGGAGTAGAAAAACTCATAGCTCAATCAAACTAGGATGCCAATCAAATAAACATGGTAACCAAAGGTCTAAGATTAGGCCTATGTGACATCGATCATTATGAGTGGTACACTAATGTCATATAATACTTGAAACACATGGAAACCCCATCCTACTTGATAGATAATAAAAAAAGAAGTACTAAATTACATGCAATTACATACATCATTGTTAACAATAATCTACGGTGGAGAAATTTTGAAGGAATATTCCTAAAATGTGTTGATTAGGAAAAATATGAGGAGATACTAAATGATATGCATATAGGAGTATGTGGAGGTCATTATATGGCTAAGACTATTTCTCACAAGATAATGAGAGATAGATTTTGGTGGCCTACTCTTTTTAAAGATGTACAACTACTTGTCAAAAAATGTGATGCATGTCAAAAGCTTGTAGGTCAGTTAAAGTTTTATGGAAATACCCCTCTGAAGCCAGTTGAAGTTAAAACACCTTTTCAATAATGGGGTATAGAATTTTTAGGTGAGATTTCCCCCAATTCAAGCACTAGTAACTATAGGATCTTGGTAGCTACCCATTTTACAAAATGGGTAGAAGCCATCTATACAAGAAATACTACTAGAAAAATAGTAAATAATTTTCCTTTAAATAATATCATAATAAGGTTTGGATTCCCTCAAAGGATTGTGACATACAATGCATTGTGCTTTAGATCAAAAGAATTTGTAAAATTTTGTGATAAATGTGTCATAATTAGATCAAATCCTCACCTTATCATCCATAGGGGAATGGAAAATTTGACTCTATAAATAAGATCCAGTTAAAGGTAATAAAAAAGACTTTGGATGAGAAAAAAGGCATAGGATTCCAAGTTACAACTCGAAGCTTGGGCTGACAAAGTAATAGTGAAGAAAGCCATAGGTGTTGCACTTTTTGATCTTTTATATGGAATCCATGATAGAATGCCTCGTAATAATTTAATAGGCCTATACAACTACATTAAAATGTATAATGAAGATGTCATTAATGATATGCAAGAATGAATGGTTGAGTTGGTAGGACTAACAAAGACCAGGAAAGAAGCCTCTACCAAAAATGAAAAGTTATAGTTACAGGTCAAACTATTGTATGATAGAAAAATAGTTGTTAAAAAGTTTGGACCTAAAGATCTAGTTCTAATGTAGAATTCTAGGATTGAAGAAAAAGGTAAATATTGAAAATTCGATCCTATATGGCTAGGTCTTATTTAGTTGATAATACATACGGAGAGGATTCATAAATTTTGAAAGAATTATCAAGTAATATTCTTGAACTTCTAGTTCATGGAAAATTCTGAAAGATGTATTTTTTCTAAATATACTTGTTCTCCATGAATAGTAGTGTAGGTTTTCTATATACTCTATAATTTTTTTTGAGTCTTTGTAAAGCCCTTGTACAGTGTTGGCCATGTTTGTTACTCTTTTAGAATTCATCATTCTATGTTTCATTTGTGTGCTCTACTTCAAAAATTCTACATTCTTGCATGGATACAAGTTATCCATCATCCCCAAAAAGAGCCACTAGTGGCCAATTTTTTCACATATTAAAAATTTCTAAAATATCCTACTAAAAATATAGTTTACATTCAAAAATTAGGGTTGTATGCTCTTGAATCTTCATTTAAACTTGAAGATTAATCCTTAATTTGGTGTTGTTATTTAAATGTTAGATTTTGCCCTAGAAGACCCTTGAGTTAGGTCTACTTGGTATGCATTTTAGGAAAGGTATAGGAAAAATCATTTGAAAGCCCATTTTGATTATATGGGGTACCATTTAATTTGTTTGTGTTTCCTAACCTTACCCTAAGTCTTAGTTTGAATTTAGAACCCAAGCTTCCATTTTAAATATTATGTGGGTTATGTTTTATGTGTCAAAATCCACTAAGTGATGATGGCCCTTAATCTTCCTTAATATAAAGGGTTGTAACTTTGTGACAAAAGGAAGTTGAAAGGTTTTTATCCTTGGTGACATAGTGACAAGGTAAAATCTATCCATGGAACCTAGTAAGGAGGAAAAGTTTTAAAAGAAAGAACTTCACTACAAATCAAATGGTAGATCAACGAACCACACTTTGTCACCAAAGAAAATTGTTTGTTCTTTATTTATAGTGACATAGAAACATTAGGACATGTGGTTATGTGGGCCATTTCTCCTTGTAGCTAATGGCTATGTTAGAGTAATATGACAATTTTGTTTGTCCCATTTGTACTTTATGATAAAAGGCTAGTTTTTCAATGTACTTCTGTCCAATGTTGATCTTAGATTCAATCTAGGGTTGTCACTATGTTGTTATCTTGAATTGCTCAACATTTATCTTTGGTGACATAGTGAGATCTTGACTTATGGAATATGGTCGACCAACCCTTGTAGCAACTGCCACAAGTTCCAAGTCATAAAAGGGTTTCTAGTTGTTAGCTTTTCATTCACCATGGGGATATGCTTTATGCAGAAAACATGTTTGGTCCACACCATCAAATATTTTCAAGATCGACAGAGGTTACTTTGTCCCAAAAAAAAGTTAAATGATTTTACCCTTGATGACATAAGACATGAAGACATGTGTTTGGTAGGCTCATCTTAGTTATAATATGGTTGTTGTGTTTCCTATTGTTAGATCAAAGATTAATCAATGGATGTCTCTTTATCACCAGCATGAGTTGAAACACCTTTATTCTTGGCAGCATAGCAAGGGATTGACACATAGCATTGTGGTCCACTTTCATAGGAGTTTTATAGTATCACCCTTAATCATCTAATGCATATGAAATAAAAGGTTGTCATTATGTCACTAAGGGAAGCTACTTGACCTTTATCTATAGCAACATAGTAGGAGCTTGCCATGTACCTGATTACACACATGAATAATATGAGAGTTGCTAGCAGGGTGGACAAAAGTATGCATGTCAATTTTTAATTGGATTGACTGCCAAGCTAGAAGGTTGAAGCTGAGTTAGACTATATTTTATTTCTTGATCATTGGATTTTTGTAAATCAATGACCCATTTTCAAACTTCAAAGGGAATTCCACTATGTTTCTTCTCTACAACCATTTATGAGAATTAAAAGCTTCTTGTCCAAACTAATATAGGAAATATAGTGAAGAAGGTCAAAAATTATAATTTTGCAAATATACTTTTTGAATCCTTGGAGCCTAGTACCTATAGAAAAAATCATTATTTTGCTAAGTATTGAGCTGATAATTTTTCTATGACAACAATCGATTGCAACATTCTAAGAAGCAAAAAGGCCAAGTAAGTATCCTATTTTGCACATAAGTAAGAATAATGTTATTTTCTTCATTTTCATTATATATGTATCCAAAGAAGGGTTTTTCTGTGAAGGTTGAATATGCCATTAGTAATGCTCATGATGAATTTTTAGAACAATTATGTGAATCTGCCAATGAGGCTACCTAGATAAACAAATTAGTTCCTGTAAACCCTAGACTTTGACTTGCAAATGGTTTATTTGACAAAGGGAATTGGACTTGAGATGTTGTAACTTCTAAAACAAGGTTACAATTATTCAAAATGTGGTTCTCAGAGATGAAATTGTTTGCCCCCATGGAAATATCTAGAATTTTGACATAGGCATGTTAGTAGTTCCTAGAGTCTCCATGGATTTAGACCTCCTCATTGTTATATCCCAGAATTATGATCTAGTAGCTAGGGTGGTGAGGGAAATATGGGAATGCTTAGTAGAGATTACTACTAAAGAAATTAAAGGAGTCTTTGGAATGGATCCTATAGTAGATTATCATGAGGTTATTGATTTTTAGGGATTGGAAAAAGAATATTTGTCCCAAAAGGATCAAATTAGATAGGGAGCATTGAGAGAACATTTTTCCTCATTTGGTAAACCTAACCTTTGTCACAGCTTCAACCAAAAAGCCTTTTAAGAAACAAGTTTCAATTCTAGAGCTATATATATATATATATATATGACTTTGTGTAGATTTTTTGGTGAACAAGGATTTATCCCAATAAAGTTCATGTATATGATGGTGTAGATTTCTTCCTTTGGAGTTGATATTATTTTTGACTTTGCATCTTTTATAGGAAAAGAAATTCATGTAGGTTTAATTTGAATTATAAAAGGGAAAATTAAAAAGAGCTTTGGTTTTTATTCTTTGTTAATGAACATGTTTCTATATAAAGGGGTCACATTTTTTGAGAAAGAAATCATATTAATAAGAGAACATGATGGAGAATCTCTGCCAATCCAATTATGGAGTGCATAGATGACTTGGGATGTAGAGGAGGCTAGTTTTGTAAGATTTGATATATATTTTGCATCTAGATCAATAAGCTTGTTATTGAAAGATAATCCTAGCATACCCAAAGCATTATTAGATTTCATTAGGCTTATGGATAACCCTAGCTATTTGGAAGTTTCCCATAATTGGGCCGACATCATACCATAATCAGTGTTAATAATATTTAGAGTATATGGATTCCAAGGAACACCACATGTGTTTCCAACCAAGTACCTCGTAAGGTAGGAATAGGTGAGATGTCATGGAAACTAAGTGGTTTGGAAGAAGTAAAACTGACTAGTAGGCAAGAGGCTCTATTTTCCCATCTTGCATAGTAGTTCATCAATTTATAATCACAAAGGGTGGTTGGTTTTTTCTTGTATAATATTCTAGACCCATACAAAATGGAAGTCTCCCATGCTAGATTTAATGATAGTGAGGGACTTTTTGATATTTTTAGAAAGATGTAATAAGAAATGAATTTTCTCTCCAAGAGCAAGAAATCAAGAAAGAAAAGTTGAGAGTCTATTCGAGGGCTTTAAAATTTATTAATTATTTTGATAAAGATTATAGTTCATTGGAAGATGCAAAGACATCAACAAATAGAGTGAATAAGTTGATGATCAACTTTTCAAAGATCATGGATACAATGAATGAAAAGATGGCTCTTCTTATTAATACCTATCTCGACAAAGCAAGGAGGATGAAAAAGTTTTCTTTTACTCCTATAGTAGGATTAGGATAGTTGGTCATCCGAAGAAATTCTAGCTATAGCATAATCAAGAATAGAGAGTATGCAACTAATAAAGGAAAGAAAATAGTTGGATCAACTAGTGTTGCTTTAGGAGAAAGGTCTAGAGATCCATGACATAATAGGTAGAAGATAGAGGAGAAGAAGATATCACAAATAAAATATTACATGCCTTCTCAATCTCCCTTGCATATAAGAGAGGAACAACTCACTATAGAGAAAATTGAACAACTAGGATCCTAAGGGGGAGTGTTTATTACTGCTACAAAATTGGAGGAAGGAAATCCCTAGGAACCTTGAATGCCTAGCCTTAATTTAAATGTTTTTGATTATAGAGGGAAAGAATTAGACCCTATAGTGGAACAAGCTAGTTATGAAATTCTATTAGATGACAATTTTTTCAAGTCAAGAGCTTTTACCAATTTTCTTAGAGAGCAAATATTGAAAAATTTGAAGAAAGGTCTAATAAGACGAAGGTGGGGCATCTAGAAATGGAGGATGTAGTTATAAAAGATGAAATAGAGGACAAAATGATGTGAGAATTCAAAATTTTGACTCCTAAAGAAGGAAGAAGAATGATCAAATCATTTGGAGTATTATATTTATCTAATTAGGATATTGCAGATGCCATGGCTTTTCATATTGTCACCAAGAAGATAGGTGTTAAATAAAAGGTGAGAAAGGGACTTAAATGTTCTAAGTTTAGTAAAGGTCATGATGCTTGAGTAATATGGTATCTAAGGAGAGGATAGAGAGCCATTTTTTCTCAACTTGATGATATTGGATTGGTTGCAAATTTGATTATTAAGAGGGTGCAACATACTCCAAATGATGAGGCCATAGAATTTAATGTTGAAATAGCTAACCTCACATTAGCCACTTCCAAGAAGGAGAAAAGGAAAAAATCTGAATTACAAGAAAAATAAGAATAGGTTCTAGATGCTTACAACAAGGAACTATAGAAGAGGATTGAGATTAAAAATAAGATGGTGGCGTGTATAGGACAATCTAGCAAACCTAGGATTACTTATCCTCCTCATCCTTTAATTGTACCCTTCAATACAATTCCTTTAATACAAATACTAGACATGCCACTAGGACTCCAAGCATATACAACTGAAGAATATGAAGAGGAAAGGAATAAAATATGGTCATTACATGTGAAGTTGGGTGTTTAATATGAAAATAAATTAAGGGACTATATTATGTATCTAGTAGACAAGCTATAATGACATGAATTTTATGATAAATTATGAAAACTAATGGATACATGGAATTATATAAAAGGTAATGAAGACACCTTGAAGCCAATTGTGAAAAAATGGAACAATAGTGACAATGATGCCACAATTTTATGTTGTTCAGTCATTGGTATTTCTTGTGAGAAAATGGAGAAAACTTTTGACATGACTAATGACCTCTCTAATTTTGATAACAAGAGATTTGCATTACAGAGGAGGATTGTTAATTTATTTTCAAATTATCTTAGTGAAAGTTTTGAGCTTTTCTTGCATGCACTCAAGGCCATGGATAAATTGAAAGATAAAGAAGAGTGCCCCAAGGAGCTAGATGAATTAATGTGCATTTGATTGAATAATGTCATAAATGAAAAGAGTGACATATG
This sequence comes from Cupressus sempervirens, assembly GCA_028749045.1. Classification (NCBI taxonomy): domain Eukaryota; kingdom Viridiplantae; phylum Streptophyta; class Pinopsida; order Cupressales; family Cupressaceae; genus Cupressus; species Cupressus sempervirens. The sequence continues at coordinate 234,261,255 of CM053783.1, forward strand.
GTTTTCCAAAACAAGAGAAGAAGTTATAATTAAAATATTCTTTGATTTTTTTAGAAGGGAGTTTGATGAAAATAATAAACTAGAAGAAGATGTTATGAAGAAGCAACATGACATATTGAATTTTAATTAACCAAATGACTCACTTTTCAACAAATTGATGGAAGATCTTTCCCAATAAAATCAATTGATATCTAATGAAACCCATTAAAGTGGTTTGCATCTAGATAAATTATAAATAATGGATGCACTAAAGGAAATAAAAGAAGATCAACTGGTTGTAAACTGATGCTGTGTTAGTAGAAAGACCAATTGTAACTATTTACTTGCTAGTTCATGATGACTTGGACGGAGATCCATGAGTTGTATTAAGCTTCCAAATATTACAACCTAACACCTCATATGGAGATCAAGTTATCCCATAGTTGGAAGAGAAAAGATAATACGAACCTACAATAGAATTAGCCCCACAAAAAGAAGATTCATGATGTAGACATTTTGTTGCACAAATTTTTGTCTTATTATGACAACAACCTTTTCTATGTAATATCTTTCTAGGGACAACTTTCATTCTCCTCTAAGCCTAAATCTTGTTTCATCTCATGCTATATAAATGAGATCCAAAGGATAGAGAAAGGGTTGAAATTTTGTATATTTTTGCAATCGGTCAAGTAGTCATTGTATTATTTTAGTGATGTAATTTTCTTTTCATATCTAAGAATATTAGAACATGGAAGGATTACATGTTTCATCTTGAGTTATTTTGAACTTAATGGAAACAATGTGTTATCTCCAAAGAAAATAAATACAAAGGAAGGTGTTGACATATTGATCAAGTTTTTTATTAGTGACACACACTTATTCAAATTTTGTATGGCTACTGAGCTCATTGAACAGTCTACAATGTTTTCCATGTAATCCAGTAGGCACCAAGCATTTCAATGGTTATAAGGTATATTTAGTTAGTGTGAAGACCAATAGTTTAAACTAAATAGATTCAATTTGGCAGTTTAAACTGAGCAATTTAGTGGTTATCAAGAATTGTAGTTTCTATCGAGTTTGTAGTTTATGGAAAATGAAGCTAGTATAAACCAAGTTTATGTGTTTACTAAGTGATTTAGTTTATGTGAAGTTACATAGTATCTACCGAATCATTAGCGTATGTTGAGTTCAAGACTACCTTGAAGTGATTAGTATGGATTGAGCTTCTACTTCTATTGAGTGCATGATAATGTTGAGTAATGACAGTGGACATCAAGTATCATAACTTCACCAAATCAATCTTTAGAACCTAGGTGTCTTCATTTGAGCTAACTTTATAATATTGGTGTTAACTTGTATGATGGCCAACTTTGTAATTTTGTGATTTGGATTGGTATATATATATGTAATGTATTGTATCATATCCAATGTAGTATGCAATATAATGAGCATGTATGAATGTGAATGTGAAGTTAAGTAGTAGGTAAAGAGTGATAAATCTGTCATAGAAAGGTGATTAGTACAATCAAGGAATCTCCATTAGAATCTAGTTGCATGTTAGAGATCTAATATTTCATTCTAATAGATGAATCAATCAAAATCCTTTCACAAGGTAGACTTAATAGTATTTCTTAAATCTCTTTACAGAGTGCATACTTTATTGTGTGTTTATAAAATCCTTTAACAAGGTGGACCTAGTAGTCCTAATTGCTCCTAATAGGGTAGATCATTAGAAGTTGTCATTATAAGCCTTAACAAGCCAACTTTATGTTTTAGTATTGAAGTTTTGTGGGTTTCATCCTCACCCCAATTTTACTTTCTATTTGGAAGGTTTTTGGGTCACCAAATCATTGTCTTCAAGTGTTGTGGATGCTTTAATATTTTCTATTTCACATACATGTAATTAGATTTGATGTAATAAATCAATTGTCAAAAGGTTTATTGGGTTCACAATTGAAATTGATGTAGAAATTTTAGAGGTTACTGATTCACCCCTACCCTCTTAGTAACTTAGCGTACTCTTGAATATTTCCAATAATTGGTATCAGAGCATTATGGTTCACAGGAGTAAGTTTAACAGCTTGAGCAAAGATCAAGGATATGGATATATTTAGACTTGATAAGGCAATTCATAATGAAAATTTGGATCTAGAAATGGGCATTGGACAATTCAAGAAAGATAAGGAGCAACTTTCTCAATCCTTGAAAAGAAGAAAGGAACTTGCAAATCAAATGAATGATCATTAGTACATTGAAGAAAGAATTGAATACATTTTCCCTTCAAGTAGTTCAGATGAAGCAAATGATGCAATCAAAGAACTCCTAGAGAAGAATGGTTCCCTACAAGAAGCAATAAGAAATCTCAAAAGAGAACAAGAAATTTAGTCAATAAGTCTATGTGAAATCTTCGAACAGAGGAACAAGATAAAAGAAGAAATGAATGGAAGAAACAATTAGATCTAGAAACAATCCCTTTTGCATGCAAATCTTATGGATCAAATATCCAATGCAATTGAGGAAATCATGAGTCAAAGACAGATCAATGAGAGATTTAAGAAATGAACTAAATTTGGAAAGAAAAATCAATGAAAGAATAAGAAATTAGCTAAGGATTGAAAAGAAAATTAGTGAAAGATTGAAAAATGACCTAAACACTAAAAGGAAAATTAATGAAAGAATGATGAATTCTCAATTAGACATGATTCAACTGAATGAGAAAAAGTCTTTATAGGCAAAAATTAAAAGTAGGAATTGGATACAAAGAGGAAGGTCAATCCTTCGAACAAGATGCTCAAAGGAATCAAAGATCCACTTGTAATCACTATGGTAAGTTAGGTTATACATCAAAAAAATGTCGGAGTAATGGTAAAGAAAAATTTAATAGTAAATGCTAAAATTGCAGTCATCATGGTCACAAGGATAAAGAATGAAAAGAGAAACCAAAATTTGAAAGCAAGTGTCACAAATACAAGAAACAAGGTCACAAGGCATCAAATTGTAGAACTAAGTCATTCAATCCAGTAGAGAAAATTGTGAAAGCAATATTTAGTTGGGACTACAAAACTTGGTGTAGATGTCATTGCTATGGAGAATATGGACACATTGGCATGAATTGTGTTAAACATCACACAAGGAGAAGAGTTACAACCATAAGATGTTTCACCTATACTAAACTTGGTCATCTAGCCAAAAATTACATGAACATAGGTAAAATGGAAGACGAAAAGAAGGAAAAATCAAATAACATTCAAAAGTAGATGAGGTAGCAATGGATCCCTAAATCTACCAAGGATGCTAGTTCAAGTAATGACAGTCATGTCACTCAAGAAGTGGGTGACTCCACCATTTTCAACTAGGTTTCAGAAGGAGAACTAGAACTACATTATCAAGATCACATTCAAATAGTTCCAATTGAAAGGTGACAAAGATCCAAATCAACATTTAAGATTAAAAAATGATCATAGAGGAAAATTAGTATTAGTTATCATCGAGTTACCTTCTCTACCGAGTAAGGCCAGGTCATAGACTGTACTGAGCAAGGTTGAGAGTAATAAGACACTCATGGCAACTGAGTCACAAAGCCTTCACCAAGTAATCAATAGAATAGTGGATGACAAGCTATCTAGCATAATGTCAAGCATGATGTCAAGCACAATTTCAACCCAGCTACCTTCATACCGAGCATTAATGACCAAGTTTTAACAAAAAGCATGAAATCAAATTCATTTTTCACCATGAAATCTATAGTGCTATTGTAAAGTAGTGATTCACAAAGTGATCAAGAAAATTTAAGTGAATTTTTAGTAGTTATCAAGGCTTTCATAGTTTACTAAGTACAATGGCATCAAGTAGCTACAAAGTGAAAAGAGGTCTAAGATGTTGGTTTAAGGAGTTGAGTGGAAAGCGTCAAATTTTAAACTTGTGCCTACAATTGCAGAAACCCTTGACATAGCTAGAGCTCAATCAAAAATTCCTCCAAAGGTACTTTTTATTAATGATATCCTACTCATGTTGAGTTTCCTATTCAATAAATTGGAACCCTAGAAATGGATGATGCCCTAGGTGAATCATGTTTAAATGGAATTCTCAAACTTGAGCATAAGCACTTGGAAGATAAAGGTTTAACTCAAATTCCTCACATGCCCCAAGGTTTTCAAATTAGGTGGATTAGATACATTCTAAGCTAGGTGCATAATGGTTAGCTATGGCTTGAGCAACTAGTTGTAATTACAAAGAAAATGATTCATTACATCACTAGCCTCTCCATGCTCACAAAAGCCAAAACCACCAAAACCCTAGATCGAGTCGAGCTAGAAAAGAAAACCCTAGCTGAGTGGGATGGAAGAGGCATGAAAATTAGTAGTGTATTAGATAAAAAACTAAAATTTGTAATTTATGTTACAGCACACAAGATATATAGTTTGAGTTTTCTTAATAGTGTATCCTATGAAGCTATAGACTTGGCCTATAAAGTGATGAAAAAAATCTATTGTAGCACTTGGCATATTTTTTGTTAAGGAAATTCAAAAAGAACATGGAAAGTATCAAGACATCCAAGAACAACCCATGTAAAGTTGATTCACTCTTGAGAAAAGATTGAGGCGTGGTAGTATCGAGAAAATATGTAGCTATATGATATCAGATAAATGAATACAAATCGCATAAATGGGAGAGAACTATGTTAGCACTATGGACAAATACTTTGATGTTTTAAAATAGAAAATGAGTAATAGGTTTAGAATACCTAACAAGTTAGTTGAAGATTACAAAGATGATATATGTTTTATGGTTGATTGTGACAAAGTCTACATTTAGGCAGGAAAGCCTAGAATTGTATAGGTAAAACCTCTTCCTTATGAGATAAATATTGATGAGGAAAAGGATATTATTGAGGCTTTGATTAATGAACTTGTTGATCTAAAGGAACCATACTTTGGAACCTATGATGAGGCCAAGGAAAGATTAGAACTGGAGATAAAACTCCCTCAAAAAGTTAACAAGGGAAAGAGGAGGATAGCTAAACTAAAATCCAACACACCTCTCATGTTAACTAAAGGTCAAGAAAAAGATGTAGAAGAGGTAGAGGATGAAAAAGAATTAGAAAAGGAAGAAGAACCTATGAAGAAGAAAGGCAAGGTGATCATCACCAAGCCACTTAAGCCATCCACTACAATCTTCACAAGGAGGTCTAGGAAGAAAGACATGATCTTGTCTTTAGAAAACATCCTCCCACCTTCCAAGAAAAAATGAAACAAATTGAAGAAGGTGCAAGTATAAAAAACTTTAAATCTTTGAAGTATGAAAGTAGGAAAAAGGCAGAGAAGAAATAGATTGAAGAACTGGTGTTGACCAAAATGGGAAAATGGAAGTATTCACCAGATCAAATTGCCTCTAAAATCTCTAATGAATTATTAGAGAAAATAAAGCCAAGATGGGACTTTGGAATGCAAACAACAAAAAATATTTATGCACAAACCCTAAGGAAATTACTATCAAGCATAATAGATGCTAAGGTAAAAGAATCTTTGAAGTAAAATGAAGACAAAATGACTCTTAGATTTAATACATATTTAATTTTGATCTAGGATATAGAGCACATGGTTAAGAATGCCACAAGCATGTGGAAGAATGTTTATCATCTACATAAACCAAGTGACTTTACAATAGATTTTATGGATAATGATGATGAAAGTGATGATGATGAACAAAGAAACTTATACTAAGCACACACATTTTGACAATGAGGAAGTTGAAGAGGATAAAGAGGAGGAAGCTACCAAGGAAGATAAAGAAGATGATGGGGAGACTGACCCTATGAAGATAGTAGTTATAGTCATTGCCTCACTTCCTCACTCTCCAAGAAAACTAGTAGCCATATCAAGCTTGGAGACAACTTCAACAAGTTTGATTATGACAACCATAGACACTTCAAATGTCTAATCACTCTTCACCCCCATTCAACTCAATGTATCTATAGTATAAGTGACTTCCACTTCATCTATCAAGTTGCAACCTCTCACTTCTTTAGCTACTAAGTCATCAGCTATGAATATAGTGTCTTCTACAATTTTGAGCTCTTTAGTGGTAAGTACTTTAGCTTTGGATACTACAGTTTTGTCTACTTCAGTTTTGGATTTATCAAGAATTCTTGTTAGTATTCCATCGGTTAGTACTATATCAATTTCACTACAAGTCCTAGTATATCTACAATTGTTTCCATCCTAGATACAAAATAATTAAGTACAAGGATAGTTGAACCTAAGGCTCAACTGAGTATAATTTTTGGGTAGAGGAAAAAAGATAGAGGAGGACATAGGCTTAGATGAGAAAATAGAAATTCTTAAATGGGACATTGATAATCTTACTATGGATCAAGTGCACATAGTTGGTGAACTTCTTCAAAAGAAGGGAAAATAGTGGAAATTGAGAGAAGAAAGAGATAGAGAATATAAGATTATTGATGATGGTAAAAATATTTTGTTTGAGGCAATAGGTATTGAGTTAGATTCTTCTCAACCTATATTGTTACAATTAGTAGAAGCAATCCAAAAGTTCAATGAGGACACTAGTGGACATGATAAGCTAATTGATAAAGTTGAAATGAAATTTGACAATAAAGTGCTTGAGCATAGTGCTCAACAAATTGCTATTCAAAAAATTAAGCTTTCATCAATTTTGACCAATCTTGAATCATCTTGCACCATTTTGACATCACTTTTTATGAATTTATGTGATGTTTCTAAATTCACAAAGGAAATAAAGAGAAAACTATCAAAAATTGATGAGGATCTGAAAGCTAGTGCTCAGTAGTTTCAACTTGACCACAACTCAAGCTCTGCACATCACATGAAGATCAAATTTGTGATAGAAATATAGGCAAAATTGTTGAGAGAATAAGCAAGGATCCACTCATCATTGATTGATATTTATAATATGATCCCTCCTATCATGGATACAATGTAGTAACATATTGTTTACTCAAAAAATTTGATCCATGAAAATGACTTCTCTATTGCAAATCACATGATAGAACTCTCTATTGAAGTGCAAATTGTTCTACATACATGAAGATTTTGCAAAAAAAAAAATGGGATAAAACCCTAGCACTTATTCTTAAGGTAGATTTTGATTGTTTATCTCATATTGGTGTCTCGATGTAAATAAGTTATGAATAAATCTTTGGCATTATGTCAGAAAGGGGGAGATTATTGTTGAGTCATGGTATGCTATATATAGTGATGGTATGTTGTATATAGTCATGGCATGGTTTATAGAGAGACACATAGTATGGGGGGCAACATGCTATGAGGAGGATGTATATAATATATGATTTACAATATACCTTACAAAAAATAAATATTGAAAATCTCAGAACAATATATCTTATCAAGCTAGTATCACATGGTGATGTATATAAGATTTTGGCTGATAAGTGTTTCTGTCACTAATGCCAAAGGGGGAGATTGTTGACATATCAGTCAAGTTTGTTATTAGTAACACACACATTTATTCAAATTTTGTATGGCTACCAAGATCATTGAAAAATCTACATTGTTTGCCATGTAATCTAGTAGCCATTGAGCATTTCAATGGTTACCAAGTATATTCAGTTGGTGTGAAGCATAATAGTTCAAACAAAGCAGATTCAGTATACTAGTTCAAGCCAAGAAATTTAGTGGTTATCAAGCATTGTAGTTTCTACCAAGTTTGCAGTTTATGGAATGTGAAGCTAGTATAAACCAAGCTTATATGTTTACTAAGTGATTTAGTTTATGTCAAATTACGTAGTATCTATCGAGTCACCAGTGTAGACCGAGTTCAAGACTACCTTGAAGTGATTAGTATGGTTTGAGCTTCTACTTCTACTAAGTGTACCAAGTAATGAAAGTGGGTGCCAAGTATCAGAACTTCACCAAGTTAGTCTTTAGAACTCGAGTTTCTTCATTTGGGGTGACTTTGTAATATTGGGGTTCACTTGTATGATCACCAACTTTGTAGTTTTGTAATTTGGATTGGTATATATATGTAATGTATTGTATCATATCCAATTTAGTATGCAAGATTATGAGTATGTAAGAATGAAATTGTGAAGTTAAGTAGTAGATAAACAGTGAATTGTGAAGGCCATATCAGCATAAGAAGTAGCAATGATAAATCTATCACGGAAAGCTCATTAGTACAATCAAGGAATCTCATCAACAATCTAGTTTTAAGTTAGAGATCTAATGTTTCATTCTAATATGTGAATCAGTCAATATCCTTTTACAAGGTAGACTTAATAGTCCTTCTTAAATCTCTTAATAGAGTGCATACTTTATTGTTTGTTTATAAAAACCTCTAACAAGGTGGACCTATGAGTCCTAATTGCTCCTAATAGAGTAGATCATTAGAAGTGATTATTGTAAGCCTTAATAGGCCAACTTTATGTTGTAATATTGAAGTTAGCCCAGTTTTACTTTCTATTTGGAAGGTTTCTGGGTTACCAAATCATAATGTTCAAGTGTTGTGGATGCTTATATATTTTTTGTTTCAAATGCAAGAAATTAGATATGATGTGATAAATCAATTGTCAAATGGTTTATTGGATTCAGAATTGAAATTGGTGTAGAAATTTTAGAAGTTACTGATTCACCCCTCCGCTCTTAGTAACTTAGCATAGTCTTGAATATTTCCAAAAGAAGGTTCTATATCTATGTGTGTGTGTGTGTGTGTGTGTGTGTGTGTGTGTGTGTGTGTGTGTGTGTGTGTGTCTAAATTATGTCTCCTATTTCATATATCTAAAGATTTGAGAATGAATGAATACTATTCTTTCATTTTAATACAACTTAGATCGGTTGTATGACTATTCATTGATTTCTCTTAACTAAACAAATTAAATAATTTCTTTCATTGGATTGATAGGTTTTCTAGGTGTGTGTGAGGATATTCATAAGAAAAGAATTTAGAGTTAACTATTGATAGTTTTAGTTGTAAAACAAGTGAATAGATCAAGTTTTACTAGTGTGATTTTCTCTATACTAATAGATAAGGCACTTATCACTACTTAGAATGCAAATTATTGAGTTCATGGAGTTGCATTGAGCATAAAAATAAATGAAATAAATCTTCACTTTCTTGTATGAAGATTTAAACTATTGGTCAAAACTTAATTGTAATAATCCCTTGTATGTCATTTTAGCTGCTACCGTCAAGGGTTAATTGCAAGGTATAGAAGAATTGTGACCATTTTATGTTGTAATGATAGAAGTAAAGAAGAAAAGCATAATATTAATAAGAAAATTTTGAAATCAAGAAAAATAAACCATTTATATGCCTATATATCCCTCAGTTGCACCCATCTTGGTTTTGCATAACCTAAAGAGTAGAGAACCCCTGTGATTTTGTTGAAGTTGGGTCTAGATTTGAGGTTTTATGAGTTGAATATAGGAGGTTTCTAACCATTAGAAAAAGTTATATTTTCAAAATATTGGTATCAAGTTCTTTTTTGCATGGTAGTTTTAAAACATTAATAACTAGTGCACCAATCCTTATAGTGCCTAATCCTATAGGATATTTCATAGTTTGCATAAATGCTTTATTGGAAGGTGTGGCTACAATGTTGATGCTAGATGGTCAAGTGATTTCCTATGAATCTAGAAAATTCAAGGACCATAAGGTCAACTACCCTTATCATTATTTGAAACTTGTGGTTGTGGTGTATGCTCTTGTTCATTGGAGGCATTTCCTTTTAAGACATAGGTTTGAGTTTCATAGAGATCATAGAAGCTTCTAGTATATCTTAACTCTGCCAAACCTAAATAAATGATAGGTTCACTAAATGGATTTCTATGTGATTATGACTTTGGTGTTCACTACATTAAAGGGAAATAAAATAGTGTTATAGATGCCTTGAGTAGGAGGAAACATGAGATATCAGTTTTTCATTGGGAGTCAATTTGTGAGGCCATATGTTGGAGGCTTTGCCTATTAAGACATGGTATCAAGAGGTGAGAGTGAAGGTTGAGTCTAGACATACCCTTAAAGGGAGACTTTTAGGTTACTCATTTGAGTTTGATGGACTACTATGACACTTGGGGTGGATCTATGTACCAATATCTGGTGATCTCCATACTTTGGTTTTGTTAGAAGTACATCATGCATTATATTCTGCACATCTTAGTGTCAAGAAGATGCATGCCAATCCTAAACAATTATACTTTTGGATAGGGATGAGGTGTAATGTTTCTGATTTTGTTGCTTGATGTCATGAGTGCCAGAGAGTGAAGGTAGAGCATTAGTATCTGATGGGACTTTTCTAATTGCTTTCCATTCTAGAGTAAAAGTTGGATATGATATCTATTAATTTTATCACAGGATTGCCTATGTCATCATGATGACATGATTATAATATGATGATAGTGGAAATTTTTTCCAAGGTAGCACATTGTTCACCCATGAGAATATCCTACACAACTTCTTTTGTAGAACATGTTTTCTTGGAGGATATTGTTTGTTTTCATGGGATCCCTCAGTGGATCATTTTGGTTAGAGACCTAGTTTTTACTTCAACATTTTGGATGTCTCTCTAGCATGTTTTGGGCACACAACTCAAGTTTATTTTGTCTTATCACATAAAGACCAATGGTTAGGCTGAGAGAGTGAACTAGGTCCTAGAAGATATGCTTCTCATGTAGGATATTGATAGGTAAGTGAAGTGGGATGATTATTTTCACCTTTTTGAGTTTTCTTATGAAACTAGGTATCATAGTTCTCTTGGAATGTCACCATTTGAGGCCTTGTATGGTAGATTGTGGCATACCACTTCGAAATGGGACTAGTTGGAGTACCAAGTACTTCTAGGTTTAGAGATACTTCAAGATAAGGAGCAATAGGTTGTTCATATTAGAGAGCATTTGGTTACTACTTAGGAGAGATAGAAGAAGTATGAAAATGCCCATAGGTTGGATCATCACTTTCTATTAGTGACAGGGTGTTTTTGAGAGTGGATTTGAGGAAGAGCCCCATCCATCATGGGAAAGTCTCTAAGTTGGTGTCATGTTTTGTCATCCTGTTTGAGATTTTTGAGAGGATTAGTCTTGTTTCTTATCAACAAGAATTTCCACCTAGCCTATCACACATCCATGATGTTTTCCATCTTTCTATTTTGAGATAGTATATTCCCAATGTGACCCATGTTCTTGATTGGAATGCTTTCAAGTGGAGGATGGGAGACTTTCTTTGGAGCTCATTTGTATCCTTTAGCATTGGAGAATGAATTTGAGAGGTTAGGATATATAATAGGTAAGGATATAGTGGGACCCAAGTGATGAGACCTCTACTACTTAGGAAGATGCTACATGATTAAGATTTTTGTACCCTTATCTTTTTGAAAGCTTCTAGGAGTAAGCTTATGCCTAGTGGGAGAGGATGTAGTGCCTCTTGTGTTTGCATTCTATACCTTGTTTATTTTGATCTGAGAGATACTTGTTACTCATGTTATTTGTTTACATTTGAGATGACCTAAGTGTCATATGTTATACTTTGATTTCAATATAATAGATGTTAGATAAGTATGTTTTTTAGTTGATCATATTTGCATGATGATGTCATTTTGAGATGATAATATGTTTTATGATGGTATCTAAGTATTTGGTATTTGGACATATATCTAATTATGTTTATGCATTGGATTTTGAAACTATGTTGATTTACTTCATTCTTGCTTTGTTTTGTTTTGTATGAACATGAGTGATGTAAATGGATTATTTCAATATAATTAAATAAATTCTTAAATTAGGTCATTTAATGCACATATTTATTTGGCTATGTTATTATATGAAATTGCACTTGATTATGTGTTTTAGTGTGTGAGATTTATATCCCTAGCAGTGGCATATGGAGTTAGTGATTGAAATATTCATAATTTACCAATGTCGTCCCTGTATGCTTGACATATCTTATTTAAGTGTTTACTTTAAACCTTCTAGTGATTTGATTAAATTGAGACTCATTGGCATTATGTGACTAGACATGTGAATGTGTATGTTCATTTATAGGCTTGTATTGTCATGAAAGTCATTAAGGAAATTTCTATGATTTTGGGTTTTTGGGCTTTATTTTATTTGAGTTTTAATTTCTAGTAGCTTTTCCATAGATGAATTCCAATTACTTGGAGTACCGTAATCGATTGTTCACTCCAAAAGTGAATAAGTATCCAAAGACAAAATTAATTCCCCACTTCTAAATTTTTGAAATTACAAAATTGAGAGCTTTTTTTCAAAATCCTCTTCTAGAGGATTGCATTTTTGTTCCTTGTGTGAGCTATAAGAGTGGGATATTTGAGAGATCAGTCATGTTGGATCCAGCTCAAGGAGACCTTGTTTTGTAGTGACTTTTGTTAGCTTTTGCAAGTTATTTATTTTATTGTGCAGATTTATGTTTCTACCCTTTTGGTTGTTAGGTAGGGCTCTCCCATTTTTATGTTATAGCTTCATTTCTATTTCCATTTCTAGTAGTTTTTTGTTAGCAAGCTAAGAACTAGTGTTCTCCTCTATTTTTGATGGTTGGTTCTACCTGGTTGGTTGGGTATGAATGTTTTCCTAGTTTTTGGGATGAGGGTTTAGGGTTTTGCACTATTATGCTAGTCATTCTACATATAGTATCTGAACCTAAATTTTATTAGAATTTTGTGGCTTGTGTGCCCTAAGACCAAATGGTTTTTTATTTCAAATATTTTGAGTTTTTGGGATTTTACCTCACTTTGTGTGTCACCCTACTTTCTTATGTTATCTTGGCATAATGTTGGTCATGGACTTGGATCATCTATAGGATGTCAGTCAGACCATTATTGGACTTGGACTTTTATTTTGCATTGGGATGCATGTTGCATCCATCCCCTCAAGTCTATTTTTCATTGAGTTTAATTTTGCATTATCTTCTCATCTAGTCTTGTGTTATGATCTTCATGATGGTGGTGCACCACACACAGACATGTGCAAGTGCATTTGTTGTGTTTCTCATGAGGCAAAATCTCCCATTTATATTTTGGTTGAATTATGATCATTTGGGGTTGGGTTGGGAATAGACATGCCTATGGGATCTCATCATTGGATGAGCATGGGTAGGATAGGGTAGCACTATCGAGTGGGCTACTACCTTGTAGCCTAGTCTTTATTGCCGAGAGGGTCAACATGAAGGATTTTTAATCAAGTGATAAAAAAATTAAGTATTGGGTGGTAATAAAACAAAGATAATCAAAGGATACAAGGTGAGAGCCTTCCATTGAGAAGTTGAGTTTGTAAGATACCGAGCTTGGGCTATCTAATACCAAAAGACTCTCCATGTAGTAAGTCCCTACATAGTCACCCATTGATTGTCTAACAAGGGCCTACACCACTTGCATTGTCTCATGATCTTGGTTTTAGTCATCTTTTCTATCTGGCATCAGTGTTAGCCATGGATGTTAGATTGTTGTGTGTTTTTGGTTGGATCATTATCTCCATTAACATGGCACGACTAGACCTATGGGTTTGACATAGTTGGGAGACATAGCTACCTATACCACTACTAGCGACTAATGTAAATAGATGGTCTATTGTTCCAGTGTGATTGGTGCTTGATTTCGCTTAGTATTTCAATTTATTAGGAGTATGATTCCTTGTGGTTTATGTTTTCATTGGAATTCTTGGATATCATGCTTAGATGATGTTATCTTATTTGATGCATTCATGTATTATGATTTTTAGCACATGTTTAGATGATGTGTTTTGATTAGTTATAATATCTATTACTTTGCTTGTTAGCATGTTAGATTTCCTTGATCTTAATATGTCATTACACTTTAGTAGTGATGTCCTCATAAAAAAACTTTGAATATCTTGTTGGCAATTTGGAATGTTAATCATGGGAGATAGCTAGGACCTTCGAGGTCTCATGAGGCTATTATGGTTGGGAGAAAACACATATGAGTTTAGTTATGTTTGTTCATTATGATATTGCTTTTGGTATGTTTCCTTCCTATTCAAATTTGATGGTTAGTTGTATTTCCATCTTGTTGTTTTGTGTTTGAGTGTTTGAGCCTCGATCTATGGATTCGATAATCATTAGTGTGTATGTTTTGATTCTCTATTTTATCCCTTTGTTTTCCCTTGGAGAATTTCTTTCTTTTCCTAGGAAAAAATCTTCTAGCATTGGGTGATACTTATAAATTATCGCACTCCCAAAGAAGAAGTAATGTGTGATACTAGAAAGTAGCACAGACCCTTTTGAGAGACTATTGCACAACATTGGAAGAGTGTCCCACAACTTTTGGAGAAGTATCACCCAAATGCTAAAAGTAGTGTACACACATTGAAGTAATGTTGTATGATACTAGAAAGTATTACAAATGCAGCATGAAAGTAGATCACCTAGGTCTTTGGGAAAACTTGTTCGAGTGGATAGTATACACTTTTTGGTTTGTCGAAAAAAAATTGAAAGGTGTTTTGACTACCCTCTATGGTGTTATTGGATCTTTGAGAACTGGATTTTGAATTCAAAATGTTTCAGATTTGAAATTGTTTGCATCTTGTATAGTCGTCATTTTTGGTCAGTAGTGGCATTTGAAGTTCCATTGGTGTTTGGATGTTTTTTTAGTCTTCCATTGTGATCTTTGTGATCCTAGTATGCTGATTATCATGTACATTTGTACTTAAAAAAGAATATTTTCTTGTATTGAATCCTTTGTTGGAAATATTTAGGATAAGATAGGTTACTAAGAGGGGAGGGTGAATCAGTAACCTATAAAACTTTCAAGCAATTTAGCATTTTAACCATTCACCATTCATTCATCTAATCTACTGCATAACTGAAACAACAAACATTCATTGCACATGTACATAGAGATTTGGTGACCCAAAAACCTTCCAAATAGAAAGTAAAATTGGGGTGGGGATGATGCCCACAAAAATTCAATACCACAGTATAAAGTTGGCCTGTTAAGGCTTACAATGATCACTTCTGGTGATCTGCCCTATTAGGAGCAAGTAGGACTGCTAGATCCACCTTGTTAGAGGATTTAAAAACATACAGTAAAGTGCGCACTCTGTTAGGAGATTTACAGAAAGACTGTTAAGTCTACCCTGTTAAAGGATTTATAAACTGATTCACCTATTAGGATGAAGCAGTGGATCTGCTTACAACTATTTGCTAATAAGATTCTTTTTTTTTTTTTGCATTGATCACCTGATGTGATAGATATAACTTATCTGCTCTTATGTTGACCTTGTTGAATCCCTTTTATTTTTCTACTGATTTGCAATTCCTGTTTCTCAAGTGAACATCAATCTCTTCCTTTTTATATCTTTTTCACACCCCTCATGTCTATCATACTATAAATGATATCATACATTACATATATACCATTTCATTATTTACAATTGCAAGGTCAGCCAAAACATAAGTGAACAAAACATTACTAAGTCAACCAAATAGTATAAAACTCGAGTTTCTTAAGCTGACTCAGTGACCTTCTAATACTCGACATCCACTACATTACTCAGCATCATCATGCACTATGTAGAAGTAGAGGCTTGGTTCATACTAGCCACACAACACTGCTTGGAACTCGATAACCATTGGTGACTCGGTAGATATAGTGCCACTTGGTAGAAACTAACTTCTTCATTTACCTTGCTTTTCTCGGTGAACATTGAGTTCTTCATTTACCTTTCTTTGCTCGATGAGCACTGAGTTCTTCATTTATCTTGCTTTTCTTGGTGAACAATGAGTTCTTCATTTACCTTGCTTTGCTCGGTGAACACTGAGTTCTTCATTTACCTTGCTTTGCTCGGTGAACACTGAGTTCTTCATTTACTTGATATCCTTTGAAATGCTTGGTGAGAACTATTTACCTACTGAGCTTATAAGGTAACCATTGAATGCTCAGTATACACCGTAGACTAAGTGATGAGCTAGGTAAGCATTCATAATTGAATAAGTGTTTGCACTAATGAAAAATATACCATAATCCCAACAATTTACCCCTTTGGCATTAGTGACAAAAACACTTATGAGCCAAAACCTATGTGCAAAATTTGTCGTACTGATTTACATATATCTCCCCCATACAATATGCACAGAATATTTACAAATATTTCTATCTTTACACAAGGCTTCCTTATTTACATATATCTCCATCTCTTTTCCCTATCTCTTCTTTGGTACTCTATCTCCCCCTTTTTGACAACAATGCCAAAATAAACAATATGTATTTACATAGAAACACAAAAATGAGAGATAAACTCAGAATGTACCTTGAGAATAAGAGCCAAAGTCTTATCCCAATTTTCTTGCAAAATTTTACAGGTGGAGAGTGCTATCTAAACTTCAGCTGAAAGTTCAATCACATGATCTGCAATTGAAAAATTGTTGTCATGGATTAATGTTTTGGAGTATACAATGTGTTTTTGCATTGTGTCCATGACAGGAAGGATCATATTCTGAATGTCAATCAAGGTAGATCTGATCCTTGCTTCCTCTCTTAACAATTCTGCCTACTTTCTGACAAAAATTTGATTCTGAGATGATGGGATAAACTTGAATTGGGGTCAAGTTGCAGCATTTGAGCACTGACCTTCATATCCTCATCAATTTTACTTAATTTTTCTTTGATCTCCTTGGTATACTTGGTAACATCACAAAGTTTGGCAAAAAGTGAATTTACATTAATAAAAGAATTTTCAAGATTGACCAAAATTGTGGACAATTCTACCTATTTTATTGCAATGTGCTGAGCAATGTGCTCAAGCACCTTATTATCAAATTTTCTTTCATCATTTTCAATCAAATTTTCTTGACCAGAGGTGTTCTCATTGAATTTATTTACAACCTCTTCTAATAGAATCAAAATGTGTTGAGTAGAATCTACTTCAACACCTATGGATTTGGTAATTATATTCCTGGCATTCTCAATTATTTTATACTCCTTATCCCTTTCAGACCTTAACTGCTTCTTTGTAGCCTTCATCTCTATTAGTTGACTAGCATATCTCATCTCTTCAATGGTAGCATTTTCATATTCAATTTCAATATCTTCAGGAATTTTCTTTCTAGTGATCAGAAGTCTTAATGGTTGCTTTTGTTTGACTTCTGTGATGACTGGTGTGACCTTAGGAATAGACATAATAGTGGAGATGGAAGGACTAGCAATGAAAACTAGGATAGGACTTGAGGAATGAGTGCCAATAAGAGTATTTACTGGATCAAAAACTAGAATACTTCCCAAAAATGATGATATACTCGGTAATTTAGTATCTAAACTAACTAGATTTGAAGTAGATGCAGATAATGCTAACAAAATTGTAGAACAAGCTGGAATCAAAATTGTAGAACTTGATATTACATTGATTGGTGATGATGGAGCTGAGGAGACTGGCTTTGTGGTTGAAGAAGAGGACTATAGCTCGATAGATGAAGTGGTAGACACTTCTATCTCAAATACCTGGAGCTAGGAGGAGGCCGGTGAAGATGATAAATCTAATGTAGATGCTATCAAACCTACTGAATCTGACTCCAACCTTGATGATGTGACAATTTTAGGTGGAGAATGAGGAAGGGATGCAATAACTGTTGCTGCAATTTTTACTGGATCATCATCCTCCTTATCTTCCTCTTCAAATTCTTCCTCCTTGCCTTCTCCCATTAATGCATACAGCTCACCTGGTAATACTGTGATGGATGGAGTGCCATCAATATCCTCACTATCACTGTTGTCATCATCCTTGATTTCCACTGGATCTTCACTAGGCTTCATGGTTTTTCATTGCAATTTTTACTTCTGCTCCAGTGAGACTTGGTTGAAGATTCTTCAGGGATTGCTCATAGATGTCTTTTACCATTTGGGTGGCTGATTTCCATCTCAGTTGCAATCTCTCCAATAGTTCTTTTGAAATTTGGGAGGCAAGCTGGTCTAGGGAGTATTTCCATTTTCCCATCTTGCTGAGTACTAGTTCCTCTATCTACATTTTCTCAGCATCTATTCTAGCTTCAAATTTCAATGGCTTGAAATTTGTGTTGCCTTCTCCTTCTTGCAATTCTTTAAGCCTTTTCTTGAATATGGGTGCAGGCATGACTAGTATAGGTTCTTGCTTACCTTTTCTGGTTCTTCTTGTGAATACTGCAGTAGGCTTCTTCTTAGGTTTGGTAATTATTACCTTACTTTTCTTCTTCAGAGGTTCTTCTTCAGTTTCTTGTTCTTCTTTTTCTTCTTCTCCTCCTTCTTCTTCATCATCTCCTTTGTCCTCACCTTTACCTTCTATTAGCATAAGAGGGCCAAACGCAGTTTTCAATTTTGCTATCTTCCTTTTGCCTTTGCTTATGGCCTGTGGTAGCTTGATTTCAAGCTCAATTATAGCCTTTGCTTCATCATAGGTTGCCTTGGGTCTACTGGCTCATTTACCAGTACTTCTATGATGTCTCTAGCTTCATCAATATTTACCTCATAGGGAAGAGGTTTTACCCATGTAACTTGGGGTCTGACTGCCTAGATGTACACCTTATCACAGTCAACCATGAAGCATACATCATCTCTATAATCCTCAACAAGCTTAGGAGGAATCTTGAACCTGTTATTCATCCTATCCTTGAAGTCTTCAAAATAATTGTCCATAATGCTATCAAAATTTTCACCCATCTCTGCTACAAACTCATTTATCTGATACAAAATTGGAATGTCTTTTCTCCATACGACAGTTCCTTTAGATGGAAAGAATTTTTGAATGTAGAAAAATAAACAGATCAATAGAGAACCAAATTTACAAGATTTATTGTTAGAATTCCTTATACTATCCATATTTTTATTCAATTGTTTCAAAAATACCTTGGATAGATCAAATTCAAAGTTCTTTTTTACAATCTCGAGGGCCAAATCCATAGCATCACAAGGTACACTATTCAATCTACTGGAACTGTATAATTTATATGCAATTACATGAATGCCAAATCTTAGTTCAACATCAGATACAATGTTTACCTTCAAACCTCTACTGTCCCACTCGGCTAGGGTTTACTTATTTAGCTCCTCCCGACCTAGGGTTTTGGTTGCTTTTTCTTTATTGAGCATAGGGAGGCCTGTGACTTTATGAATCATCTTCTTTGTGATTAGCACTAGCTGCTCTAACCATAATTGTCCATTATGCCCCTGACTCAAGATATACCTAATCCATTTGGTTTGGAAGTTTCTAGGCATATGCGAGATATGAGTCAAGCCTTTGATTTCAAGATGCTTGAACTCAGGTTTCAGAGAGCCATCTACACTCATTTCACCTAGGGCACTGTCCATCTCTAGGTTTTCGATTTCTTGAATAGAACATTTGAAATGAGTACAAATATAATTGATAAGAAGTAACTTAGGAGGTATTTTTAATTGAGCTCCAGTTGGGTCAAGTGATTCTGCAATGGCTAGAACAATTTTGAAGTTGGACGCTTTCCATTTTGTACCCTTTATCAACATTTCTGAACCTCTTTTTGCCTTGGTTCTGTTGGTGCTTGTGGATGCCATAGCTTCTTGGTAAGTATAAGAAAATATTGAACAAATTCTCCACATGAAAATTTCTTGAAATCACCTAGAATTTTCTCTAGATTCACTAGAGATGTTTTAGCTCTGAGTATTCTTAAGTCGTGGTGAAAAATGAAATTGAATTCTGCCCTTTTGATGGAAATACTATCATTAATGCTTGGTACAAAAGTAGATGAGATGACATAGTACTTGCTAGTCTGTAATTGATTTACTCAGTAAAACCTTGCAACTCGGTGTCCAAACAAAATCTTTGATACTCCTGACCTAGCTCGGTAAGGTCTTTAACCAACCTTGCTCGGTAGATGCAACACAGTGAATAATAACTTTTCTTTGGTCCTTGTATCTGAAATATGGATTTGATCATTTGGAATCTTTTCACTCTGGAACTACTTGAGATATGGCTTGTTGATGTAGTTTGTGATTCTTCTTAAATCTAATTGGAAATGGTGGAGTCACCCATTTCTTGAGTCATATGACCATCATTTGAACTATCTTTCTCGGT
Source organism: Cupressus sempervirens (assembly GCA_028749045.1). Taxonomy (NCBI): domain Eukaryota; kingdom Viridiplantae; phylum Streptophyta; class Pinopsida; order Cupressales; family Cupressaceae; genus Cupressus; species Cupressus sempervirens. The sequence continues at coordinate 234,281,270 of CM053783.1, forward strand.
AGATTTAGGAATCCATTGTTGTCTCATCTTCTTTAGAATGTTATCAGCTTTAGCTTTCTTTTCATCTTCAATTCTTCCAATATTCATGCAATTCTTGGCTATATGACCAAGTTCAGTACATGTGTAACATCTTATAGTTTTATCCTTCTTTCTTAGGTGATGTCTTGCACAGTTTATCCCAATGTGTCCATACTCTCCACAATAGTGACACCTACACCAAGTATTGTAGTCCCAACCAAATATTGCTTTGATAATTTTTTCTACTAGATTGAATGTTTTTTATTTACATTCAAATGAATTCTGACCTTGTTTCTTGAATTTGTGACATTTTCCTTCAAATTTTGGTTTCTCTTTGCATTCATTAGCTTTGTGGCCATGCTGATTGTAGTTGACGCATTTTCCATTGAATTTTCTTTTTCCATTACTCCAACATTTGTTTGATGTATGACCTATCTTACCACAATGATTGCAAGTGGGTTTTAGATTCCCTTGAGCACCTTGTTTGGAGGATTCACCTTCTTTCTTGTATCCAAGACCAGTTTTACCTTTTTGTCTATGAAGATTCTGCTCATTTTGTTGATTCAATTGGTTCATGTCTGCTTGAGATTTCATCATTCTTTCATTGACTTGCCTTTCAATGATCAAGTCATTTTCCAAACTTTCATTGATGTGTCTCTCAGATCTCAGATCACTTTGTAAGCTTTCATTGATTTGTCTTTTAGTGATTAAATCATTTCTTAAAATTTCATTCTCAGATCTTAGATTCAAAATTTCTTCATTTGCATTAGATAGTTGACCTACAAAATTTTCATGCTGAAGGAATTGATTATTTCTTACCTCTAAGTCTTCATTTGCCTTGTTTCTCTATTCCAAAGCTTCACATAGCCTAATTGATTGGATTTCTTGTTCTCTTTTAAACTTCCTTACTTCTTCTTGCAGAGAACCATTCTTTGCTAGGAGTTCCTTGATTGCTGCATTAGCTTCATTTGAACTGCTTAATGGTAAAAGGTCTTCAATCTTTTCTTCAACATACTGATGATCATTCATTTGTCTTGCAAGTCCCTTCCTTCTTTTTAGAGATTGAGAAAGATGCTCCTTTTCTTCCTTGAGTTGAGCCATGGCCATTTCTAGATCTAGCTTTTCATTTTCAATAGATTTGTTAACTTGAATATCTCCATTGACCTTGATCTTTGCTCAAGCTGTCAAACTTTATCCTGAGAACCATAAAGCTCTGATACCAATTTTTGGAAATATTTAGGATAAGACAGGTTACTGAGAGGGGAGGGGTGAATCAGTAACCTATAAAAATTTCAAACAATTCAGCATTTTAACTATTCGCTATTCATTCATCTAATCTACTGCATAACTGAAAGAACAAACATTCATTGTACATGTACATAGAGATTTGGTGACCTAGAAACCTTCCAAATAGAAAGTAAAATTGGGGTGGGGATGATGCCCACAAAACTTCAATACTACAGTATAAAGTTGGCCTGTTAAGGCTTAGAATGATCACTTCTGGTGATCTGCCCTATTAGGAGCAAGTAGGACTGCTAGATCCACCTTGTTAGAGGATTTACAAACATACAGTAAATTATGCACTCTGTTAAGAAATTTACAGAAAGACTATTAAGTCTACCCTATTAAAGGATTTATAAACTGATTCACCTGTTAGGATGAAGTAGTGGATCTTCTTACAACTATTTGCTAATAATTTCCTTTTTTTTTTTGCATTGATCACCTAATGTGATAGATATAACTTTTTTGCTCCTATGTTGACCTTGCTGAATCCCTTTTATTTTGCTGCTAATTTGCAATTCCTTCTTTTCATGCAAACATCAATCTCTTCCTTTTCATATCTTTTTCACACCCGTCATGTCTATCATACTACAAATGATATCATACATTACATATATACCATTTCATTATTTACAATTGCAAGGTCAGCCAAAACATAAGTGAACAAAACATTACTGAGTCAACCAGATAGTAGAAAACTCAGGTTCCTCAAGCTGACTCAGTGACCTTCTAATACTCGACATCCACTACATTACTTGGCATCGTCATGCACTTGGTAGAAGTAGAGGCTCAATTCATACTAGCCACACAACACTGCTTGGAACTCGGTAACCATTGGTGACTTGGTAGATATAGTGCCACTCGGTAGAAACTAACTTCTTTGTTTACCTTGCTTTGCTCGGTGAACACTAAGTTCTTCATTTACCTTGCTTTGCTCTGTGAACACTGAGCTCTTCATTTACCTTGCTTTTCTTGGTGAACACTAAATTCTTCATTTACCTTGCTTTGCTCGATGAACACTAAGTTCTTCATTTGCCTTGCTTTGCTCAATGAACACTGAGTTCTTCACTTACCTTGCTTTGCTCGGTGAACATTGAGTTCTTCATTTACTCGGTATTGTCTAAAATGCTCAGTGAGAACTGTTTACCTGCTAAACTTATAAGGTAACCATTGAATGCTTGGTATACACTGTAGAATAAGTGATGAGCTAGATAAAAATTCAAAATTTAATAAGTGTTTGCACTAATGACAAATATACCATAATTCCAACATCCTTGTTCCAAGGATCTCTAGATGGGGTATTACAAAGCATCATGGGTGATCTATTAGCCCTAAAGGAATGAATGTGACACTGATTTTGATTTCACAACTCCAAAGAAAGCCAAAAAGTGTATCTAGATCTATAACCTAGTGTAAACTTTAAGAAACCCCCTTCCAGAAAAAGATATAAGTTATTGACAAATTTTTAATTATTTTGAAAATCCAAATTATTTTTTTCGGCAAATCTCTCAATTTTTTTATTTTAAATATTATTTACATTGGTGATTATTTTGGAATCATAATTTTTGTGTAGAAAATATTGGTGAATCTCAATAATAATAGAATTCTCACTAATCATCATGGAATATTACAAATCAAAATTGAACATGTTTTATCTCATGGAAATTATGAGGATAATTACATTATATTTTAAATCAATAGTAAAAACTAAATATTGGTATTATATCCCTAAAGTAACTAATAATTATGATAATTATTGATGAATTAATTTTAATTTTTTCGATAATATATGATATTTAGGTGAATCAAATCTAATAATGTATCAAATATTATGATGAATCCATAAATTTTATTTTTTTAATAAAATAAATTATTGATGGATTTTAAATATTTTAAAACTAAATTTAATAAAAATGTGGCAATCTAGGTTGCATTAAATCATAAGTTATTATTCAAATTACTAGCAAAAAAAATCTAAAATTCACAAAATTATGAATATTCACCACTAAAAAGAACCCTACTATAACCTATTTGTAAATTGGAGATCTGAATTCCACAACATTAAGAATTTATTTGTTTGTTTATTGTTGGGGGGGAAAGGGAGTTTCTCAATCAAACCTCTATTTAGGAATTAACCTTGAATTGAAATAAAGATAGAATTCTAACAAGTAGTAGGGATGGATCTAACATAAATCAATGGAAATATGTGAATATGCTCTTGAATTTGGATTATAGTAAATTATGTAGATGCATTATCTTTGACTCAACTTAAAAAACCCTAGAAAAGAAATCAAAGTGAAACTTAAACCTTGATGAATGAATGTGCTTAAAATCCACCTTATGAATCTATATCTTGAGAAGATATATTTTAAAAATACAACAAGGTATCTTTAATGTATGAAGGGAGATCTTCCATGTTGAAAATATAATAGAAGTTATAGCATAGACTCCCTTAATAACTTGAATGCATAAATCATTAATCTTCAATTGATAGATTACTTGAATTGCTTCAATACTCAAATAATGCTTGAGAGCTTGTTAGATTGAGTACTTGTACATGTATGAGAGATGAGATGCCAAATGGAGGAAACCTAAGATTTTATAAAGGGCTCAAAATTCACTAACGTTCATAGGCCAACCTACCTAGCAATTAATGCCTCAAAGCCATCCAAACACAAGACCCAAACATAAGACCCAAAATAAGGCCCAACTAAGGACATATTGCATCCTTAATTGGCTCATGGGGGTACATTGCATGCATGATTAGTAATGGATACACAATGTCCTTGACAATTATAGACAAGAACTAGTGAGATCCCTCAAGTGTCCCCAAATAGGTCTTTAATCCAAAAAATAAGGTACAAAGTACATGATATAGTTTTTTTAGTAAGGAATGGTAGGGGGTGAATTAGTTATAACTAGTTACCTCATTGGCCTTAAAAATACTTTTCACCAATTTCAGAATTTGTAATCTTTTAGATCAATAACTTGGTAACCAAATCTAGCATTATGACTTAGGGTAATATATACTTTTTAATTGTCACCAAATTAATAAATATTGAGTATCAAATTTTTTTTCTAGGTTATAGCAAAATGCAATGATAAATAGTAAACATGAAACAAACTTGCAACATTATAAGAATTCATACAATTTTATATACGTATCTAACATGAAGACTCTATAAAGGGAAAAATCACCCCAAAATTCTCACTCCTCTAAAGTGAGAAATTTTTGGAGCCAAAATTTTTAAAGGTTACATATATACATTATAAATGTGACCTTATTAGAGGATATGTATCAAAGATCATTAGGACATTGTTCATTCTTACAAACTTCTACACAATGGATTTCCTAAAAGGAATTACAAAAAATCAATAGAATTTTTCCATATAGGATTTAAAAAATTGTTAGGTCCACTCAGTTATGATATTTATGTATTGTAATTATTATAGAGTAAAAATGAAATGGTCTATTAGGTTTAGCACTATCTTGCTTGTCCATATTTCTACTTTGCTCAATATCTATATTCTGACCTTTTACTAGCTGATTCACATAGGGTGGGAGCAAGAAATTGAGTCCCACATTTGGGAATAAAAGTTGAATTATTTTTCCTATTTTAAAAATTTCCTACCACTTGATGTCCAAATTTAACACACATTATGGTTGAATCTTGAAAAACTTCACTATTAGAAAATGTAGTGCTCAAGGTCTACTTTTCAAAAACATAAGTGAAGAAGTTACAAGTGAATAAGGAATATGAAAGAGTATTTGATTAGAAGGCCACCTAGAAGTATAAGGGAAAATTTGAGACATTCATCATAGCTAGATGATTATATTATTCAATGCATCTATTTCAGCAAACAAACTTTCCAATAAAAACTCAACCTACATATTCATCCTAATAGGTGCATTGGTCAAATCCTCTAACCAACTAGACCTAAAATTCCTTTGTTGAATCTCCTAATAGAGTACATAATTAATTTTATTGTAAAATTCTTTTACAAGGTGGAACTAACAATGCTTCATACTCCTAATAGAGAAGATCACCAGAAGTGATCAATTGTAAGTCCTAATAAACCAACTTTATTACTACAATTGTGAAGCATTGTGGGTTTCATCCCCACCTAGTTTTACCTTCACTTTGGAGAATTTTTTGATTACCAAATATTATATCAATCTATTATGGTGTTTATTTCTTCATTTCTTTATATTTATTCATGATAATAGATTAGATAATCTAATGAAGTAAAGGAGATGTATTCTAAGTGTAAAAATTTTAAGTGGTTCCTATTTCAACCCTCCTCCCTATCTTAGTCACTTGATTGTCATTATATTTCCAACAATTGGTATTAGAGAAAGGTTCTCATATAAGAGGCTTAACAACTTTAGAGTAAAGATCTAAGGAAATGGAAGTGTATAAGTTAGAGAATGATATTCAGAATGACAAATGTGATCTACATATGGTAGCAGAATAAGTCAAGAAACTCAAGGAGCAACTTGCCAATTATCTAAAGAGAAGAAAATAAAGTTTTATAAAGATGAATGAAAATCTATACATAGAAAAAAGAATAGAAGATCTATGTAGAGAAAGAAGTTGAGAAGAAGCAGATGCATCCATAGAAGATCTACTAGTAAGGAATGTTATTCTACAAGAAGTAAGAAAATTGAAAGGAGAATAGGAAAGTCACTTAGTTAGGCTATGTGAAGTCATGGAACAAATGAAAAAAAGTAAATGAAAAAAAAATGAAAGATGAAGAAAAAAAATGACTACTTATGACAAGATTAGAAGATAATACCAATGAAGTCTAGTAGCTATCACAATATTAGGTAGATATGTAAAATCAACTAGATGATGCAAATCATATAATTACCAATCTAAGAGTAGAAAATGAAAAACTTTAGAATGAACTAAGAGCTTAAAAAGAACTCAATAAAGAATATTGAGATCACATGAAAGTGTGAATCAATTATATCAGAAAAATTTGAAAAGACCTAAAAGTTGTTGGTCTTAGATTGGTTTTTACATTTGAGTGTCAACACACTTAACCAATTCTTAAGTTGATGCCAAGTATAATATAGTTGTTGAGCTATAGTGTGTGCCAAGCTAGAGATTCAATAGGTGTCATGTGAACTTCAATAGGTGTGGAGTGAACTTCAAGTTTTGAGTGAACTTCAAGTGCCAAGTGAACTACAAGTGTCGAGCTAAGTTCAAGTGAGTGATACGTGGTACTAAGTCACTATAGATGTTGAGAAAAGTATAGATGCCAAGTAAAATAGAATTACTATAGGATTTGATTGAACCAAAATTTCTATATGTGTCGAGCATCAACAACTAGCAAGTGCTGAGTAACACAAAATCAACATATGACTTTGTATCTTCACAAACTCAAATGTAAACCTTTTTTGGACCCGACATAGGATGAATCTTGAAGGATCTCAAAGATAAGATTGAATCTTTTGCATTACCTATGTAATCAACATGTAGCTAATAAGAAAATTTGAAAGGCATGCAACCAATAGGAAAAGTGCAAGAATTGAGTAAGAAATGAAGATTAAATATTGATCATAGATTCATACCTAACCCTAAGGCTTTGAAGTCCTTAAAAGGAGGACAAAACACCATTGTGAATGCATGAGTGAGAAGTGTATGGGTGAATTATAGAAAAATTTAGATGGGAGTTCAATGACTTAGAGAAAGTAGAATAGCATTACAGAATTCAATTGATCAAGAATGGAGTATCAGAGTTTTGAGAAGAGAGATCTCAGATCAAGCAAGGATTAGAACAAAAAAAGGAAAACAAGGATCTAGAATCAGCAATTGAGGATTGCAAGTCATTAGGTCAATACATTCTTCTATACTTTCTAACCATTGTATTGTGAGAACAAAAATCCTATGATGATAGGTTGGTCTAGCAACCATATTAGTTTAATAGCCACATTGTAGATACTTAACAAGATTGCAAAATCTTTAACAAGGTAACATTCCAAGTGAATGTTTGTAAATCCTTTAACTAGGTCACTTTTAACATGCTATAAAGTCTTGAATAGGATAGGCCTCTCACAAGGCAGACCATTGGAAGTGGTGAAATTTTGTAACCTTGAATAGTTACATATTACTATAGTGATACTTTGCGGGCGTCATCCCCACTCCAGTTTTACCTTCTCATTTTTGGAGGGTTTTTGGGTTACATAATTCTTGTGTTAGTTGTTTTCATGCATATATTTACTTTCATGTTTATTAGATGGATTAGATGCATGTGAATGATTTCAATTAAAAGGTTTTGGAAAGGTTAAAGTTAGTTACTTCCAATTCACCCCCCGCTCCTCTTAGAAGTAAATCTTCCTACTTATAAATTCTACAAATTGGTATCACAGCCAAGTTCTTACAAGAAGGAGCTTTATAACCTGGAGGAAAGATCTGGAAATGGAAGTCTACAAACTTGGGAAGAACATAGAGAATTAGGCAATTGATATACAATTTTCTCTACACACTTTGGAAGAAGCTAAAGAAGAGTTGAGAACATCCTTAAAGAGAAGAAGAGACATTTCCATAGTTAAGAATGATACACAATATAGGGAGGTTGATACCTCAAAACTATTTGCAAATAGAGACTCTAAAGAGTTTGATGTAGCAATAGCAGACCTAATGGAGAAGAATAGAGCTTACATAGAAGAAATTAGAACACTGAAGATTGAATAAGAATCACAAGCCATGATGCTTTATGAGGTGACTGAACAAAAGAAAAGAGCCATTGAAGAAAAAGCTATGCTAGAAGAAGACAAGAGAAATCTTGCCAACACAATGGAAGAAAATTCAATTGAGCTTGCAATAATTTCAAACATTTAGCTAAACACCCTAAGTTAGATGATGTATGCACATCATGAACTGAATGTCACGAACATTGAAATCTCCACACTAAAGATGCAAATTGAACAACTACAAAATGACCTAAAAAAAGAGGAGATTGCAAAGAGCTTCAATAAACCCAATGAGGCAATCAAGTACTTTTAGTAGCTACTGAAATCACCAAGGGCTAGCAATGATGCTTCAAGACTAGGATACACTAGTACTGAACAAGGAGAGTCATCCAAGATTATAGAAGAAGGAGTAAAAAAGGTAAGAATAGTAAACCTACTTGTCATTTCTATGGTAAAAAGGGGCATACCTTTAATGTATGTAGGATCAAGAATGCCCATCATCATGACAAACCTATGAATGTGAGTCATTGTTATAAGTGCAAAAAGCAAGGACATCAAGCACATGACTGCAAGACTAGGACTATCAGAACACCCAAATATAAATGTCACTACTAAAATTGCAAGAAGTATGGACATAGAGCTTTTGAGTGTAGATCAAAGCCTATGTAGACACAAAATTAGCCAAAAAGAGGAAATAACCATGGGCATCACTACAATTGGGACTATAACACCAGGTATAGCTATCATTACTATCAAGAATATGGACACATTCATAAAAATTGTATAAGAACACATTTCAATGGAAACTATAGTAAATGGTCGAGTCAAACCACATGTTTTAGTTGCTTGAAGATTGGTCATATCAGTAGGAATTTTCCAACAAGGTCATAGGCACCCAACATGAAGAACAATAAAGGTAAGGAGAAGTTCGATGTTGAACACATCAAAGGAGAAATGAATAAGACATGGAAGAATAAAGATGGGTGTAGCACATGAAATGAAGGGATCAGCATGATTAGAGATGCAAAGTTAAAATTTCAATATTTCACAAGTGTTACCAAGTTGCCCTTTGATATCAAGTAAAATCCCAATGCATGCTGAGTTGATTAACAAAACAATAGAAACCAAATGATCATTTTGAGCCGAGTTGATAGTGGAAGTCAAGTAAAAAAAATTCTAGTGGAAGCTAAGTAAAGGATACCTTTGTGAAAGCTGAGTAATGAAAAGCCAATGGAAGCTAAGTAATGCAAAAATCCTTAAGAAGCTAAGTGGATAGCTATAAACACATTAAGCATTAAATGAAATGAAAATAGGATATATTATCACATTTTCAATCATTTTGAATCATTAAAAATGAAGAGAAAAGATGAAGAAGAGTGTATAGTAACTCCAAAGTAGAGAATCCATTGTTTAAACTGATTTCAATAGCATTTTAGCACAATTTCATTGATTTTGAGGTATTTACATTTGTGTTGAGTTACATAGTTTTATATTTTCTTCCTGTTCAAACCCCAGATTGTATAAATGGCTTCTAACTCTAGGAAAACATAGGAGAAGGAGCCATTTGAGGTCCATCTAGTGTCCAATGAAGTAAAACAACCAAAATTTTGATCAATTATAGAAGTAGCATATAAAAATGACCCAGTTGGAGCCCTATCTATCATATCCTCTAAGGTAGTTATGGTTTAGGATGTTAGAAGATGTTATAATTGCAAGATTGGAGCATTAGGAGACATGGAAATGAGGGATCCTTATGAAAAATTGTGTAAAAATAGAGTGTGGAAGGAAGAATATCATATTATTGAGAAGAAGGGTTTGACACATGCCCTAGAATTCCCCATGGTTTTCAAAATTGAATGGATTAGGCTAGTGCTTAGCAGAATACATGATGGAAGTTTCTCATTGGAGGATGGTCCAGTGAAAATCACCAAAAGAATTGTACATAGAGTGATAGGTACCCAACCCTAGATTGGCTAAAGACCCTCAAAAGTGATACCAAGGAAGTAATTGAAAAGAATATTGATGCCAAGTGGAACAAGAGAGGAATGACAATTGATACCATTCAAGACCCCCTTGTGGACTTTGTTGTAAGAGTCATTGCACATAAGTTCTACCAATCTAGTAGACTCAACAGTGTGCCTTGCATTGCAGTGGATGTAGGCTAAAAATTAGTGAAAAAGGATCATACTTAAGATCTTGCAAAATTGCAGCTGCAACAAATTAATGAGAATTTAGCAGCAAAGGAGAACCAAGGGAGCACAAAGCAAGTTTGGTGCTATTTTGATTTGCATATTCTTCTATGTATAGAATGAGTTCCCTTCTTTTTGAAAAGTTTATTGGAAAGCAAGTAAGTCTATTATAGCTCAAGTTAATGAATACATTGAACAAATGGGTAATTTTGAGACCCTAATGACTAGTTATTTTGAAGACTTGAAGAAGACTATGAAGAAAAGGCTAAGAATACCAATTTCCTTAGTACATAAGCATGTAAATGATGCATTCTTTCTTTTAGATATTGATTACACTTATATATAAGCTTCCATGCCAAGAGTTAGATGGTTAAGACCTCTTGGCTATGAAATAAATGTAGATGAGGCATCAATAGCTATAATTGTACTACTAGTAGAAGAAGTTGATAAGAGTGTGCTGCACTTTGGAACCTATTATGTGGTCATGTCAAAGGTAGATATGGAGTTGAATATTGCCTCCACACTAAAGAAAAAGGATAAACTTGTGAAGAAACCTAAAGCCAAATTTGGAGAGGCCACAGAAGAAGAAGAAGAAGAAGAAGAAGAAGGTCAATGAAACACTTGCACTAACCCAACGTATGGGGGAGAATGTTGAAGAAGAGTAAAGTTCTAAGCAAGAAGCACTAAAGGCTGAACCAAAGAAGAGAAAAGCAGAAGAAGAAGAAGGTGGTCAATGAAACACTTGCACTAACCCAATGTATGGGGGAGAATGTTGAAGAAGAGTAAAGTTCTAAGCAAGAAGCACTAAAGGCTGAACCAAAGAAGAGAAAAGCACAAAAATAGCCAGCTGCACAGTCTAAGGGGAAGAGGAAAGCAACAAAACCAAGCCCAGCCAAGCCAACTACAAGGGAAGATACTAGGGCTACAACCCAAGTGGCAAAGGAATAGGGAAATAAAAAGGCCACAGAGAAAGGATGGCTTGCAAATAAAAAGAAGAGAAGAAAATATGTTGCACCCCTAGAATTAGATGAAGAAAAGATAGAGCCTGATAATGAGCAATTCAGATTTGTAAAATGTTATACCAAATCTAAGTTGGAAAATGTTTGTAATAGCATTAGAGATAATGTGGATCTAACTAGTTTAAAGACCATTGATTTTAATAAACTTTCAAGGGAAGAACAAAACATAGTGGAAGAGTCCATCTACACTATGATGGCTAAATTCAAAATTGCCCCACTTGAACCAGACAACTCCATACCTAAGAAGCTAAGCTCCATTGTCAAAAATAAATAGCATTATTGCCTTAATATGGAAAAGGAAATAAAGGAGTCAAAATTGGTTTGTGTGATGCCAAAACTTACTAAAGGTCAAATAACTAAGGCTAGCAAGAAACATGGGAGAAAATTTACACCCAAATATAGAGCCTTTAGTATCCTACAATATCAAATTGAAGATATTGTGCAGAAATCCACACAAATGTGGAAATTGATTTATGGATTGATAATAGTGAAGGAGGGGGAGGAAGATCCCTTTGAGGGAAGGAATAATGGAGAAGAGGAAGAAGAAAATGAAAAATAGGAGGAAGGAGATGAAGAAAAAGAAGAGGAAACAATGGAGAAGATGTAGCAAGGTGAAGAGGCAGCAACTGAAGAGAAACAGGAAGAACAGAGTGTCTAAGACACGCAAATGCCACCACCAAGTCCTCCATATAAAACACCTATAGAAACTATCATTTTCAAGGATGTTCTTGAAATATCAGGTCAGAACATCAATCCATTGAATGTAGAGGATCTTGAAAGGATCCTTCACCAAACCACATTTCAATCACAACCATGCACAAATTCTATTTTGGTGAGTGTGGAAGAGTTTCAAAAGGCTATAGCTAAGATCACTAGAGAGAAGGTGAACACACAAGAACCACCTTCACAACCTCCCATAGCTATAGCAGATCAACCAAAAGAGAAAGAATCATAGGATACAATTGATAATGTTGATCATATAGTCATAGCAAGAACAACTACCAAGGAGCTCGCAAAGGAGAAGACAAGAAAAGATGTTCCTACTACAACACAAGACCAAGGTGCACCTCCTCAAATCATTGTTATTGATCAAGGTAGTAGACAAGAATAGAAGGAAGAGGAGAAAACCCCTAAAGAAAAAGAACAAAAGGAAATATAGAAATTGGTAATCTTTCCTACTATGGGGACTCTACCAAGTAGCTGAGCACTGATGTAGTACCATTGCAAATTTTAGCACTAGACTTGAGCTCCACCAAGGTAGCAAGGATACTTCATTATGGAGACCCTACACTTGATCAAGAAATAGTCATACAAAGTTATGAATCTAAGACAATGAGCCTAGCTTAGATTAATGAAGTGCAAGAGGCACTAGGGACAAGGAAGAAGTAGGAGATACTCAAAAATAAGTATAGAGAGAAGCAAGCATTGGTGGAAATCAAAGACATATTTCTTGATGCAATCAGCTTGCTAGTACCTAATGAAACCAAGCCCATCATGGAGTAGTTGTCCAACATAGTGGACCAGGTACAAAATGAAGACCTTATAAAAATTTTAAGTTATTAGAGTGGTCTAAAAAGAAGTTTCAAATGAAAGTCAATGAGAAAATATCTAGTGACCTAGCACTTTCACAAGTTAAATTGGCTAAGAAAGTTAAAGTGAAAATAGTACTTGGGATTGTATTCTCATTGTACTCCAAATTGTGTGACTCATCGTTCTTTACACAAGAGACTAGCCAAAGAATATTGAGCTTGGAATGAAATTTCAAGATTTCTAGCACACAAATACCCAAAAATCTAGCTCAAAGTGAGAAGTATTTGCAACTACACTTCAGACCTAGAAGGAGTTAACTATATTAATAGTAGAAGAAGCTAATATTAAGGCTGAATTAATATAGATTCATTCCTTTATTACTCCACATCTAGAAGTCCTACATAAAGAGTAGGCCTATGCAGAAAATATTTTAAAGAAAGACCCTAATCTGTCTACATTAGAAGGCCTAGTACATCTTGCAGCAAAGATAGTCATCCAACTAAAATCATTGGAAATAACATTGAATAACTAGGATGCTTGTCTGAAGATGATGATCATGGAGGTAAATAAAATAGTTTTGGATAAATATTCTATTCATTATTAGGACACTTTGAAAGAGTAAAAAAGGGGGAGATATAGAATTTTGGGTGAAATAATAAAAATGGATACATACCCAAAGGGGAAGATATTAAATTTTAAATTTTTGAGAAAGCCAAAAGGATGCAAAACTAGAAGAAGATGTGAAAAGGGGAGTAGATATAGAGTACAAACAAAGTAGGAATAGGGTACATATAAACAAAGGAAAAAAGTATCAGACACATTAGCATGAGACAAATTCAGCACAAGAGTCTTTAGTTGTAGGAATAGAATTTTGGTTACAAGAATGGCACAATAGCTTAGAGGGAGTTACAAATTTTTGAGGTATACAAACTTTTGAACAAGTTTTTGAAGTCTTGTACATATGTTGAATATAATATGTCTTATACTCATAGAGATGAGATCCTTAATGTTTAGTTAAGTGTTTTTTCCACTCATGTCAAAGGGGGAGATTGTTGGTCTCATATTGGTTTTGACATTTGAGTGTCAACACACTTAATGAATTCTTAAGTTGATGCCAAGTATAATATAGTTGTCAAGCTATAGTGTGTGCCAAGCTAGAGATTCAATAGGTGCCAAGTGAACTTCAATAAATGTCGAGTGAACTTCAAGTACCAAATGAACTTCAATTGTTGAGTGAACTACAAGTGCTAAGTGAAGTTCAAGTACCGAATGATAAGTGATGTTGAGTCACTATACATGTCAAGCAAAGTATAGATGTCAATTGAAATAAAATTACTATAGGAGCCAAGTGAAACAAAATTTCTATATGCACCAAACATTAGCAACTAGTAACTGCCAAGTAACATAGAATCAACATATGAGTTTGTATCTTCACAAACTCAAATGTAAACCATTTTTGGATCTGACATAGGATGAATCTTGAAGGATCTTGAATATAATATTGAATCTTTTGCCTTACCTATGTAATTAGCATGTAGTCGATAAGAAAAATGGAAAGGCATGCAACCAATAGGAAAAGTACAAGAATTGAGTAGGAAATGAAGATTAAATATTGATTATATATTTATACCAACCCTAAGGCTTAAAAATCTTTAAAAGGAGGATGAAACTCCATTGTGAATGCATGAGTAGGAAGCGTATTGGTGAACTATATTGAAATTTAGAGGCAAGCTTAAAAAACTTGACAAAGAAAAACAACATTGCAAAATTCACTTGATCAAGAATAAAGTATCAAAGTTTTGAGAAGAGACATATCAAATCAAGTAAGGATCATAACAAACAAAGCAAAAGGCAGATCTAGAGTCAACAATTGAGGATTGCAAGTCATCACATCAAGACATTCTTCTATACATTCTAACCATTGTGTTGTTAGAATGAAAATCCTATGATGATAGGTTGGTCTAGCAGCCATATTGGTTTAATAGCCACATTGTAGATCCTTAATAGGATTGTAAAACCTTTAATAGGGTAAAATTATTGTTTGTAAATCCTTTAACCTAGTCACTTTTAATAGGGTGTAAAATCTTTAACAAGACATGCATCTCATAGGGAAGACCATTGGAAGTGGTAAAACTTTGTAACCTTGAATAGTTACATATTGTTGCGGTGATATTTTCTGGGTGTCACCCCCACCCTAGTTTTACCATCTCATTTTTGGAGGGTTTCTAGGTTACCAAAATCTTATCTTACCTATTTTCATGCATGTCTTTACTTTCATGTTTATTAGATGGATTAGATGCACTTGAATGATTTCAATTAAAATAAATTGAAAAGGTTAAAGTTAGTTACTTTTGATTCACCCCTCTCATCTCAGAAGTAAAACTTCCCACTTGTAAATTCCAACAAAAGTTGTACTAGCTTAGGGTATACTAATCAAGGAGTATCATCACATCAAGTTGAACACAAGAAAAAAGGGCCTATATGTAATAATTGTGGAAAAATAAGCCATATATCAAATGCTTGTTGGAGCAATATTGTGAAACCCAAGTTCAAAAGTCATTTCTATAATTGCAAGAAGTATGGACAAAAGAATAATGAATGAAGATCTAGAGACAACTTTGAAGGGAATTTCTATTCATGTCACAGGCATGGTTAGAAATCTTCACAATGTAGATCAAACCAATTGAATCTAAATAATCAGCACAATGGAACCAAACAAAGATCATTTATTGGTTAGGACTACAACACATGGAGAAGATGTCATCTATGTGGGAAATATAGTCACATTGGAGTAAATTTTGTAAGAATGCACTTCAGAAAAAGATATATTAATGTGAGATGTTATGTATGAAAAAATATAGATCATTTGGAAAGAAACTATATCAAAAAAGATACATCAAATCTAGCGAAGAAAACAAAAGAAAACCTAAAATTGAACAAATCATGTCTTAGATGAATTAGAAATGGGAAATGAAATTAGAGGAAAAAATAAGGAAATAAAATAAAGCTATCGTCATCCAATCCTATGAATTGGGTGAAGCATCCACATCTAACTAAGTAGTCAATGAGATGGCTAGAATTGAGAATTCAAGGAAGATCGTACATTAGTTCTAAATATGTAAGAAAGAACAATCCAACCCCATATATTCAGATGCACAAAGTTAAGAAATGGAGATATATTTAAATCGAGTTACAACCTAATTATAACTAAGCTATCAATTATCTATGAGAAAAGTCAAGTTATAAATTAGTTCTAATTGAGCTTCCCATTAATTAGTTCATGTCAAGCTAATGATTTAAAGAGCTTGCTGAGTCATTCCACCTAACATTAGATGATGCATTTATGAGGATCTAAAATTTGAAAAAAAAAACAATCGAAGGTGAAATCAAGGGTTTATTCTTTTATGTTGCATTCAAAATTCAGTTTGTGTAGAGCGATTTCAAGCTCCCAAGCGATCAAGAAATAATTTTTGTTGGAAGAAAAGTTGTAGGAAAGGTTATCTATTGTTGCAAATTCTTCATTCAGTGAGTGTTATGGCATCCAACTCTAGTGTGAAAGTGGAGAAGGTTTTGAGATATTATTGAAGAATATAGTATGAAAGGCACTAACATTAAAGCTCTACCATACAATTTCTGAATAGAAAGATCCATTGGTAGTCCACTCAATCATTCCTCCTAAGGTACTATTGATAATTGATATGAGACCATTTAATCATTGCAAAATTTAGGATTTAGGTTTGTTTGAGCTAAATGAGAAATACAATGCATTATGTGAGAATGGAGTACTAAACATTGAGCACAAATATATGGAAGTCAATGGCTTGACTCATGCCCTACATATAACATGACGTTTCCAAGTGAAATTGATCAAATAAATTCTCAGTAAGGTTCATGACATGTTCTTCTAGCTTGAGTAATTTGTGAAGATCAATAAGAATATGATTCATTGAGTTATAGGTTGCTTAATGCTAAATAGACTAAAGATAACCAAAACCCTAGCTTGTGGTGAGCTTGCTAAAAAAACTATAGAAGAATAAGATGGCAAAGGCATGAAATTTAACAATGTAACTAACTTGTAAATCAAATTTTGGATTCATGTTATAGATCACAAGATCTATAGTTCTAGTAGGAAAAATAGTGTACGTTGTGAGGTAGTTGACTTGGCATTTAAAATGGTGAAGAAAAACTTATCCTATGACCTTGTAAAGTTGTAGTTAAGCCAACTAGGAAAAAACATGGAGAGCATTAGGGTGTTGAAGACAAATGTGTGTAGTTTTGGCTTTCTTCTTGTATGTTAATTTTTCTATGTACAAAAGTTATTTCCATCTTAAGGGAGATGTGGTTTGGAGTAAAGATAGACTAGTTATTTACCAAATAAATGAGTTCATCAATGACCTAGGAGAAAATTTTGATGGTATAATGCATGTAAACTTTGAGAATTTCAAGGAAAAGATATAAAATATGTTTAGGATTCCTCAACAACTAGTTGAGTAATATGAGAAAGATATTTTCTTCTTAGTTAACTATGATAACATTCATATTCATGCTCTAGGATAGCATATGTAAAACCCTTGGGATATGAGGTAAACATTGATGATACTAAGAATATCATAGAGACTCTTCTGAATGGGCCAGTAGATGCGAAAACTACATATTTTGGTACATATGAGAAGGCTGAAACTAGGATATATCTAGAAATAGAAATGTTAGAATATATAGTCCACTGATATAACTAAGAGGTGATTATGGGATGGGCAAATCAATTTTTCAACTATTATCACAATTATCAACCTTAAAGAAACTTAACCATATGAGAAATATAAACTAAAACCACAAAAAGATACTCATTCACAATAATACCAAATACATTAACTAGGGAAACCCTTGACTGGAGGGAAATCCCTAGTGAGGGTGCTACCCACAAGATGATGTACTAATATAAATGTTCCTTGTTAGAGGACGGATCCTGTTAGGAGTCTATAAATACATTTAGTACATATGATTCTCTATTAGGAGACTTTGAATCCCTATTAGGAGATTCCAACCTATTAGTTTGTGGTGACTAATTAGAGAAGTACTATACATACTTCATAAATTCTTTGGGGTTGAAATTTTTTTTGGGTCATGGCCAATGTATGGCCAACATATGGCTGAAATGTTGTAATCCTAAAGTAGCACAAAAATACTTGTAGAAAAAGGCTTAGGGTTAGGGATAGTTTTTCTAGTGGTGATGCAGAATTGGTTCTTGCAATAGTATTGAGCTGTATGGGATTACAGATTGTAATCAGGTTGTAATCACTGGATCGTAATAATATCAGACTTGCTATTTGGTGGACGTAGCCTAGGGATTAGGTGAACCATGTTAAATCTTGGTGTCTTATGTTACATTTTGTTTGATCTATTATTTTTTGATATTATTTATATTTGCATGTACTTGTTATTTATGTTCGTGGCTTAATCTGATCAAGTGGTATCAGAGCAAGGTTGTGTTTTTTCAGTTATCCCTATAAGAAAGTCTCATGGTTGAGTGAGAGTCTCACAATTTAATGAGAGTGGTGGCAGATGAGGGTAAGTGGTAGAACTTTCAATTATGGAAGATGCAAATAGAAGACTATCTTTACCAGAAGGATTTATGGAAGCCATTGGAAGGTAAAACCAAGAATCAAGGATCTATGTCAAATAACGACTAGGGTCTTTTAGATAGAAAGGCACTTGGAAGCATTCAATTATGCTTGGTACCATTAGTGGCATTTAATACTACAAAAGTAAAGACAATAGAAGAGTTGATGAAAATCCTAGCGACATTATATGAAAAGCCCTCCACTTCAAAAAAGGTATTTCTCATGAAGCATTTATTTAATGTGAAAATGGCAAAAGGTGGAACAATTGGAAATCATTTAAATGAGTTTAATACTATTACTAGTCAGTTATCTTCTATGGGTATCAATTTTTATGAAGAAATTAGGACTCTCCTAATTTTGTGTTCTTTGCCTAAAAGATGGAATGGCTTGGTAATGGTTGTGAGTAATTTTGTTCCTAGATCTAGTATCATAAAATATGATGATGTGATCAATATTATTTTGAGTGAGGAAAATCATAAGAAATCCTTAGCTAGATCTACATAAGGAAGTTTTTTGAACATACAAATTTGAGGCAAAACTACTAAGAGAGGAAGTAATTTTTGAAATCATGGGAAATCAAGAGAAAAGTCAAAGGGGAGGAGGTCTCAATCAAGAGGACTGAATGATTGCTAGTACTATGGGAAACTAGGGCATAAAAAGAAAGATTGTTGGACTCAAAATAAAAATGAAGGAGATAAACTAGATGGAGACAAGGAGGCAAATGTGGTAAGTAAAAAATCTGAAGAGGATGCTTTGCTTCTATCTTGACAAAGTGTTGATGATTCATGGGTTTTGGTGCTTCATTTCATGCTACAAATCATAGAGGTTATTTCATTGATTATGTCCAAGGGGTTTTTGGGCTTGTTTATTTGGGGGATAATGAACTTGGTCAAATTGTTTGAAAGGGAAAAGCTAAGATTAAGTTGCAAAATGGGAATCATTGGCTACTACATGAGATAAGACATGTTCCAAGGCTGAATAAGAATTTAATTTTAGCAGGGCAACTTAGTGATGAGGGTTGTGTAGTTATTTTTAATGATAAAAATTTGAATGTTTCAAAAGATTCCCATGTAATAGAAAAAGGTGTGAAAGTAGGCACCTTATATCTTTGTATAGGTCATATTGTTCCTTCTACTTTAATTGTTTAAGAGAAAAATGAATGTTTAGGAATACTTGATACGGTTGAGCATGGAGAAAAAATAGTTGTTGTAAATTTTGATACAATGTTGTGGCACAATAGATTTGGGTACATGAGTGAGAAATGTATGAAAGTACTTCATTCAAAGAAAGTTCTACTAAGTTTGAAATGTGTTAATATGGATTTTTGTGAAAGTTTCGAGTATGAAAAACAAAAGAGAGTGAGTTTTGTAAAGACTGGGAAGGAAAACAAAAAGAAAAAAATAGAGCTTGTGCATACTAATGTATGGGAAAAAACTCAAGTATCTTCCCTTAGAGGCTCTCATTATAATGTTACATTTATTGATGATGCAACTAGAAAGGTATGGATTTATTTTCTAATATAGGAATATGATGTATTTCAAACTTCTAAGAAATGGAAATGCTTGGTTGAAAAGAAATTAAAATATCTTAGACTTGATAATGGTGGTGATTATTGCAATCATGAATTTGAAGATTATTGCTCCACTAATGGTATTTGTAGATAGAAAATAGTTCCAAAGACTCCATAGGAAAATGGAGTAGCTGAATGCATCAACACGATTATAATAAAGTGTACAATGAGTATTAGGTTGCATGTTGAGTTGCCCTTACACATGTGGGTGGAGGCTATCAATACTATTGTATATTTGATTAATAAAGGTCCCTCTACTCCTTTGGGTTGTGGTATTCCATAGGAAGCATGGACTAGTAAGAAGGTGAATTATTCTTTTCTCAAGACCTTTGGTTGTGAAGCATTTGCTCATATAGATTTTAAAAATAGAACCAAGCTAGAAGCTAAGTCAAAGGAATGTGTATTTGTTGGATATGGCATTAATGAATTTGGTTATAGGCCTTGGAATTTTTAAAATCATAGAATCATAAGAAGCAAGAATGTCATATTCAATGAGAAAGTGTTGTACAAAGATCTATTGCAACAACATGAGAAGAAAGATGATGATTATGTAGTACTAGATGATACTCCAAAAGATGATGTTTCAGTCATTCCTCATGGTGTGCAACAACTCCAACCAAAAATACCACACACTAGTGAATGTTAGATGTTCAACAAGGAAAATTAAACCTCCAAAAAAAATTTCTCCCTCTTTGTATTCTATTTTACTAACATATATTGGTGAACTTGAATGTTATGATGTCGTAGTGTACGTGGATACTAAGATTTAGTGGGAGTCTACAATGAAAGATGAAATGGACTCTTTGCTAAAGCATAAGACATAGTATTTATGCAAGTTGCCTACAGGTAAAAGAGCTTTAGAGAATAAGTGGGTTTACAAGGTGAAAGAAGAGGAAGGAGGTAAGAAAATATTTAAAATTAGGTTAGTTGTAAAAGGATTTGCATAGAAAAAGGGCATTGATTTTGATGAGATCTTTTCTCCTATTGTTAAGATGACTTCTATATGTACTATTTTAAGTATTATGGCTACTAAATATTTGTATTTAGAGTAGCTTGATGTTAAAATATCCTTCCTTCATGGTTATTTGGATGAGGAGATATATATGACACAACCACAGGTCTTTGAGGTCAAAGGTAAAGAGAACTTAGTGTGCAAATTGAAGAAAAGTTTATATGGCTTGATGCAAGCACCTTGGCAATGGTATATGAAATTTGATAGTTTTATGAATGAGCATCGCTATAGCAAGTGTCATTCAGATCATTGTGTTTATTTTAATAGGTTGGACGATGATAGCTACATTATTTTATGTTTATATGTTGATGATATGCTTGTAGTTGGGTCTAACATGGATCATATTAAGGGGCTGAAATGCCAGTTAGCACGTGCATTTTCTATAAAGGATTTGGGGGCAGCAAAAAAAATCTTTGGTATGAAGATTTGCAAAGATAGGAAGAATAAGAAATTGAAACTATCTTAGGCTAATTATGTTGAGAAGGTGTTGCAAAGTTTCTCTATGGAGAATGCTAAAGCTATCAGTACAACTTTACTTGATCATTTAAAGTTGACTAAGGAGATGTGCCCCAAGACATAAGAAGAGGAGGATAAGATATCCAAGGTACCCTATGCTTTAGTTGAAGGAAGCTTGGTGTATGCTATAGTATGTACTAGGCCATATATTGCACATGTAGTGGGAGCCATCCAAGAATTAAGCAATGGAATGTAATCAAATGGATTCTCAGATACTTGAGAGGAACATCTAATAAGTGTTTACACTTTGGGGGCTCTACTACTAATTTACAGGACTATGTTGACTCAGATTTGGCATGGGATATTGATACCTGGTGGAGTACTATAGGTTATGTCTTCACTAATGGTCGGGTATCCATGAGGTAGGTTTCTAGGTTATAGAAGGTTAATGCTTTATCCACTACAAAGGCAGAGTATGTTGTTGGTACAAAGCTAGCCAAGTAGATGATATGGCTTTAGTTCTTCTTGGAAGAATTTAGACATCCTCAAAAGGATAATTATTTGTTTACAAATAATTAGAGTGTCATTCATCTTGCAAAGAATTCAACTCTGCATTTAAAGAAAAAACACATACAGTTGTAGTACCATTTCATTAGATCATTTTAGGAGGATGGATAGTTAATGCTAGACAAGATACATATAGATGACAATCCAATAGATATGTTTACAAAGGTAGTGAGAATAGAGAATCTAAACTCCTCTTCAGCTTCAGTTGGTCTTCTAGACTGAACCCGAATATAAGATCAATGGAATCTAGGGTGGTTTGATCTAGTGGGAGCCCCATGTGGTAGTAGTATTGCTATAGGATTAGTCTCCAAGTAGGAGATTATTGTCTAATGTGGAGTTTGATTAGTCCCCAAGTGGGATATTGTTAGTTTGTGGTGACTGATCAAGGAAGTACTATACATACTCCATAAATTCTTTGGAAAAAATTTATGGACTATGGCTGACATTATGGTTGACATATGGATGATATGTTGTAATCCTAAAGTAGCATAAAAATACTTGTATAAAAGGGCTTAGGGTTAGGGATTATTTTATAGTGGTGACGTGAAATTGGTTCTTGTGGTGGTATTGAGTTGTAACGGATTATAAATTGTAATTAGCTTGTAACCACTAGATCATAATAATATCAGACTTATTGTTTGGTGGACATAGCCCAGGGATTGGGTGAACTATGTTAAATCTTGGTGTCTTGTGTTCTTTTTTATGTGATCTACTATTTTCTAATGTTGGTTATATTTTCATGTAATTGCTATTTCTATTCGTGGCTTAATCCTATCACAACCCTATTAGGAGTTGTGCCAACCCTATTAGGAGATATGGAAGATAGTTAGACCCATTGCCCAAACAACTTCAAGGGAAAGACTATTGAACCCATTATCCAGATGATCTCTATATTATTTATTTTCAAATAATAGAATTATATTGTACTATTTTTTTCGTCTGTCTCTATCCCATGAACTAGACTTCTACTCCTAATCTTGTAACTAGATCACAATTCTAGCTATGATGTGGAGCCTAATTAAACTCAAATTTTTATTTAGCATGGTTTCCCTTTAGATTATTTCTATGTGGGTTTGGCGATAACACCCCCAAGATGGGGTGAAGGGGCAATGCCCCTGTAGGGTCTTGGTGTAATGTCTCCAAAGCCAAAAATGACCTTATATTTTAAAAGGAGTCAGCTACTATTGTTATATTATTCTAGCCATAATTTTGTAAGTGGCAAAAAACTTGTATAAAAAGGCTTAGGCTTAGGGATTTTCATATGTGTGATGCAAAAATTGGTTCTTGTGGTGGTATTGAGCTGTAAGGGATTATGGATTGTAATCAGGTTGTAATCACTAGATCATAATAATATTGGACTTATTGTTGGTGGACATAGTCCAAGGATTGGGTGAACCATGTTAAATCTTGGTGTCTTGTGTTCTCTTATGTTTGATCTACTATTTTTTGATGTTGGTTATATTTGCATGTAACTATTATTTCTATCTAAGGTTAATCCTAACAAGTGGTATTAGAGCCAAATGGTGGTCATTTTATTTTTTATTTTTAGCAAGACCATCATCATTTTTTTTAGTGATCCTCTACAAGAAGGTCTCATAGTTGAGTGGGAGTTGTGGCAAATGAGGTTAAGCTAAAGATGGAGAAGTTTAATGGGCAGAATTTTTAGTTATGGAAGATGCAAATGGAAGAATATCTTTATTAGAAGGATTTACGAAAGTCATTGGAAGGAAAATCCAAGAAATAAGGAACTATGCCAAACGAGGAATGAGAGATTTTAGATAGAAAGGCACTTGGAAGCATTTGATTATGCTTCACACCATCAATGACATTTAACATTACAAAAGCAAAGACAATCAAAGAGTTTATGAAAACCATAGTGAAATTGTATGAAAAGCCCTCTACTTCAAATAAGGTATTTGTCATGAAGCATTTATTTAATATAAAAATTGGAGGAGGTGGATCTATTGTAAATCATTTAAATGAGTTTAATACTGTTACTAGTTAGTTATCTTCTATGGGTGTTTATTTTGATGAAGAAATTAGGGCTCTCTTAATTTTCTATTTTTTGCCTAAAAGTTGGAATGGCTTGGTAATGACTATGAGTAATTTTCTTTTTGGATCTTATACACTAGAATTTATTGATGTGATTAGTGTTATTTTGAGTGAGGATTTTTGTAGAAAATCCTTAGGTGGATCTACATTAGGAAGTGCTTTGAATGTACAAAGCAGAAGCAAAATGACTAAGATAGGAAATAATTTCAAAAATTATGGGAAATCAAGAGGAAAGTCAAAGGGGAAGAGGTCTCAATCTAGAGGATTGAGAGATTGTTGGTACTATGGTAAAATAAGGCATAAAAAGAAAGATTGTTGGACTTGAAATAATAATGAAGTAGATAAACGAGAAGGGAACAAGGAGGAAAATGCGGTAAGTAAAAAGTCCAAAGAGGATGTTTTACTTTTGTCCTTAGAAAGTGTTGATGATTCATGGATTTTAGATTCTGGTGCTTCATTTCATGCTGCACCTCATAGAGGTTATTTTATTGATTATGTCTAAGGGGATTTTGGGCTTGTTTATTTGGGGGTTAATGAACCTTGTCACATTATTGGAAAATTAAAAGTTAAAATTAAGTTGTAGAATGGGAATCGTTAGCTACTACATGAGGTAAGCCATGTTCCAAGGCTGAGTAGGAATTTAATATTAGCATGGCAACTTGACGATAAGAGTTGTATAGTTACTTTTAATGATAAAAATTGGAAGGTTTCAAAAGGTTCCCTTGTAGTAGAAAAAGGTGTGAAAGTAGTTATCTTATATCTTTGCACAAGTTATATTGTTCATTTTACTTTGATTGTTTAAGAGAAAAATGAATATTTAGGAACAGTTGTTGCAATTGAGCAGGGAGAACAAATAGCTACTATAGATTCTAGTACAACAATATGGCATAATAGACTTGGGCACATGAGTGAGAAATGTATGAAAGTAATTCATTCAAAGAAGGTTTTACTAGGTCTAAAATGTGATAATATGGATTTCTATAAAAGTTGTGTGTATGGAAAACAAAATAAAGTAAGTTTTGTGAAGACTCGAAAGGAAAAGAGAAGTGAGAGATTAGAGCATGTGCATACAAATGTATGGGGATTGGCTTAGGTATCTTCCCTTGGCGGCTCTCATTATTATGTTACATTTTTTGATAATGAAACTAGAAAACTATGAGTTTATTTTCTTAGATAGAAATCTGATGTATTTCATACTTTTAAGAAATGAACATGTTTGGTTGAAAATGAGACTGGAAAGAAATTAAAACATCTTAGATCTGATAATGGTGGTGAGTATTGCAGTGATGAATTTGATAATTATTGATCTATGAATGGTATTCATAGAAAAAAATTGTTCCAAGGACTCCATAGGAAAATGGAGTGGTTGAACATATGAATAGGACTATAATGGAGTGTGCAAGGAACACGAGGTTGCATGCAGGTTGCCCTTAAACATGTGGCTGGAGGCTATCAATACTATTGCATATTTGATTAATAGATGTCCCTCTACTCCTTTGGGTTGTGGTATTCTAGAGGAAGCATGGACTAGTAAGAAGGAAAGTTATTATTTTCTCAAAACTTTGGTTCTAAAGAATTTTCTCATATATATTCTAAAAATAGAACCAAGCTAGAAGCTAAGTCAAAGAAATGTGTATTTATTAGAGATGACATTAATTAATTTGGTTATAGGCTTTGGGATTTTGAAAATTATAAAATTGTAAGAAGCAAGGATGTCATATTCAATGAGAAACTATTGTACAAAGATTTTTTGTAGCAACATGAGAAGAAAGAAGATGATTATGTAGTGTTGGATGATACTCTAAAACATAATGTTCTAGCAATTCTTGATGATGTGCGACAACCAAAACAACAAATACCACACACCCTAGTGAATGTTAGATGGTCAACAAGGATCAATAGACCTCTATAAAGATTTTTTCCTTCCTTGTATTCTATTTTACTTATTTATGTTGGTGAACTTAAATGTTATGATGAAGTTGTGCAGGTGGATACTAAGTTTTAGTTGGAGTTTGCAATGAAAGATGAAATGAACTCTTTGTTGAAAAATATGACATGGGGTTTATGCAAGTTTCTTGTGGGTAAAAAGACTTTGCAAAATAAATGGGTTGATAGGTTAAAAGAAGAGGGTGGAGGTAAGAAATGATTTAAAGTTAGGTTAGTTGTAAAAGGATTTGCACAGAAGAAAAGAATTTATTCTGATGAGATATTCTTCCTATTGTTAAATTGACTTCTATTCACACTATTTTAAGTATTGTGGCTACTAAAGATTTGCATTTGGAGTAGCTTGATGCTAAAATAACCTTCCTTTATGGTGATTTGGATGAAGAGATATATATGGCACAACCATAGGAATTTGTCATCAAAAGTAAGGATAAATTAGTATGCAAATTGAAGAAAAGTTTATATGGCTTGAAGAAAGCACCTCAATAATGGTATCTAAAATTTGATAGGTTTATGCATGAGCATGGATATAGGAGGTGTCATTCAGATAATTTTGTTTATTTTATGAGGTTGGATGTTGACAACTACATTATCTTATGTTTATATGTTGATGATATGCTTGTAGTTGGGTCTAACATGGATCACATTATGGGGTTAAAGGAATAGTTAGCACATGCATTTGCGATAAAGGATTTGGGGGTAGCAAAAAAAATCCTTGGGATGAATATTTGCATAGATAGGAAGAACAAAAAATTGACCTTATCTCAGGCTTATTATGTTGAGAAGGTGTTGTAATGTTTTTCTACGAAGACTGCTAAAGTTTTTTGCACAAATTTACATGGTCATTTGAAGTTGACTAAGGAGATGTGTCCCAAAACACATGAAGAGGAGGAAATTTTTTTTAAAGTACCCTATGCTTTAGCTCTAGGAAGCTTAATGTTTGCTATGGTATGTACTAGGCTAGATATTGCACATATAGTGAGAGTTGTTATCGAGTATATGAATCATCTAGGAATCGAGCCTTGGAATGCAATTAAATGGATTCTTCAATATTTGATAAGAACATCTAGTAAATTTGTACACTTTGGGGGATCTACTATTGTTTTATAGGGATACGTTGACTCATATTTGGTAGGGGATATTGATATCAAGTGAAGTACTACAAGTTATGTATCTATTGTTGGTGGGGGAGCAGTGAGTTGGGTTTCTCGATTATAGTAGGTTAATGATTTTATCCATTATAGAGGTAGAGTATTTTGGTACTAAAAAGGTGGCCAAGGAGATGATATGGCTTCAATTCCTTATAAAAGAATTGGGACACCCATAGAGGGATAATTATCTTCTCATAGATAGTTAGAGTGACATTCATCTTGCATAGAATTTAGATTTGCATTCAATTACACAATAAATATAGTTGTTGTCCATTTCATTCGGTCAGTTTTGGTTGATGAATAGTTAAAACTGGAGAAGATACATACAAATGATAATCCAATAGATATGTTTACAAAGTAGTGACAAGGGAGAAGCTAGACTCCTCTTCAAATTTGGTTGGTTTTCTTGACTGACTAGATTAAAAGAACAAAATAGTCCAAGGTGGTTTAATATTCTAGTGGGAGCTATAGGTTTAGTAGTGCCATGATCAATCTCCAAGTGGGAGGTTATTATTGTGGAGTCTAATCAATCTCCAAGTGGGAAATTTTTGTGATGTGGAGCCTAATTAGACTTAGAGATTTATTTGGCATGGTCTCCCTCCAGATTATTTCTATGGGGGTTTGGGGGTAGCACCCCCAAGATGGGTCAAGGGGCAACACCTCAGGTGTGCTCCCTATCTCTGTATAGGGTGGGGTCGAGGGGCAATGCCCTCATGAGAGTTTTTGGGGGTAGTGCCTACAAAGCTATAAATGACCTTATATTGTAAAAGGCATTGGCTACTAGGGTGAACCCATAATAATGGGTTCCACTTTTGAGGCACAAAGGAAATTGTAAAATGATGTAAAATTCGCATATCCAATTTAACAATATTTGGGTGAACTTACTAAATATGTTCATGTAGACATAAAAAAATTTCATGTTTGTGTGGACATGTTTAGTTTAATTAATAAATGTTTGGGTGAACATCCCTTATTAATATGTTCACTTGAATGTATTTTTACAACGATTTTGAGATGAAAAACCCATTTTCCCCATTTTCTTGTTCATTTTATGGTGAGGTGTATTTGATGTGGACGTTAGAGAAAATGTATTGGATTGGTAAGTAAGTTGTGACACTTTGTGTCATTCTCCTCTAGATTCTTGTCATTACGCTATTTCGGGTATGTTTATATGTTATTATTTGAAAAAAAACATTATATTTTTAATGTTTTCAAAGCATATTTTCATGTAATTTAATACTTTTATTGTTTATTTATGTTAGTTAATTCTATTCATTTGTCATTTATAATTATTTTGTATTTTCCAGTCATGTATGAGTGTTGTTAGAAATTATTAAAAAACATTAGTGTAGAATATTAGAAAAATATTAATTTAGCATTAGAAGAAAAATTAGGAAAAAATTAGTGTTAAATTAGATAAATATTAGAAAATATTTTTAAAATGTTAATCTAGAATAAAAGAAAAATATTAATATAACATTAGGAAACAAATTTAGAAAAATATTAGTTTTATTAGAAAAACGTTAGAAAAAACATTACATTTATATTAGAAAAACATTAGAAAATATTTTTAAAATTAGTATAACAATACAAAACAAAATTTGAAAAATATTAATTTTATTAGAAAAATAGTAGAAAAAATATTACATTTATATTAGAAAAGCACTAGAAATTATTAAAAAATATTGGTGTAGAATATTAGAAAAATATTAATTTAGCATTAGAAAACAAATTTAGAAAAAGAATATTGTTAAATTAGATAAATATTAGAAAATATTAGAAAAACATTAGAGAAAACATTACATTTATATTAGAAAAAATTAGAAATATTTTTAAAAATACAATAGTGTAGAATATTAGAAAACAAATGGGTATGTGCAGGATCATGGTGTACGAAACTATGGCCTTAAGTGGTATTGAAAAACCAGCAAAACAGGGTTATGTCAACTTGACACATAATTTTAAAGTGGTTCTGGACTTTATATCAAAAAGTTGTAAGAAAATAATCTGTAGGAAATTGAATCTAGTTTCTAAACTATAAGGCCTTATCTAGAGAAAAAATTATTTGATTGGTCAAAAGTTTGAATTTTAATGCAGTACTACAAAAATTTCAGGGCAAAAATAAAAAGTAGGTGTATGTCTGACCACCTTAATCATAATCAAATGATAATATTTTTAAATATAATTTTAGATATAAAAAGTAGATTCATGCCTTGATGTGACGCATATTTTTGGCAATTTTTATTCCAAATAAATAATTAATTATGAATTTTCTACTATACTATTTTTAGAATTAAAAAACTCCCATGTCTGGCCATGTTAACTAGTTCAAAAAAAATCAAAATTAAGTTTTTTTTTTTTTTTTCTTATACTAGTCAAAGCGTAGAATGTGACACATCTTTTTGATTTGACAAATCTTATACGGTTTGAAAGTTATAGCTATTTTTCAACCAGTATGTCAATCAACACTTTGTAGCTAACTCCATTAGAAAATAAGTAATAATTACTTACTGAACTCGTAATTTGACAAAACTTACATTTATGAAAAGCTAAGAACATTTTTAACAAACCCCTTTCACTACATCAAATTTTGGTTAAAAAAAGTTGTCAACTACATGCTTGAAGTAAAAAACACATAAGAACATGCCAAAAACACATTTTCAGGATGTTTTGAAGATGACCATATAAGGTTGGTATTGAAAGATATAGTAGGAATTATAAAGGTATTAATTATTTTCATTTAGTATCAGGATGGGTGGGAAAAAAGTGGGAATAGATTTTGAAATTCTTTGAGGCATTTCAAAACTACATTTTTTTCAGATCGCCACTTTTTGGCACACCATGATCCTGCACATACCCAAATTTGGAAAAATATTACTTTTTTTAGAACTAAATAGTTTAATTTTAGAAAAAAAAATTAGAAAAAAATTAGTTTTATTATAAAAAATTAGAAAAAATAAATTTAGAAAATAATAAGTTTTATTAGAAAAGCATTAGAAAAAAACTACATTTAAATATTAGAAAAACTTTACAAAATATATTTAAAAATATTAGTCTAAAAAATAATAGAAAAATAGGAGAAAATATTAGAAAAAACATTAGAAAATATTTTTCAAAATATTAGTCTTGAAAATTAGAAAATATTAGAAAAACATTATAATTTTTTTAAAAAAATAATAGTGTAAAATATTAGAAAAACATTACTTGAAATATTAAAAAAATGTTAATCTACAATATTAGAAAAATAAATTAGTAAAACATTACTAAATATTACTATAATTTAACATTAAAGAAAATAAATTAGTATATAACATTAGAAAATGTTAGAAAAAACATTATAAAATATTAGAAAAACATTATAAAATATTTGAAATCTTTTTTACAAAATATTAGAAAAAACATTAATCAAAATAGTAGAAAAACATTAGAAAAAACCAAAATAATATTAGTATAGTAAATTAGAAAATATTAGAACTCTATCTCCAACCCTTTAACAGTAACCATAAACCTAACCCTAACTCAAACTCTAACCCTAATCTAACCTTAGAGTTCCATAACTGAATCCCTAATCTAACCCTAGAACCATAACCTTAATCTAATCCAAACTAAAAACTAAAACCCTAATCTAACTCAAACCCTAATGTAACTGTAACCCTAGAAATTAAACCCTAACCAAACCCTAACTCAAACCATAATCTAATCATAACTAAAAACTAAAACCCTATAAATCAAACCCTAACCAAACCCTAATCCAAATGAAATTGTAATCAAACCCTAATCTAATCCTAACTAAAAAACTCAAACCCTAATCTTGAAATCAAACCCCTAATCATGAACCCTAATCTAATAGTAACCCTAGAAATCAAACCCTAACCAAACTCTAATCTAACTCAAACCTTAATGTAACCCTAACCCTAACCAAACCCTTTAATCTAAAACTCAAACTCTAATCTAAATCGAACCCTAATCTTTAACTCAAATCCTAATCTAATCATAACCCTAATCTAACTAGATAACCCTAACCTAACCCTAACTATAACTAAAACCCTAATCTAACCCTAACTCAAACTTAAACCCTAATCTAACTCAAACCCTAATATAATCCTAACTTCAAACACAAACCCTAATCTAACTCAAACCCTAATATAATCCTAAAGTTGAAAAGAAAAACCCTAGAATCCAACTCAAACTCTAATGTAATCTTAACTGAAAACTCAAACTCTAATCTAAATGAAATCCTAATCAAACTCTAATCTAACATAAGCCCTAATCTATCAACAACCCTATAATTCAAACCCTAACCAAACCTTAATCTATTTATCAAACCCTAATCATACCCTAATCTTTAACTCAAACCCTAATATAAATCAAACCATAATCAAACCCTAATCTAAACCAAGCCCTAATCATGAACCCTACTCTAATCATAACCCTAGAAATAAAACCCTAACCAAAGCCTAATCTAACTCAAACCCTTATCTAAATCAAACCCTAATCTTTAAGTCAAATTCTAATCATGAACCCTAATCTAATTGTAACCCTAGAAATCAAACCCTTAAAAACCCTAATCTAACTCAAACCCTAATCCAAATCAAACCCTAATTCAAACCTTAATGTAATCATAACCCTAACCAAACCCTTTAATCTATAACTCAAATCCTAATCTAAATCAAACCCTAATCAAGCCCTAATCTTTAACTCAAATCCCAATTTAATCATAACCCAAATGTAACTAGATAAGCCTAAGCATAACTAAAACCTTAATCTAACCCTAACTCAAACTCAAACCCTAATCAAACCCTAAGTCAAATTGAAACCTTAATCTAACTCAAACCCTAATATAATGTTAACTAAAAACTCAAACACTTTAATCTAACTCAAACTCTAATGTAATCCTAACTAAAAATTCAAACCCTAATCTAGAAATGAAACCCTAATCAAACCTTTTAATGTAACTCAAACACTAATGTAATTAGGAAACTAAAAAATCAAACCCTAATCTAAGTCAAACTCTAATGTAATCTGAACTAAAAACCCAATCCCTAATCTAATCATAACCCTAGAAATAAAACCCTAATTTAACTCAAACACTAGGTTGAACCCTGATCTACTCCTAACTGAAAACTCAAACCCTAACGTTAACTCTTTAGAATTCTCATGTATGATCATATAATTATTGATGTGTTACAAATTAGATGATGTACATGAAATTACATATCTTTTAAATAAAGATTTGTGTACTAGACTACATGTATATACATTATATGTGTATTTACAATATATATTAGCTCCATCATTATAGATATGAGTTCACATGATTAGCCTGCTCATCATCCTGAGTGAGATGAGGCTCTTGTTGTGACTCCTCATATTGTGGCTCCTAATGTGATTCCTATAGCGGCTCTTGGTATAGTTTGTGATGTTGCTCATGGTTGGGCTCGCGCTATGGTTTGTCATAGGGCTCATGGTGGGCCTTGTAAGAATTTTCCTTAGGGAAAAATCACCCAAGACCAAAAAGTACAATAACTAGCACAAATGGACCAACAAAGTATGATCAGAATAAGAATATTATATTGAATACATTATAATTGATTGATAGTACCCTAGAGGTACTTGTATACAAAGGCCTCTATGATGCATCTAGAATGTCTAGGAGTGAGAAATATGATAAGCCTCACAACTAAGACATGTTCACTAGGAATGAATTATCCTCTATTAAGCATAGGAGTTAGTGCAATGATGAGAGGATAAGCCTACAAAGGTGTTTCAAATAAAATGATGTTGTAGACACCATGTGCTTAATTAAGAATGTGAACAACTATGCTGTCTACATGACAACTCAGTTGATTATGAAAACTCCAGTGTTGTAGACATCATGTGCTAAAATAAAGTTGCTTACTCTTGTGTTGTCAACATGACAACTCATATGAGTACACAAACTCCTAGATGTCTAACCCAATAAATAATAAAATAATGCACTTATCCTAAGTAAACTTAAGTAAATGTAGATAATAATTATTTGCACTAACACCCCCCTTAAGTGTAACTTAGGGGAATGCACTTAAGCTCACAAAAGTTATGATGAAATGCATAATGGGTCCCAACCACTAGGCCATGTTAGGTACACAAGTACAAATGCAATGTTGAAATGCATTCAAATATCTCTACAAATGGAGAAAGAGGGAAAACCTCATGGGAAAAATAATCCCCCAAAAATAGAGATAATTACAATAAAGAAAGATGCATGTATAGATGGAGTAATCAAGAGCCCCCCAGTAGGACATACATCATGCATATACAATAGAGAATCCCTCAATGAAATCCCCCCTTAATGAAGGATCTCATGATGATCTATGCTTGAAGAGAAAAGTAAATCTAATGTCGACAAACAACATTTATCCTTTTAGGAAAAAGAAACACCAAGAATGGTCGCAAGTATGTTTCCCACTATGGATAGGAAGATGGAAGAGAGATCCATATGTAGTATGTGGTGGATGTTACATTTGAAGTCTACTCAGATATTGACAATACCTTAATGAATGAAGATACCATGAACCAATCTGGTGAATGCCTACAAGAAGGTGGCAAAAAGGGAAGCATGTCCATGTATGATGTTGAATCAAGCTCTAAAGACAATGAAGCATCCTTATAGGAAGATGAAGGAAGAGAAGCAATGTTGAACCCCTTCAATAATGTAGGCACACCTATGAAAGAAACTTCTTGATGACTAAAGAAGTTACATCATGAAAGCTAAATGATTTTCCTCCATGTAGAAAGAAATGGTGCTATAGGTGTTGTAGAGAATGCTCCCCAACTAATAGGAAGAATCCATAGAAAATATGATACTTGAGGAAACTGGAATACAATCTCCATAGACTAATATGTCTCATCATAAGTGAAAGAGTCCTCCTCCAGCTGTTGTAAAGAAGCCACAATCAAGTCAGTCTCATAAGAAAGCTCAAGTGGTTGAGGGTCAGAGTGTGCCCTCATAATGATTGAAGAAGTCTCCTCAAGAAAGAGAAGATTGATGTCATCGATGATGTATCCCACATCTTCAATGTGAGACTCCATGAACAACCCTAGAACGTCTAGAAGGAAGTTATCCCATGAAGCTAAAGTAGGAAGACATGGTAATACCTACTGCATTGAATCAAGATCATCTGAGGTTGGAACTATATCAATAGAATCAATAGGAGTATTAAGATGTGTGATCTCACCTGGAGTTTTATGTACCATAATTGAAGTGTCTAAAGATATAATGTCTTTTGGAAAGGGAGGAATATTTGGATCTCCATATGCCTCCCAAAGACCTATCCAAATATCATAAGGATAATTGTACTTGTGAATGACTTTAAAGAAAAAATGAGTAAGATTGAAATAAATGATGTCCATAAGTCTTGCAATAGGTAACTCAATAATAAATTCTTCCTTATGCTCTCTTCTTAGATGATTAATGATTAAGGCACTCCATTTTTTATAGTTCATCTTTGTCAATTTTTTTGTAAGACCACCCTAACATATGAAACAATACTCCATGAGATAAATGAATGTATGCACCCCCCAAAATGTAAAAATAATCAATCAACCCCCCTAATGCATGATTTGGCACTTTATAGTAGTGCAATTACAATGGGCCACTTTTTCAAATTTAACCTTAGTGGACTTTTGAACTTTTTGTTTATAACCTCCTTTTATAGTTCAATTTTGGAACTTTACAATGTAGCTCATAAATACAACAATTTTGATGCAATACAATGCAAAGAAAGGACCTATTTCTAAAAGTGATATTTTTGTCCACACAAGCCTATAATCTAACTATAGATCTAAAAAAAATAGATAGAAAATTATTCATTTTTAAAGAAATGAAACCTATTTATGTGTCCAGATGAGCATGTACAGAGCAATTGAAGTTGCAAAATGTAGAATTGGACAAGTATAGTTACCAAAGACTACTATTTTTGACAAATCCATGCACCAAAACTAGAAAAGAATAGTGCCACTACAAATTTAGTAAATTCTTTCCAAAATAAAAAAAAGTGCACCTGATTTGTAGCCTAGATGACTAAGATATGGCCTCCCAATTTTGAACTATCAAATCAAAACCGAATCTAGAGAGGGTCTAATCAAAAAAATTTGAGGTGAAATTTTACATCCAAATGGCCATCACAAGAATTCTATTTTTTTAGTGGATGATGGTCAAAGTTCCATCAAATTTAATGATGGGGCTTCTTGATGTCAAAAAAAAATGGGTCCCCTGATGATGTGGTAGTGATGTCACTACTGATATTACCTGTACAGACCATATGAACAAGGCCACATGGAAACTAAGTCAAAGATGATGCGTTGATGACATGGACTAGATGTATTATGTGGACACTGACTGAGGTGTCCTATTGACATGTTTTCTTGTGCCACATAGAAGGCATTGAGATCACCACATGGAGGATAGGGTCTCATACAAATGACACGTGGAGCTGAACTTTGTCTGGCAGATGCTCAATTTGGTGGTTGAGTGTTGGAAATTCATTTTTGGGAAATTCAGTGTCACCAGAATTCATAGAGAGAACATGGTGGGTTGCAATCGATGGTAGATTGCAAAGTAAAATGCTACATGCCATTGTCAGCACTAATGTGGCTTACCAGTAGTGAATTGAAACACTAGTGGGTGAGTGGTTTACCATCAAAGTTTTATGGGCCATTGATGGGACTTTTGTCCCACATGCATAGAGTTTATGATTACAAAAGTTCTTAAAAACACCAAACCCACAAGGTATGTAAACAACAAAAAGCTGGACTGTTGTGTGAGCTAGATGTTATGTTGCAACCTACAACATGAGATGGTTCCACTAGATTTGTTGGCTTGGCCATGGTTTGGTAAACAATGTTTATTAAGGAATATTTGTTGCATAATGTTGAATCTAACCAAGGAATATTTTGAAATAAATAAATAGCAAAATAATGCAGAGAAAATAAAATACATATCTAAAATAAAATAAATTACAAATCTAATAGATCATACTATACCTGCAAATCAGACCTTTGGGTGCTAGTTTGCAAAAAAAATTTGCCTCAAAATTGATTATGGCCTAACATAAGAAAATTTATAGTCAATTTTCACCAAATCAATGCTTTGGATGCAATGGTGAGGTCTACTTTTTCTCTAGATACTCCCAATGGCTGCAGATACTCTAGATCTAGATCAAGGTGTCCTCAAAGAGGTGAAGCAAGATCGGTCTCAATGGCTATGAAATGATGCCTCTATGGCTCTAATACCATGTAAGAATTTTCCTTAGGGAAAAATCACCCAAGACCAAGAAGCACAATAACTAGCACAAATAGACCAATAGATTATGATCAAAATAACAATATGGTATTCAATTGATTGTAATTAATTGATAGTATACTAGAGGTGCTTGTATATAAAGGCCTCTATGATGCATCTAGAATGTCTAGGAATTAGCTATATGATAAGCCTCACAACTAAGCACATGTCCACCAGGAATAGATTTTCCTCCATTAAGCATACGAGTTAGTGCAATGATGAGAGGATAATCTTACAAAAGTGCTCCATGTAAAATTATGTTGTAAACACCATGTTCTTAATTAAGAGTGCAAACAACTATGTTGTCTACATGACAAGTCAGTTGATTATGCAAACTTCAGTGTTGTAGACACCATGTGCTAAAATAGAGTTGCTTACTCCTGTGTTGTCAACATGACAACTCATATGAGTATGCAAACTCCTAGTTGTCTAGCCTAATAAATAATTAAATAATGCATTTATCCCCAATAAACTTAAGTAAAGTGTAAATAATTATTATTTACACTAACAACGCTCATGTTGCAGCTCCTAGTGTGGTTCCTAGTGTAGGTTCTATTGTGGCTCTTAGTGTGGCTCCTATTGAAGGTCCTACTGCAAGCTACTGCACAACCTCCATTCATTGATATTGATGCATTATTTGCATTTGCAGAGAAAAAGGTTATTAAATTAGAGAATTCTATATTTTCCTCCAATGATGATCTATATAGAGATATATGTGCAACCATATGCAGGAGTTTTTAGGATCTCACTGCTATGGGTCCTATTGTGGCTCTTGGTGTGGCTCCTATTGGAGGTCCTAGTGCAGCCTACTGTACCACCTCCATGCATTGATATCAATGCATTATTTGAATTTTTAGAGCAAGAGGTTACTAAATTAGAGAATTTAATATTATCCTCCAATGATTGTCTATATAGAGATATATGTGCAACAATATGTAGGAGTTTATAGGATCTCATTGCTAGATTTAGAGCTCATCATTCATTTACCCCTAATGTATTAGCTACCATATCTAGGGAGCTTAGAGTTGAGATTTTAGGAGATGCATCTTTTGATGACATCAAGAGGGTGGCCCCCAAAGATGTCATCATATGAGGGTACACAGGGTAGGGTGAGAGGCTATCAAGTGACACGATGTAGAGATCTTGTTATCGCTAGTATGATCTATCCTAATTTTTAAGCCACACATAGTCATTATCCTAATAATGATTAGATATATCTTTATTTTGCATAGTAGTTATGCATTGAGTTCTATATGGGGCTCAACATTAGCTACTTAGAAATTCTAGATTATTGTAGATAGGGGCATGGTCAAATCACAAATTATGACTAGTATTGTAGTGCAGAGTGTCTGCCACCTCCAGATGTGAGATAGTTCATTGGACAAAGAATTCCTTTAGTGACTCCAACACTAGCTTATTACTTCCCAAAGGGGAGAAATTGATAGTATTGGACACATTGCATCTATGGCTGCTAGTACCACATTTGATTCTCTTGATTGTTATATCAACACTTGATAGAGTTATCCAGGTTGACCATCTTTAGAGGCATCTAGTAGCACTTTAGGAACCTCCCCTGATGAGGCATATAGATTTGTTGGACTACCAATACCAAGCAATGTTCATGCTCTTTCAGGTTATATTTTTGATACACAGGGGATGTCAATTCACTTACTGATGGATGCCATTAGACACCATCAGAGCCCCATAGTTCCATAGGCACAAACTACAATAGCGATAATTACCACACAACATAGCTCACAATATTCTGCACTAGGCTTATGAAACTCTATAGATCACCCAAGCATATGAGTTGGAGATATTAGGATCATAGTTAATGGCCTTGATGATTTTGGTAAGCAACTTTGAGGGCTATTTAAGATTGATACTAGTCTGAGCATGGGATTTTCATCATACATGGACATGTTATTTTGACTCAGTACTGATTCTACACCATTACCCAACCAGTTACACACTCCACTTCACTCATCATCACTAGTAGTTGGAGATTGTGGCATTGAGGGTGGTTTAGTAGCTGTTGGAGTTTCAAGAGATGATATTGGTGTATTAGTATGAGATGTTGACACTAGAGGTGCATCGATAGATGATATGGTGGAGTCTAATGATCATTGTCTACCTCCTAATACCTAGGTACACACACACACACATAATATTTTTAAATTTAAATATATAAAATTAAAAAATTTAGTTTAGATATATATTTAATTTAAGTTATAATAAATCATGCAGGCATAGGTTGTTGAGCACATGATTACATCTAGTGTTGGGTTTGGGCATGTACATCAGAGAGATGATTCTATTGAGACACCTAGTAGTGCTTAGGTACAAGTATTAAATAGTTTATAAAGTTATTTGTGTTTCAAACTAGATATATGCACTCCTATAATTTATGTACACATATGTGTATATATATGTTTATATAGTTCTAATTTATAGATATATGTAGGGCTTGGTTGATGCACCTCAGCCATAGGATGTACAAGAGACTTGATTAGAGGGTTGTTCTATTTGTTTGCATCTTTAGGGGTCCCTCCAGTATATATATATATATATATATTGATGCATTTGTATAATTTGGAGACTCTCATACACATGTGTATTTAAGTACCTCGATGACATATACATTTCACTATTTATTTGACTATTTAGTACTTCAGTAGTTGGATGGTCACATATATATGACTTTTTATATTTTACTACATACATATTTATTTGAGACTTACAGTTTGCATATGTATGCATTTTAGTAGAGATATTAGATGTAGATATTTATTCTTGAGATGTGTCATGGCCCTGACAGTTTTATATCTGTCACCTTAGAATCTAAGATTAGTTAACTTTTTTGGATGGTTTAATACTTGTTAAGTTACTTCAATTTTGGTATTATTATGTTAAACTTTTTGAGAAGTCAGAGATTACTCAAAATCTAATTCTCAGAACAGATATTTTAATATTTTTAGTATTGTGTTATATTCAGAATCTTATTATCTAAATTAATTTGGATTTAGGAATTAAATTTTATAAATAAATATTAGTATGGTTTCAGTTTTACTTATGTTTGAATCGTACTTTCCATTTGATGTATAAGGTGATTTTAAAATTTAGCAGCACCTTGAATCTATTGTTTGCTAGTTTTTAAGCATATATATATATATTTATTTATAAGTTGTATAATTATATATGTATGTATATATATGAGTGCATTAGTCTATATATATATATATATATAAATATATATGTAATTGTTATGTATTCGTGTGCTTGTATTTATATTTATACAGGTTATAAATGTTATGTATACATATACGTATAGTTATTAATTAGTAAGCAACATTATTATGTAATTAGAATATTAATATTAATATTAATATTAACATTGATATGAATATTAATATTGATGTTAGTACTTAATACTATGTTAGTATGGGTTAGTGCCTAAACTAACCTATCGATGGGATTTAACTAAGTCATAAAACCTAAAACTAAAACTAGCATGGGTGTTTTGGGTTTTGGCTTATGGCGGCAAGTAAGTGGATTTTTATGAAGGGCAAGATCTTCGAATGCCGAGCTAGTACTTTGGCTGCCAAGTGTTGGTATTTGCATTTTTTTTGGTGTTTGAGTTAAGTATGCAGTAATGGACATTGAATTGTTGTTTTGGTTGTCGAGTTTGTTGAAGTCTGAGTTTAGACCACCATTGTTGGTTTTCTGTTGAGGCAATATGGACACTCTGCTGAGCAAGTTTCTCTACACTTTCATTGGGAAATTGATGACCATTATGAAGATCATCGTGCCTTACCAACATTTTAGAGGTTTTTCGATTTCATTTATTAATGGTTTCTATTCATGATTGCATTTTCTCAGTTTTCATTTTGAAAGGATTTCATTATTTTTTTGTGGCAAGGATTAGAGGGTTTTGGAGGTGTTGGGTGCGAGTTTGAGTAGAGGGTTCGCCTGGCAGTGTTGTTTGCATTTCATCATGCATTAATACAAGTAGGGGGCTTTTTCTGTAACTCTATTCTCTTATCCTTAATATATTCAATGAGTATGATGAATATTGTTTATTAAATAGTTGTTGTGTTTGAAATTCGATACCCAACTCTGGGTGTGTGCAGTATTTAATGCTTTCATGGTTAAGTTTTGTGTAAACCCAAAATTGGGTGTAGGCTTGAAAGATTGTTAAAAAAATTTAATGGTATGTAATTTCCACTCCAGCATGGA
The DNA here is from genome assembly GCA_028749045.1 of Cupressus sempervirens. Classification (NCBI taxonomy): domain Eukaryota; kingdom Viridiplantae; phylum Streptophyta; class Pinopsida; order Cupressales; family Cupressaceae; genus Cupressus; species Cupressus sempervirens. The sequence continues at coordinate 234,321,938 of CM053783.1, forward strand.
TATTTGCAAAGTATGGTTTTGTGTGTGATGCTTAGCTCTGTACATATCCATACTCGAGTGAGGGTATGGAGATTTCATTTTGGGTAATAATGTTGTATGTTTGTAGTTGTAATTTTATGTGTGGAATTGTGAGATAGCTTATGATACCAGCTATTATAAGTGTCAAGCTCTATGGGTATTCTATTCTATGTTTAATTTTGTGTATACTGTTTGTGACTTGGTCATGAGCTTGCAGTGATACTCGGACATGGTCACGAGTTGCAACTTACGGATTCTTGGTTGTGAATCGAGGGCATAGTTTTGTTACAAAGGTTGGATATTTCATCAAACAGTTGTCATTAACATTCTACAGTGCTATAAACTCTGTTTTGGTATTGGGTTTAGATATCATTTATAAAACAATACTATTACTTGAGTCGTAACTTGGCTATTGTTTATCATCAATGTTAATGTGTTAGGGTCTGAAGTTATAGGCTCATAATTATGTCATTGTTTTTTCTTTGTGTTGCAATGAGTTATAATGTTGTTAGTGAACATATTGTCCTACAAGAAAATACATACGAATATAACCCTAAATGCCCAAATGAGAAGACTAATCAACACTAATAGTTGGACAAGTTATCATTTGATTGATAACTTTCCTCTGAATTTTATCGAGTGCAGCTCCCCGTATATGATTTGCAATGAATTAAAATATGGATGCTTTTAACCTGAAAGAAAAAAAGGATTACAAACATCTACCTGTATGTACAAAGTGAATGCGAAAACTAGGATTATTGAAAAGAAATAACAACAAAGAATATTGGATGACACAAAGTTCACATGCCCAAATGCTGCATTACAAATTAAATGAGATCAAGGAAGTATTTTCCATCCTTTTGAGAAAATGAGGAATCAAAGCTTTATGAGATATTTTGAAATGATAGCATAATCTAAAAATAATGACCATGAAATGTATTTCAAAGAAAACTGAAAACAACACAAAGATTGTGATCAGTGGAAGGAAAATGCATCGTAATCAAAGTTCTGATACAAATATCCTCCAACCTCCCTTCTCTAAATGAAAAAGACACAAAGATCTTCTTACACATTTACAATCCAAAAATCACTATCTAAAGGGAAGCTAAAACTCTTTCCTTTAACATTGCATTAACAAATCAAAAGATCTCCTATCTCTAACACAAAGTTTAGGAAATCAGCTCTGCCCTCTCTCTCTCACAAGAAATAAAATGATTTGCAGAATCTCCTTCCCTTTTGGAGCACAAAGTCTACTATCGGAAGTAGGAAAAATGGAACCCCTTGTTTACTCTGTTGTTGGCTTATTTAATCTGTTCTTTCCCATGGTTTTTCAGTTTCCTAACTAAATCTTGAAAACCCTTTTGTTTTCCCCTTTCTTTTGGTTTTTATATCATTATAAAAATAGTCTTTTATCTTTGCAAATTCATGGCCCCTATGGTATACTCATGTTGACAAGTGGCATTTGCTAGTGATGAGGTTCTATTATGATTTTGTAACTGTCATTGACATTTTTGATAGTGCCCCACTCAATCGGTCATAACTCATTAACCAAGAATGAGTTTGGAAAATTCTTTGGTCAGATCATGCATAAATTGATTTTTAGAAACATATTTTAAATGGAGCCAAATGAAACAATTTTATTAGAAGTTATGCCCCCCACACTGAGACCCAATTTGATTGTCTGAATTATGTAACTGATGTTTCTGAGCCGATAGAGGTGCAAACATGAACCCATAGCTTTTGATCCATAGTGAATATTACAAAAAAATTTGGAGAGGATTTATAGAACTAGCATTCGCAACACATATCCAAGATTTAGGTCAATCCAATAGTTATATTGTGAGATATGACCCCTGCAATATGACTATTTTCTGTCATCACTGTTATTGCTGATCTGACAGTGGTGCACTCAAGAACCTGTAGCTTTTGATCCATATCAGATCTGAAAAAATAATTTTTTGAAGATTTAGAGAAATAGGTTTGAAAACACATATCAAAAATTGAGCTCAATAAAACTATTGAATTCTGATATATGACCCTCGAAATATGATGCAGGAGCATCCAGAAGTATAAGGGCAATCCTGTGTCACCCAAAAAAAAATGTACTTAGACTTAGTTTCTATTTTATGTCTTTACATTTTTGGATACCCATTTGGCTCAAATAAAGGTTCCAACTCTCATAGTTCCACTATCAGTACATTTGAAAATCCCAAAAAAATAGGAGCATGCAATTTGACCATCATTTTGGTGACCTAGAAGGTGTGACTTGGCCAGATGAATGTAATTGAGATTTAGAGCATTCCAGAAAAAGAATCAGGTCAAAAAGGCCCCACAGTTTGAAAGTTATTGCAGTTTTTCAAGTTTTGGAGACCTCCTAAGAATGCTTCAAAGTCAGGTTTGGGGCATTAAATGACCTTGAAAAGGGTCAAAAAATGGGGGACGAGTGAAGCGTGTCCATAGGGCTATAGAGCACTTTGAGAGCTTTTCGAAAATATAAACGGTTCGTCAATTGGAGCTACGGTTCAAAAGTTATGCCTCCCGAAAGTTCGGCTACCGTTTCTGGATTCTTCTAGATTTGCACCGACTTCTAACGCGGCTTTTGGAACCTTCTATTTTGTCAGTGGATGCCTACTAGCACTTTCTAGAATGTACTCCTAGTCCTTAACCCTCTGGGGTCTATTTAAGGAGATTTTGGCATTGTAAAAGGCAGCTCGGATTGGAGCTTGAGAGGAGGTGCTAAAAGGAGAAATATTCTCCAGAGTTATGCTATTGTAAGCCCGTAGGGCATGTTTTGAAGTTTATTTTCTCTGCACTATTTGTACTAGCTTATTTTCTCAGTTAATATAATTCCCCTTTTCTATTGTGTCCATTTTGTTGTTGGGTTGTGTCTCCATCAAGTGGTATCAGAGTAGGAGTTCCTGAGTGTGCGGACAGATCGCCGAATGTGAGGCAGTTTGCACTAGGACTGTGTGGTTGTGGGTTCGAGTTAGAAGATGCCTCCATGAAGAGAGCGTGGCAGAAGGGCCAGAGCTATTGATCGTGAGGAGGTTAGAGCCCTCCAAAGATAGGTACAAGCATTGCAAGAGGAGCTTCGTAGAGAAGCAAATATTGCCGCAGATGACATTAGTGAGGATGACAATGAAGAGGAAGTAATGGAAGTTGACGGGGAAGTTCTAAATACTCTAGAGGAAAGGCTTTTTAGGGCCATTACTAGGTTTGGGAAAAGACCTACAATTGAAGTGGGTATATTTTCGGGAAATTTGAAACCAGATGAGTTGATCGACTGGATCAATGAACAGGGATGAATACTTTGAGTATGAGGATATAAGGGACCTAGATAGGGTTAAGTTTGCAAAGGCCAAACTAAAAGGCCATGCCAAAATCTAGTGGCAAGAGGTTCAACTGGAAAGACTTAGAAGAGGAAAGGAGAAGATCACAAGATGGGATCGCATGGTGGACAAATTGAAGAAGCAGTTCATTCCTGTGGACTACGAGCTTGATCTGTTTAAGAAGATGCATGGGTTAAAGCAAGCAGGAAGATCAGTCCAAGAATATACAGAGGAGTTTTACTGACTCTTGATTAGAGCGGGGCATGCAGAAGCAAATAAGGAGAAGGTTGCTCCTTATATCAGTGGGTTACGACCTAGCATCCAGGAGGAATTAAGTTTGGTAAGAATGACCAGCGTTGAAGAAGCATACCAATTTTCCCTACGAGTTGAAGAGAAGCTGAGTAAAAGGTTTGAAGGAAGACAAAGAGGGCGCGGTCAAGGAGGAAGGGGAAGCGGTAGATCATCTGGAGGCCACAATGAAACTCAAAAGAAAAATGAAGATGAGGGTACTAGCAGGAACTAGAGGAATGAGGGTTTCAATCGCTCCCGTGATCAAGATTTTGGAAATCAAAGAGGAAGAGGTAGAGGACATGGGCAAGGAAGAGGAGGCTTCCGTGGTACCTATTTCCATTGCAATGAAGAAGGTCATCATGCCTTTGAATGCCCTCAACAACAAGGAAGGATAGATAGAAGAGTTGAGGGCCAAGATAGGGTTGCTCATGTGGATGAGGATGCACAATCATCACATTCAGAGGATGCAAAAAGAGGAGAGGCCTTGGTAAATGAAAGAGTCCTACTAAGTGGTGAGAATGAACCAGGGCAACGGAGGAGTTTGTTCCATACCAGATGCAAGTGTGAGGATAAATGTTGTGATGTGATCATTGATGGTGGTAGCACTAATAACCTGGTATCAGAAGAGATGGTCTCTAAGCTGAAGCTCAAGAGGGAGAAACATCCCCAGCCCTATCGGATTTCTTGGGTAAAAGATGATCATAAGGTCCTGGTAAGTGAACAATGTTTAGTAAAATTCAAAATTGGGAGTTAGCATGATGAAGTTCTTTGTGATGTTATTTCGATGGATGTTTGCCATCTATTGTTGGGTAGACCATCGCAGTTTGATAGACATGCAATACATGATGGACATGCAAACACATACTGTCTGACAAAGGATGGAGTTTGCCACAAATTGAAGCCCATGAAAAAGGAAGGTGAAAAGGTATGTAGCAGTGCTAGGATTTGTCTTGTTGATGGAAGGAAGTTTTTAGATGGCATGAAACATCAGCGTATGTGTTATGCTTTGATTCCTAGGAAAGATAAAGAAGGTAGTAGTGAAATACCATTTGAAGTTTCAGATTTACTAGGAGAATTTGGAGATATTATCTCTGATAATGTTCCAGATGGATTGCCACCAGTAAGGCAAATCAGTCATTAGATAGATCTAATTCCAGGAGCTAGTTTTCCTAACAAGGCTGCTCATAGGATGACTCCTACTGAAACAGAGGAGCTAAATAGACAAGTTCAGGAGCTGTTGAGGAAGGGCTTGATTCGAGAGAGCCTGAGTCCATGTGCAGTACCTGTAGTACTTGCACCAAAGAAGGATGGAGAGTGGAGGATGTGTACAGATTCTTGAGCAATAAATAGGATAACCATCAAGTACCGGTTTCCTTTACCAAGGATGGATGATCTTATGGACTACTTGAGTGGAGCTCAGTACTTCACAAAGATAGATCTGAAGAGTGGCTATCATCAGATATGGATTCGAGAAGGAGATGAATGGAAAACAACCTTCAAGACCAAGGAGGGTCTTTATGAGTGGTTAGTCATGCCCTTTGGATTGACGAACGCCCCAAGCACCTTCATGCGGCTCATGAATGAGGTACTTAAGAAGTTCTTGGGAAAATTTGTTATTGTCTATTTGGATGATATTTTAATTTTCAGCAAGACTTTGGAAGAACATTTACTACATATTCATAGTGTCCTTGAAAGGCTAAGGGAAGAGAAACTGTTAATTAATCTAAAGAAGTGTGTCTTTGCAAAAAGGGAGTTAGTCTATTTGGGATTTGTTATATCACCTGAAGGTCTCAAAATGGATACAGAGAAGGTAAAAGCCATCTTGGAATGGCCTACTCCAAGGTCTACTACTGAGGTAAGATCATTTCATGGTCTGGTTAGTTTTTACAAGAAGTTTATTAAGAATTTCAGTGGCATATGTGCACCTCTAACTAATACAATAAGAGGGGATAGAAAAGAGTTCAAATGGACTGCAGCAGCTGCAAGAAGTTTTGAATTGCTGAAGAAGAAGGTGACTGAACAGCCTGTGTTGGCACTTCCAGATTTCAGAAAAGTATTCCAGGTGGATTGTGATGCTAGTGGTAGCGCTATTGGGGCTGTATTAAGCCAAGAAGGTAAGCCTATTGCATATTTTAGTGAAAAATTGAATGATGCAAAGAAGAAGTATTCTGTTTATGATCAAGAGTTCTATGCAATAGTTCAGGCCTTAAAGAAATGGAGGCATTATTTATTGCCAAAGGAATTTGTTTTGTATACTGATCATCAGGCATTACAGTACCTAAATAGCCAAGGTAAATTGAATCAGAGGCATATGAAGTGGGTAGAATTCTTGCAGAGTTATACATTTGTGTTGAAGCATAGAAGTGGAAAATCTAACAGGGTTGCAGATGCATTAAGTAGGAGACAGTTGTTGCTTACAACAATGCAAGTTGAAGTAGTTGGGTTTGATGAACTCAAGAATTTGTACCCCGAGGATCCTGATTTTGCTGAAGCATGGAAAGCTTGTAAAGAACCTGTGGCTGTAGATAGAACCAAGTGGTTAGACTATTTGATTCAGGATGGCATGTTGTTCAAAGGTAGTTAATTGTGCATTCCAAGGAGTTCCATGAGGGAAAATCTGATTAAGGAGAAACATAGTGGAGGGATGGCAGGACATTTTGGTTGGAATAAGACCATTGCCATTCTTAGAGAACATTATTTTTGGCCTCAAATTACACAGGATGTGAAGAAGTTTGTACAGAGTTGCCAGGTTTGTCAAGTTTCCAAGGGGTTTAGTCACAATACTGGCCTATATCAGCCATTGCCTATTCCATCAAGGCCCTGGGAGGACATAAGTATGGATTTTGTTCTTGGATTGCCAAGGACACAAAGGGGTAATGACTCAGTATTCGTGGTGGTTGATAGGTTCTCCAAAATGGCACATTTCATTCCATGCCACAAAACTCATGATGCTATCCATATTGCAGACTTGTTTTTCAAAGAGGTGGTAAGACTACATGGTCTTCCAAGGAGTATAGTTTCTGACCGAGATACTAAATTTGTGGGGTATTTCTGGAGGACATTGTGGAAGAAGTTGAGAACAGACTTGAAATTCAGTTCCGCGCATCACCCACAGACTGATGGCCAAACAGAAGTGGTAAATAGAAGTCTGGGCAATTTGCTGAGATGTTTAGTTGGAGATAAGCCCAAGGGATGGGATTTGATTCTACCACAGGCAGAGTTTGCTTATAATAACTCTGTAAATAGGAGTACTGGAAAATCACCATTTCAAATTGTATATGGAAATAGCCCAAGGACTGCACCGAAATTAAGGAAGATAGAACAAGGGGAGAGAACAAGTGCTGAAGCTGAAGAATTTGCTGAACACATCAAGCATCTACATGAGGAGGTTCAAGCACACATTAACAAGATGAATCAAGAGTATAAAGCTAGGGCTGATGCAAGGAGAAGACATAAGGAATTCCAAGTAGGGGATCTAGTCATGGTGCACTTACGAAAAGAAAGATTTCCAATTGGTACTTACAACAAGCTGAAAATGAAGAAATTTGGCCCCTGCAAAGTTTTGAAGAAACATAACTCAGGAAATGCATACGAGGTGGAGCTGCCAGATGGTATTCACATTTCTCCCATTTTCAACATTGAAAATTTAATAGAGTATCATGATGATGGTGCAGATGAGGAGCTAGTTTTAGAGTCATGTCCAATTCCTGCTTCTAAGAAGGAGGAGATAGAAGACATTCTAGATCATCGTGTGGGTAGGAGTACCAGAAACAGGCAGTATGAAGAGTATTTGGTCAAATGGAAAGGACGACCGATCGAAGACTCAACTTGGATTTCAGCAGCTGAGGTTTCCCATTTGGGATTTCCTCTACCATCCATAAAGTGACAGGGTCACTTTTCAATCTACCCTGGGTGTCTGATGCAGGAGCATCCAGAGGTATAAGGGCAATCCTGTGTCACCCAAAAAAAAATGTACTTAGACTTAGTTTCTATTTTATGTCTTTACATTTTTGGATACCCATTTGGCTCAAATAAAGGTTCCAACTCTCATAGTTCCACTATCAGTACATTTGAAAATCTCGAAAAAATAGGAGCATGCAATTTGACCATCATTTTGGTGACCTGGAAGGTGCGACTTGTCCAGATGAATGTAATTGAGATTTAGAGCATTCCAGAAAAAGAATCAGGTAAAAAAGGCCCCACGGTTTGAAAGTTATTGCAATTTTTCAGGTTTTGGAGACCTCCTAAGAATGCTTCAAAGTCAGGTTTGGGGCATTAAATGACCTTGAAAAGGGTCAAAAATTGGGGGATGAGCGAAGCTTGTCCATAGGGCTATAGAGCACTTCGAGAGCTTTCCAAAAATGTAAACGGTTCGTCAATCGGAGCTACGGTTCAAAAGTTATGCCTCCCGAAAGTTCGGCTACCGTTTCTGGATTCTTCTAGATTTGCACCGACTTCTAACGCGGCTTCTGGAACCTTCTATTTTGTCGGTGGATGCCTAATAGAACTTTCTAGAATTTACTCCTAGTCCTTAACCCTCCGGGGTCTATTTAAGGAGATTTTGGCATTGTAAAAGGTAGTTCGGATTGGAGCTTGAGAGGAGGTGCTAAAAGGAGAAATATTCTCCAGAGTTATGCTATTGTAAGCCCGTAGGGCATGTTTTGAAGTTTATTTTCTCTGCACTATTTGTACTAGCTTATTTTCTCAGTTAATATAATTCCCCTATTCTATTGTGTCCATTCTATTATTGGGTTGTGTCTCCATCAAAATATGAATTTTTTTTGCCATCAGAGAATCTAGGATTTCTTCTGCTTGTATATGTTTGTTCCATTTTAAGATGGATGAATTCTAATGTAAGCTCATTGTATGTAACTTGAGATTGGTTTGGCCTTCTAAATACTTTGGTTTCTCAATTTACAATTCCCATAATCCATTATAATTCTATGCTTTTCCTCGAAAGGATCTTCCATCATGATTGAAGAAATCAACAAAATATTGAATAAGGCTGAACATTGCATTTGGAGACCACCAAATCATCTAAATATTAAGATTACCAAGCCCCTAAAATGGATTCTAAGTTTATAAAACTTCTTATGTAGACTAATATCGAAAATGATAGGTTCTATGCTTTTGAAGTTTTGTGATTGAATCCATCGAAATAGATCTTCATCTTGATCTACACTTTTGCTTCCTCTAAAACTCTTATGCTAACCGAAATTGAATTATAAGCAGTGATTGGATTTGAATACTAAGTTGAACATAGATTCTTGACCATTCTAAATTAACCAATCTACATTTTTGAACCCATTTGAATTGTCAAATTTCTTTGAACTACTTTGAACTTCAGTTCGAAGAGATTCAAAAACTCTGAATCTAAATTAAATGGTCCTTACACCTCTACATTGGATCATAGATCTTGAAGAGATTGAATATAAAACTTGTCTCTAAATCTGCATATTAAAATTTTTGAACCACTTTGCATCTTTAAGCCACTAAATTTATCTCCATCTTGACCTATACCTTTCCACTTTCTCGACACTGTTGAATTGGCAGAACCTGGACCTAAATGATGAGATTCTAAAATTGTTGAACTAAACCTTTTGAATGAACAATTTGGAATATTGGACCATTTTGAACTGCTTTGAACTATTTCAAACTTCAATTCAAAGTGATTCAAAGAGGTTCAACCTCTAAAACTGAAAGTTTTAAAACTAAGACCACCTTGGGTACTAACAAATGTATATAAATGGTTTATAGCGAAACTAAACACTGTGATGAATAGATTAAGGGGAAAGGGTTTGATGTTTTTTCACAAAACATAAGTGTGCGTTTCGGTCTATCAAATAGTCATTTTCTTTGTAGTATAGATTGCTTTAAGATTTCTATTAAGGAGTCATGTAGAATAGAGGAAGTTCATCGAGTAAAACAATGGACATTAAATAAGTTACATTGTTATGATTTTGTTTAGTATTGGAATTAAATAGTTTTAGAAAACAAAACTGGTATGCATGATGGTTATCAATTGTCCATACCATAACTTAGTAAGATCCATGGTGGCTGTTAACTTATTGTTAGTCTTTGAACATCGATTTCAAACTTGAATACCTTGTAGGCTGTAGGAGATTTGGGAACTTATAGACTCTACAATTTTGTTGTCTACAGTAAATATTTTGATAAGAGATCTATATTCCATTAATTTTGTGACAAGACTAATTGAGAATAATTACAGTCAGCATTAATTTTCTTTGACATCGGTACATTGTCAAATAGTTACCATTTTAAGTAGTGAATTGCAGTGTATGGTAGCGGCTAGTTATTGGATTTACAGTGGAAAAGATTATTATCTATTTTAAAACTGACTTTTAATTAATATGGTTATATATATATATATATATATATATATATATGTATGTATATATATATATGTATACATACATATATATATGTATATATACATACATATATATATACATCTATACATATATATATACATATATACATATATATATACATACATACATATATATATATATATATGTATATATATATATATATATATACACACACATACATATAAAACCATATTAATTAAAAGTTAGTTTTAAAATAGATACATATATTTATACATATACATACACATACTCACTTACATATACCTATATATATATATATATACATGTATATATATACATATATGTATATATATCTACATATATATATATACATCTATACATATATATATATATATACATATATATATATATGTATATATATATATATAGGTATATGTAAGTGAGTATGTGTATGTATATGTATAAATGTTGTGTGTGTGTCTGTGTATATATATATATATATATATATATATGTATAAGTATTTATTTATATGTATCAACATGTGTGTATATCTTTATGAACTGCATTGTCAAATTTATCATAGATACATAATTTGGAAATTCTTGTGATTACTGATTTTGGAAGTGGAAATTGATTAATTTTATGATCTAATGTCAGTTAGTGATAGTTTATGTGGATAATTTTATTAATGATATATATATATAAGATGAGAAGTAAATACAATGAATTTAGGAAAAGTCAATTTTCTTATTATTTAATTAGAATATAGTTGTTATATGATTTTTTTTTAAAATGTGGTTGCAAATATGGTTTCATTTGGTACTTTGAAAGATTGGAAATGGTTTCAAATGATATTTCTATTTGCTGGTGCAATTGTTATATTGAAGCAAATGAAATAAGCGTATTAGTTAGAATTGGAAAATTAATCTAAGTTTTCTTCCAATTACTATAACTAGAATTATGTGTATGTTAGATTATGCAAGTGTGATCCTTTAGATTGGGTGGCTGTCATAAAGTGAGTAACTTGTGGTGATAGAATTATGTTGTCGGATGCCCTCCGACACTAATCTAGATCCTTATGGGAAAGTTTATGACAGTTATTTAATCAAGTGGTAATATTTAAAATTTCATGGGTTGGGAATCATATAATAAGATAAGAACATTATGGTTTCACCTAGCATATTGAGTTCTATGAGTGGCTAAATGTAGAATCTTATGTTGACACCCATGGACTACTGGATCATTACTTTGTCATATTCTATGTGAGTTTATTTCTGCATATCTGTGTGTAAGAATTTATGCACTTGCTTTACAAATTTAATGTGAAAAGAAAATTGTATTTTCAGTACATCTGTTATTTGGATTTAATGGTAATAGTTTTGTTATAAAATCTAACATGTAGGTTTACTGGAGGTTTTATCATTTTAATTTGTGTTCTAAGCCCTGTTTGGTGTGTTGTGGTTGTGCTATTTTGGATTTCAAGTTCGAGATAGAGTTGGTTATGGACTTGAGGAAAAGGCTTTTTAACTTTTAGAACCAATGAATAATTTGAATGTATTTTAATAAGAGTATTGATATGTTGTATACTCTAATGTAATAATTCAAAAATGTTACATTGCTATTTATGAGTACTTTATTGAACCTATTGTATTAAGGTTGTCTTGTAATGGGAATTGTCAAAAAAAAAAATTTGTTCGGGTTCTAATCTAATATGTATGTTTGGATTATTGTGTTTGGTTATTATTTAGTTTTGAGATAGTGAAGGTATTACATTTGGTATCAGAGTGAGGTTTAAACACTCAGGGCTCGATAGGTTTTATTAGAGGTTTCATTACGCTTTCTACAAGATTTTAATTAAATCTCTTTTATAGGAATTCCAATATGCCTCATGTTACACGAGGAGCATAGGGACAAGGTATCCCTAATGCTGATGCCAATGCAAGTAGAGGCAGAGATGGACGTAGAGGCCGCGGTCGAGGCCTAGGTAGAGGTCGTGACTTAGGTAGGGGTCAAGATTGTCAAGATAGGCTTGATGATGAAATACCTCATGTTGAAGAGCAAGATGGATTTCAAGCTGGGATTCTTTAGCAAATTCTTGGACGTTTGGATGGGATTGAAGCTAGGAGTAATATTCTTGGTGGGGGAGCAAATGCTCAAGGTATTCAGATTCCCAATGTCAATCAAGCTATAGTAGTAGATCTTGTTATCAGAACTCAGCTAAAAGACATATCTAAGCTCAAAGGTCCATGTTTTAATGGAACTGAAGCTGGTAAGGAAGCTGAAGCTTGGCTTCTGAACATCAAAAGATGTTTTGTTCTGTATGATTATCACACTAATGTGAAATTTCTCTAAACTGCAATGTAGTTAAGGTCTTTTCAATCAATTTGGTGGGAAATGGAATTAGAACACCTTGGACCTCATATTTCTCAAGTCACTTGGGAATTGTTCATTGAGAGGTTTCAGGAAAGGTTCATGTCTGAGTATTGGTAGCAAACTAGGTCTGAGGAATTCTTTAGCACTTCTTAGGGGAATTCAACAGTGGAAATGTGCGAAAGAAAATTCTTTTAGCTTAAGAAGTTTTCTGGTTGGAACGAAGGTGATAAATCTTTGGTGCAACACTTTATCAAGGGATTAAATCCTGGGATTGGTGAGGAAGTGAGAACTTTTAAACCAATGACTGTTAAGGAAGCTGCTAATCAGGCTAAGCTTGCTGAAATGAAATCTAGTTTTTCAACCAAGAGTGTTGTTAACCCACCTGTTCCTAGCAGCAGTAAAAGCTAAAAATCCTTCAGGGATGATTCTAATATAGCACCTAGTGGCTATGGTAGTAAATCCCAAAAGAGGAAGTTCAATAAGTTTACCAAATCAGATAAGGGGTTTAAGGTCCTTGAACTACCTAAATCCATTAAGCCTACTGAAAGTGTGAAACAGAGTTTTGCACCATCACAAGCAAATTCCTCACAGGATAAGAGTACCAAAAGAGGAGCAGAATGTTGGCATTGTGGGCAGTTGGGTCATTTACAATGGAATTTCCCTATTAAAGGCAATAAAAAGGGTAAGCCAAGAGCATCAGGTTTTGAAGCTATTGTTGGTGATTCTGGAAGGAACCACCATATTTTTGCTATTGTAGATCATAATCAAGAAGTACATCAAAACATGGTAATCGAGGCTAAAGGTACTTATCAAGGTAAAAAAAATTTCATTTTATTTGACTCAGGTGCCACTAATTCTTTCATTTCTACCAATTTGGTTAAACATTGTAATATTCCTATGAGAAAGGCTAAGTTGGCATGGAAAGTTGAGTTAGCTTCTGGATCTAAGGTAGAAACTGGACTGATTGCGGTAGATTGTGAAATTCATCTTAAGGTATTTACCACTATAGCAAACCTCAGAGTTATTCCTTTAGGAACATATGATATAATTTTAGGAATGAACTGGTTGGATCAGCACCAAGTTGTAATTGATTGCAACGAAAAGATTATTGAATGCATTGATGATTTTGGAGCAAGTAAATTCATTTCAGGTACTAAGAGACCTATTTCTTTTAGAACTATTTCCGCTAAACAACTTCAAAGGTGTTTATGAAAAGGCTGCAAACTATTTGTTGTTTCTGTCAATGATTTTTCTAAACCTATGGCAAAGCAAACTAGTTTAGACCATTCCTTACTTAAGGAATTTTTTGATATTTTTGTAATAGAAATTTTGGGTATTCCACCTAAGAGAGAAATAGACTTTAGGATTGATCTTGTGCCTGGTACTGAACCTATTTCTAAAACTCCTTATCATATGACAGCACAAGAATTGGCAGAACTCAAAGTTCAACTTGAAGAACTTCTTGAGAAAGGGCTAATTAGACCTAGTGTCTCTCCTTGGGGTGCACCTATTATCTTCATTAAGAAGAAAGATGGATCACTTACACTATGTATCGATTACAGACAGTTGAATAAAGTTACTATCAAGAATAGATATCCATTGCCTAGAATTGATGATTTATTTGATCAAGTGAAGGGTGCTAAGGTATTTTCTAAAATTGATCTTAAATCTACATACCATCAGCTTAGAATTCATGAGGCTGATATTCATAAAACAACATTCCAAACTAGGTATGGGCATTATGTAATGCCCCGCCAAGAGATCCAAAGAAATAACCTAAAGTATTATTAAGTTTGGTAGCATTTTTTTTTTAAAAATATGAAAGTAAATCCATCTACATTATTCACATGATAGCGGAAGCAATAGCAACAGTTCAAATGAAAGTAAACATGATATACATAATAGGTTACATTCTTTAAGGATCCCTTAATGTTGAATTACATCTAAATGAACTAATATTAATGAATCCATCTAATACTACATCCACATAAATTAACAATGAAAAGTCCAATGTTCATACGTTACATTTTAGATTGCTCAATCATCCACTATACATGTCTTAGGGTATGAAAGGCTTAAAAGAATATACATCTGTATAAATAAAGTACATCATCATACTAACTGTAATGCATGATGCAATAACATAAATGAAACCAAAAACCATACATGATACATCATGAAAAAAGATATAAACATTCATCATAAAAGATAACCATATATTACAAACATAAATAACTAAGTGCACAGTTCCTCCCAACCGTAAATAGCATCATTAGACCATCATGGATCCTAGCCATCCCTCTGTACGTAACATCCCAAGTCACTGAAGAGATCATTGATATTAATATAGTAGGAATGTCAGTCCTAAAACATGTTACTACATAAGCATAAAGAAATCTAACATGCAAGTAAAGCATAAGATAACATCATCTAACATATGCAAATCATCAATGAAAGGATACATATCCACCATCATAAAGGACACATCAACCATGATGTCTCAAATGGATCTCAAATGATAAGAGTGGATAAACACTACCACTCGACTGCATGGAACCTAAGTGGTCCACTTCCATCATGCTGAGGAGATAATCTCAAGTCCCAAACATGCTATCAAAATCACATAGCATAAAAATACTCTCTAAGTCCAGGAATCCTAAAAGTATACTAACTCAAAGGTTCCAATCAAAAAATCGACATCTAATCCCAAAGGCACACAATGACATGTAGGAAACCTACTCTGTAACTAGGCAAGTTTCATCACATATATCATGTAGAAGTTACCCTGGCAGTTAGCTAAACTCCACGAGTCCCTACTGATCCTCATATGGCCACTAGTATCCTCTCATACTGACAAGGCATACTATGGAATGCAAAGTCACAACCAAGTGTTCTCTCTACTCCCATCCTAGTCTGTACAAGCACTTGAGGCATGGGCAAGAACCAAAAAAATTATCTTTTTAGGTTCATTTAATCCCCATTTAGTGTAAATGTTACTACTTATTAACGAAACTTACAATGAGCTACCCTGGCAGCCACCTAGGGCCCCGACCCCCATTGCAAGCCACTTCCCAACACTACAAGTAGATAACCTACCCTAAGCTCATGGAATCATAAATCACCCCAGTCCTATACAAGCAACTAGAAAGAAATACCAAAAGATAATCCACAATAAGAAACATCAAATATCCATAATAAAAGCATCAAATCTCCATGAGCATCTGAAAAGCATCCATAGATAATCATGACCACAATAGTTCTCTATTGGCAACTAAAGGTATCCCTAATAATAATAATCATTGGTTCTCAATAACCAAAATATATCTCAAAATCATACTAATCGAAGACTCCAAAATGGTTGAGTCAAAACATGTCACAACATGACATCATCAAGAAATAAATCAAAATTTCAATCTCATCATGACAACTAGAAAGTAATCCAAGGATAACTGATCGATGACTCAAAAATGGTTAAGTCAAGTGTCTCAGATACAAATAAGTCAGCTTCACTCAAGAAGACTGATAAGCAATAACAATCGATAATTTTAAACATCTCATAGAGCATACGATCACATTACCATGGTTGGGTTTAGAAAGATCAAGACCAAATAAGATCAACATGCCATCACATCTCATAACCCCTGAGCCTTTGGTAGATGTCCTAAAATTGGTCAACACTCTAAGACCACCCCAAATTCCAAGATACAGGTAGCATGCAGAAGTAAGATACAAATACATGTGTTAGTTTGTTTACACAATCACATGCAACATGGGGTAAATATCCAAAGGAAACATATATGATATTAACCACCTAGTTAGTCATCATCAACATCTAAAAATACCGAATAATCATCAATAACTAAAAACACTGAGTATTCATCAATATATGAAAACACTAAGTAATCATCGATATATGAAAACACTGAGTAATCATTAATATTCCTATATGAAATATAGAGTGCCAAATGATCCCATTATGTAACGAACTGAATCAGAAACAATCGTATCAATTTAAACTCCATTATATTACTTAACTATCAATTGAATTTAATTAATTCTACAATAAAATCAATCAATAATTATGTCACTATATTATTAATTGAATGATTATCATTCACTCAATAATTAACAATAACTTCATAAATTAAAATTCAACTTCTTTAATCATCAGAAAAAAAAACCAAATACCCATCTTTATTAACTCAATTCTCAAAATAATCATTAGGCAAGTATTATCTATTCATGTCGTTCAAATGATTAGATAATACCAATCCTATACAATATCATAACATTCCTACAATTCTCATGTAACTATATACATCATTAATTTAATTAAACTAATTTTAATTAAAATTAACTGATGTTCATCAAAGTCCAAATACTTATCTTACTACCTCAACAAATATTAGTTGCAAGTAATTAATAAAATTATCTTTTAATTTTATTAATTAAAAACTATAATAACAAAACTTCATTATCAATTATTATCGAAATAATAATAAAGAATCATAGAAGTCTTATCAAGGCAACTTATTAAATAATTATGGATTCAATATTATCTTCATTTACCATAATAGGTAAACAATTTTTAATCTGTGAAAATATCTTCTTTAACCCTTGTTTACATTTCATTTACTTAAATTGTCCAATGATTAATTACACTCCTTCTATTATTAACTAATCTTAAACTAAATTTAATTTAAGTAGATTAGTTAATACAACTAATACTTAACCATAGGGTCCCATTTTCCTAGGTGGCAACACAATTTTTACCTGATGTAAATTAATCTCTTTCTTATTTACTATATCACACCATGGCTTTAGAGTAAAAATTAAAAAGGATGCCCCCCCAATCCATTTAAAAAAAATAAAAATTCTAAGTAATAATTTTAATTAACTTTGTACAATGTTATCAACTTATTAATTAATAATTATTTCATAATTATTAATTAATTCTTTGACAACAATCAACAACTCTTAAGTGAACACTATACATATTTGTATCTTCAATTAAACCTCTTTCAAAGGAATATTATAGAACTTATTGTTTATGTACTACATACCAATCATCAACATTACAACATATCATATTAAATCTGATTTGATAGTATATACATAACATATATATGTTATAACCTTCATCATAATCGATTTGTCATCCTCTATTATTCTTGTTGGATCAATTCATCCTTAGATTTCTCTTGATAATAATTTTTTTTTTACCAATGTCCTTATTATATTCTAGTAACTCAATATCTTAGCAACTCTTCCTTTTATAACTGCCTTACCAACAGTGAGTCATTTACTGTCAACCCTAATTAAGATGTGCGCCCCTTTCATTCCTTAGCACTAATAGTTAATGGATATGCCTTTCTTGTCCATCTATCTCTATTCCATAGGACTTTAGAAGTAATTGTACATATAATAATTTGATTGTCATGTTAAAGCATTAATATCTCACATATCATTGGTTGTAAACATGGATTAACAATCTAACTTTTATAACCTGAGATTGGGCCAACCGCCTACAATGAAATTTCTTTCTATTCTCTGCAATTGAATCTAAATCTGCAACTTCACAGCTTTTATATGAGAGGTTAATGTTACCACTGATTGTATTGTTTTTTTGTCAGGTCCATTTCCGCATGATGGGTTTGCAAACTCAAGGTGACCATTCAACAGGAACCTATACTACTCTGGTCGTACAGTACATCTTGGCAAATCCATACGTTGTGCTTTGTCAATATTGCTAATTATCCATTAGTGTTTAACATTCATGTATACATAAAATATAGGAATCGATCCATTCAAGTAATTGAAACTGAAGTCTATGAACTTTAGATTATGGTGGATGGCGAGCTCTAGAGGCAGCTGACCCGGCAGAAGGTTTAAACAATTTTTTTCTTGTCAGACATTGTACAGGCTACACATGCACTCTGTGCTCTATAGAATACACTCCACCATATCTGCCTTTCATGTGCAGCCCCTGTGATCATTCATACATATTATTGCTGCCTAATCATTGCTTCTACTCATATCATTATCTCCTTTCATTAAAACATTTTGATATATATTGTTATTTCTTTCACAGATAAATGACTGTATGTGATCTCATAGCTATGGAATTATACACCCCAAAGGAATCTCCTACTGGCTTACTAAAATCCCATTATGGAATTCTTTGTGGAGTATTATGCGTGGGTATGGAGATATAGGCCAAACAAAACAAAACAAAATCTTGACTCTGCCACTGATAGGGTGCTAGCACATGAAATACTGCAGGTATACTGCAACCATTGCCAGCATTTGAAGTCCATGGAAACATATTATGAAAGTAGACTTTAATATAAAACTTTCCATTATTAAAGTAGACTTTAATAAAAGAAGACTATTATTGTCTATGCGATTACAAATTGCTGGAACCAGATTTTGATAATAATAAATAATAACATATATTCTTATAATTGTGAGAAATACAAATTAAAAAATTTAAACTCACAACCCTAAACCTAAAAATTATACTTGGCACTTTGAAAAAAATTCTCGGCACATGAAGGTGTCAAGTGCCAGTTTTACTCGGCACATGAAGGTGCCGAGTGCTAGATAGCTCGGCACACAATAATTGATCGGCACCAATGGATGCCAAGTGAGATCGGATCCAATAGGAAATGCTTGGCAACAATAGATGTCAAGTGTTCTATTTCAAACTTAAGAAATATAATTTAGGAAATATTTCAACGTGAGTGCATTCACCATTAAAACCAGAGAGCCAAAGCTTTAAGCTTTCAACCAAACTTGTCAAATGCAATGAATAGAAAATGAAGAAAAATAGATTAATTATGCTGCTTGCTTTCTATTCAACTGAGATTTAAACTATTATAAAATTTGGAAGCATTCAGCTTCAACTAGAAAAACCCTAAAATAACCCTAAACTAATAATGCTTCAAACTTCAATAAACTTCTAAACCTGCAACTCTAATGGCTGCATACAAAGGTGCCTAGAGCAATCACTGCTTCAACAAGACAAAATCAAATAACAACAAACTTACAGAGTGAACAAGGGAAGCACGTGCAACTGCAGACACAAACTTCTTTCCTTCTTCCTTCTCTGCTCAGCTCTGCAACTTCTCTCTGATCTGCTTGATCTGTAAAAACTCTTTGCTTAATGAATGAATGTAGAAACATTCCTTTTGTCATATTCTTCATTTCCCTCTCAATGTTCAAATTTCAAACTCTCACCTACCAAAAATGAACGCCTGTCATTCATGGATGCCTGCGGTGACCTGACAGGATAGATGGGCTTGGGGCTCGAGGACAACCTATAGGCATTGACGTTTAATTTCCAACACTCCCCCTTTGTCCTAAGCCAAAAAAACAAGGATCACAATTGATCCAAATCAACTACACCAAGACACTCTCTTAGGTGTACAAAAGATCCAATGCCTAATGGCTTTGTGAAATTGTCTGCTAGCTGCTGCTCAGACTTGCAAAAATTCATTTTTGATATCTCCATTCTCCACCAACTCTTTGATGAAGTGATATCTAATCTCAATATGCTTGCTTCTCCCATGGAAGACTGGATTCTTGGACAATGCAATTGATGAGATGTTGTCACAATAAATTGTGGTTCCATCCTCTTGCCTTTCATTCAAATCTATCAAGATCCTGCTTAGCCAAATTGCTTGACATGTTGCTACATTTGCTGCTATATATTCAGCCTCTATTGTAGATTGAGCAACAATAGGTTGCTTCTTGGATGCCCATGAAATTGCACCCGATCCCATATGAAACATGTATTCGGAATTGCTCTTCCTATCATCTAAACTTCAAGCCCAATCACTATCAGTGTAACCAACCAACTTGAAATCAACATTTGCAGTATATAAAATTCCAAATCCCTTGGTACCTTTCACATACCTTAGGATCCTCTTTCCCGCTTACCAATGGGAATCCTTTGGTGTTTCCATAAATCTTGAAATTAGACTTACTGCATGCATTAGGTCTGGCCGAGTTGCTGTAAAATACATTAGACTTCCAACCATACTCTTGTATAGTGTTGGATCCACTCTCTTGCTAGAGTCTTCCTTGCTCAACTTCAGACCTATTGCTGTTGGTATGGGGGCTGCCTTGCTGTTCTGCATGCATATTTTTCTTGAGAGATGAAGATGCCATCATGCATTTGTTTTACTTTTATGCCTAGAAAGTATTTCAAGAGACCTAGGTCTATCATTTCAAATTCATTTTTCATGACCTCTTTGAACTCACCAATTAGAGCCTTGTCATTACTAGTAAAAATTAAATCATCTACATACAAGACAACAATCAATACATTACCATCTGCTGCCTTGATGTAAAGCGCGGGCTCACCATTGCTTTTGCTAAAGCCATTGCTCATCAAATATGAGTCAATCCTACTGTACCATGCCTATGGAGCTTGCTTGAGCCCATAAAGAGCTCTCTTCAATGTATATACTTTGTTCTCTTCACCTACAACTTCATAACTAGGTGGCTAGCCCACATACACTTCTTCTTTTAATACACCATTTAGGAAGGTGGACTTCACAT
Source organism: Cupressus sempervirens (assembly GCA_028749045.1). Classification (NCBI taxonomy): domain Eukaryota; kingdom Viridiplantae; phylum Streptophyta; class Pinopsida; order Cupressales; family Cupressaceae; genus Cupressus; species Cupressus sempervirens. Next base: position 234,342,868 of record CM053783.1, read on the forward strand.
CCATTTGAAATACCTTCCACTTGTGCTTAGCTACAATTGCTATGATAGCACGCACGATTTCCATTCTTACAACTGAGGCATAGGTCTCATCATAATCTCTTCCATACTGCTGTTTGTAGCCCTTGACTACTAGCCTTGCCTTATGCCTATCAATCTTGCCTTCAGCATTACATTTGGTCTTATATACCCATTTCACTCCAATCACTTGCTTCTTGGGAGGCAATTCAGTTAGCTCTCATGTCTCATTCCTTTCTATAGCATCTATTTCCTCATCCATGGCATTACACCATTTCTTCTCCTTAATAGCTTCCTCAAAATATATTGGATCACTATGAGAAAATAATGCAAAATTAACACTCTCATCATAATCTTCATACCTTTCATCTTGTTATATCTCCCTAAGACTCTTGGTCTTTCTTGGTAATAGGGAGGAGAGTGTGGGATTAGAATCTTCATTGCTGCTGCATTGTCGACTAGCTCGGTCTTCACTGGTACTTGGCACTGACACTCGATCATGCCTAGAGGAGCTTGGCAATGTCTGAACTTGCTTGCCTTTTCTTCTATTTTCTCCTTCTTGCTATTTATTAGCATCTTCTTCACTCATAATTGGCACTTTACTTGAAGTGCTCAGTGACTCATCAGTTGAACCATACCAAGACTGATTTTCAAGAAATTCCACATCTCCTGAAAGCATCATTTTGTTGTTCAATGGGTCATACAATCTGTATGCCTTTGATTCTGGGTTGTACCCTGTGAAAATGAATTTCACACCTTTATCATCAAATTTTTTCCTTTTCTCTTTAGGCACATGTGCATATGCAACACATCCAAACACCCTTAGGTGTTTAACTGTCCATCTTCTTTGTGACCATGCTTCCATTGGAATTCTATCATGGATTGCCTTTGTAGGACACCTATTAATTAGGTAAACTGTTGTTGCCATGGTCTCTCCCCAAAATTTAGTTGGGAGACCTTTCTATTTCATCATGCACCTTGCCATTTCAACAATGGTCTTGTCCTTTCTTTCAGCCACTCCATTCTGTTGTGGTGTATAACTGGCTATGAGCTCTTTCTTTATTCCATGTTTCCTACAAAAGTTTATAAAAGAATTGGATGTATACTCCCCTCCTCTATCTGATCTAAGGACCTTGATATAGTGTCCACATTCTCTTTTAGCCTAGGCTTTAAATTCTACAAATTTTTCAAATGCTTCAGATTTATTCTTTAAGAAACACACCCATGTCCTACGACTGAAATCATCAATGAATGTCATGAAATAAGTACTCCCCCCAATGGAAGTAACTTGCATAGGATCGACTAGGTCCGTATGCACTAACTCTAATGGATATCTAGCTCTCCTAGAATTTCCAGAATTAAAGGGAAGCCTATGTTGCTTACCAAAAATACAAGCCTCACACTTGTCACAAGAATTTCCTCTTCGTGGCAAACCTTCTACCATTCTTTTATTTGACAACAAATTTAAACCAGCATAGCCAAGATGACCGTACCTGAGGTGCCATAGCCGTGAGGAGTCTTCAATCACACTCCTTAGAGCTGACTGTGTGGGAGACACAACACTAACTTGAGATGAGAAGCATGTCTCAATTCTCAAGGGAAACATTCTGTTCTTTATCATTTGAATTGCTGCAAGTAAGTTCTTACTCCCATCCTTTTCATGAATGACACACATGTCATTATCCATCAGTACTTTATATCCATTTTGAATGAGTTGACCAATGCTCATCAAATTGTGCTTCATACCAGGGGAAAAATACACATTTTGTATTTCTCTTTTCTCACCTTTCTTGGTGCAAACCATAATAGATCCTTTGCCCACAACTGGTAGGGTTCCATTGTTACCCATCTTAATTTCTAATTTGAAACTCTTGTCAATGAATGAAAACAAGGTTTCATTACAACTCATGTTGTTGGTACATCCACTATTGAGGTACCAAACCTTAGGGCTTCCTTCTTCACCAACATTACACATGATGAAGGCATCAGCATTGGGTCCACTTCCCATGTTCACATCGGTCACATTTGCTTGTCCTGACTAATCATTCTGCTTCTTCCAGCATTCATTTGCATAATGCCCATATTTATGAAAGTAGTAGCATTCTACATTACTCTTATTTTAGTTGTAATTTTTCTTACCTCCTCTTGAAGTATTGTGTGTGCTACTTGCTCCATCTGCTCTTCCTGAGCTTTCTGTTGTAGCATTTTTTTGTCCTCCATTTTCTCGGCCTCTACCTCTAGAGTTCCTGCCTGAGCCATTTCTTTCTCTCCCCCTTCCTCTTGGATTTGATTGAGCCTTGAATTCTTTCTCTTGGGAAGTAGAAGATGTGGATCTATTGATCCTATGCTCATGGGTTTGAAGAGAACCCATCAACTCATCCATTGTCAAAGTAGTGAGGTCTTTTGTCTCTTCTATGGTCATGACCAAATGGTCATATTTATGAGGTAAACTCCTCAATATATTTTCCCCTATTCTTTGCTCTTGATAGTCTTCTCCATTTGACTTCAGTTGATTAATTACATTTGAGATCCTTGAACTGAAGTCTGCAATTGATTCATTTTCCTTCATCTGAAGGTTCTCAAATTCCCTCCTTATATTCTGTAGCTTTACAGTATGGACTTTATCAGTCCCCTTGAAGTTTGTCTCAAGGATATCCCATGCTTCCTTTGCATAATTTTCTGCTGCAATCTTTGGGAAAATTGTCTCTGTCATTGCTGCTTCAATAAGACTTAATGCCTTTGCATCTTTCCTCCTTGACTCTTTCAAATGAGCCTTTTATGCATTTGTGAGAGCAGCATACTGAGTTGGGTCAGTTACATCATTGAACCCATTAACTACAAACTCCCACAAATCATTTGCAACCATAATGGTCTTCATCTTCTTTGCAAATGTATCATAATTATGTCCATTAAATGATGGTGGCTGCTACCATATCTTTCCTGCATCTCCTGCCATGTCAAATATCCCAAGAAAAAAAAATGCCCTAACTCACTTAGGATGTGGGGCCTCAAAGCTCTAATACCATGTGAGAAATACAAATTAAAAAATTTAAACTCACAACCCTAAACCTAAAAATTATACTCGGCACTTTGAAAAAATTGCTTGGCACATGAAGGTGCCAAGTGCCAATTTTACTCAGCACATGAAGGTGTTGAGTGCTAGATAGCTCGGCACTTGCTCAGTGCCAAGTGACACGCAAGAGGTGTCGAGTGAGCTTGGCACAAGAAGAGCTCGGCACACAATAATTTCTCAGCACCAATGGATGCCGAGTGAGCTCAGCTCCAACAGGAAATGCTCGGCAACAATAGATGTCGAGTGTTCTGTTTCAAACTTAAGAAATATAATTTAGGAAATATTTCAACGTGAGTGCATTCACCATTAAAACCAGAGAGCCATAGTTTTAATCTTTCAACCAAACTTGTCAAATGCAATGAATAAAAGATGAAGAACAATAGATTAATTATGTTTCTTGCTTTCTATTCTACTGAGATTTAAACTATTACAAAATCTAGGAGCATTCAGCTTTAACCAGAAAAACCCTAAAATAATCCTAAACTAATAATGCTTCAAACTTCAATAAACTTCTAAACCTGCAACTCTAATGGCTGCATACAAAGGTGCTTGGATAAATCACTACTTCAATAGGAAAAAATAAAATAACAACAAACTTACAGAGTGAACAAGGGAAGCACGTGCAACTACAGACACAAACTTCTTTCCTTCTTCCTTCTCTACTCAGCTCTGCAACTTCTCTTTGATCTGCTTGATCTATAAAAAAATCTCTTCTTAATGAATGAATGTAGAAACATTCCTTTTGTCATATTCTTCCTTTCCCTCTCAATGTTCAAATTTCAAACTCTCACCTACCAAAAATGAATGCCTACCGTTCATGGATGCCTGCGGTGACCTGACAGGGTAGATGGGCATGGGGCTCGAGGACAACCTACAGGCATTGACGTTTAATTTCCAACAATAATATGTATTATAACCTTAATAGAAAATTGAATCTCAAATGTTACAGGTGAAAGCAATGTTATTGAAATTAATTTTAAAACAAATGAGCACCTTGCTTCAAGTTAACTATTAGATGCAGGGACGGGTCTGAAATTCACTAAAACACTGTAAAGCAATGATCACAGACTCATCAGCTTGGCTAAAAAAAAAGATCGATAACTGTTTGAAACTTTATTATATATATATATATGATTTGCGCTCATTATTGATAAACAATTTATCATCAATTATCCAAATCTTTGATTTAGGCAATCATTCCCATAATCAATCGAGATGCGTGAATGTTACAGATCAAGCACAAAATCAGTGATATAAGGTTTCATTGAACTGTTGGGGAAAGAGGACATTCATCATTTAATTTTCAATTCTATCTAAATCCATTTTTGACTTGTTTCCCCTATTAAATTCTATTCACAGAAGGATAAGATGATAGATATTTTAATTTTCCTATAACCAATGTAAACAAAATAATGAAATCTGAAGAGTCGTTCACAGAGAGAGAGAGACTAATGGAATATGCAGAATGATCATGAGTACTTAGCTAGACTTTGATGCTAAACCATTACACCTCCGGAGTCCATAGGTAAGTCCCCTCCTCCCTCAACATTTGCAATTCCTCTAGCAATCGAACCTCTCTCCCCCGGTCACTAGGAGTGCTCCAAGATAAAGACCTCACAAGAATCCTCTAGAACATCTCCAGATTAGCTAGGAGATAAGATAAGCATTGCCAACTAAGCGTAAGCCTTATCCCAACCTTCTAGATGAGTGATGAAAAGGATATGGTTGTAGACACCATGTGCTCAATTGGCACGCTAATTCCAGTGATGGAGACAACTCGTGCATAATAGAGGTGCACATACTCCTAGGTGAATATTATTAAAATAATATGCATTAATTTTACTAATATTCACTTGACCCCTTTAAATTTAAAATTTAAAATTTCTTTTCCACTTTTAATTTATTTTTTTTGAAACTTAATTGATAATTATTTATTAACTTAAATAATAATAATAATATTATTTAGTAATTTATTTAAAAATGAACACTAAATAAATTATTATTAAATTAAATAAATATCATCTCGCTCCAACCTTAGACTTATAACTTTCATTTTCAAATAAATTATTTTTATTTAATTAATTTTCTAATTAATTAAATAAATACCAATATTAAATACCCTTTTAATTTTCTATTAAATTAAATCCTTAATTAAATTTTTTAATTAGATTTAATTAATAGAGAAATACACCAAGAAAAGTTTGGCAATGATAACAGAGTCACGACCAAGGGGGAGGTACTACAAATTATGAATTCATTGTTGTACCTTTTGGTTTAACAAATGTGCCATCAATATTTATGAGTTTGATGCAGGGAGTTTTTAGAACCTTCCATGATAAGTTTGTAGTTGTCTTTCTAGATGACATTCTGGTTTATTCTAACTCCATGGAGGAGCATGAACAACAATTGAGACAAGTTTTTGAATGTCTCCAAAGGAATAAGTTGTATGCTAATCCTAATAAGTGTGAATTTTTCAAATCAGAAATAAGTTACCTTGGACACATTATAATAGGGAATGGAATAGTTGTGGATCCAGCTAAGATTAGAGCTATTGTAGAGTGGCCAACACCTACAAACATGTCTGAAGTGAGAAGCTTTATGGGTCTAGCTAGTTATTACTGAAGGTTTGTGGCTAATTTCTCGAAAATAGCACATCCTATCACTTCTCTTCAGAGAAAAGGTAAGAAATTTATTTGGTCAGATAAGTGTGAAGAGGCTTTTCAACATCTTAAAGAATGTTTGACTAGTACACCTATATTGGCAGTACCTGATCCCTGTAAAGAATTTGTGGTTTGCACAGATGCTTCTTTAGATGATTTAGGAGTAGTTTTAATGCAAGATGGAAGGGTGATTGCGTATGAATCTAGGAAACTCAAGGATCATGAGATTAATTATCCTACTCATGATTTAGAACTTGCTGCAGTAATGCATGCACTGACGAAATGGCGATATTTTTTCCTTGGACAGCATTTTGAGTTGCGTACTGACCATAGAAGTCTTAAATATATTTTCACATAGCCAAATTTAAATGCACGGCAACGTAGATGGATGGAATTTTTGTGTGAATATAACTTTGAAGTTAAATATGTACAAGGTAAAGAGAATAAGGTGGCTGATGCTCTTAGCAGAAGACGTCATGAGCTCTCTTCTTTAAGTCTCACAGTGGATTTGAAGGAGAAAATATTACAAAATCTGATTACTGACCCTTGGTTTTCAGATGTCAAGGTTATTATAGAAAGTGGTAGCATGTTAGAAGGTAGATTTGAAGGTTACTCTATCAGCATTGATGGGTTGCTGATTTACAGAGGTAGCATTTATGTTCCTGAGGTTGGAGAGCTACGAAATTTGGTTATGTTTGAAGCTCATAAGGCACCCTATTCAGCACGCCCTGGTGTTAAGAAAATGAGTGTTGATCTTAAATAGCATTACTATTGGCTAGGTATGAAGAGGGATATTGTTGATTTTGTTGCTAGATTTCTGGAATGTCAAAGGGTGAAAGCTGAACATTAGCATCCTACTAGTTTACTTCAATCTTATAGTGTGCTTGGATGGAAATGGGATACCATCTCCATTGATTTCATAGTGGGATTACCATTATCAGCTAGGCGTCATGATTCAATCATGGTTGTAGTTGACATGCTAACCAAAGTTGCACATTTTATTCCAGTGAGATCTTCTTATAATGCTGCATCAATAGCATGTATTTTTATGGAACAGATAGTAAGACTACATGGGATTTCGAAGAAGATCATATCAAATGGGGACCTAGTTTTTACATCTTCTCTTTGGAGGTCTATGCAACATGAACTTGTTACTCAACTAAATTTTAGTTCTGCATATCATATTGACACTGATGGAAAAATTGAGCGTGTAAATTAGATTCTGGGAGACATGCTTAGGATGTACATGATGGATAGGTAGAACAAATGGGAAGAGTTCTTGCATTTAGTAGAGTTTGCATATAATAACGATTATCACAGCTCTATAGGCATGGCTCCCTTTCAAGCTTTGTATGGATGACCTTGTAGAACACCCTTGATCAAGGATAATTTGGAAGATAGAGTTCTCTTAGGTCTTGAAATGCTCCAAAATATGGAACAACAAGTGAAATGAATCAGGGAACACCTTGTTACAGCACAGGATAGACAGAAAAAGTATTCTGATTTGCATACGATTGAGCATCAGTTTGTGGTTGGGGACAAAGTATTTCAGCGGGTTAGACCTAGAAAAAGTCCTATTAGATATGGTAAAGGTTCCAAATTGCCTCCACATTTTGTGGGACCGTTTGAAATTTTGGAACGTGTTTGTCCTATTGCTTACAGACTTTCTTTGCCTCCTAGCCTATCTTGAATCCATGATGTCTTTTTTGAGGAAATACATACCTAATATCACTCATGTTCTAAATTGGAATACATTACAGGTAGTGGATAGCCAATTGATGGTGGAACTAGTGCAGATCATTTAGCAAAGAGAGCTAAATCTCAGAAGTTGCAAGGTGGAACAGGTAAAGGTATTATGGGATCATAATGATGATACCTCTGCAACTTGGGAAGATACAGGGGCAACTAAAGCTTCACATCCTCATTTGTTTTTTGGCGTCTAGGAGTAAGCCTAAGCTGGTGGGGGAGGGTGTCATGGCCCTGACAGTTTTATATCTATCACCTTGGAATCTGAGATTAGTTAACTTTTCTGGATGGTTTGATACTTGTTAAGTTACTTTAATTTTGGTATTATTATGTTAAACTTTTTGAGAAGTTAGAGATTACTCAAAATCTGATTCTTAGAACAAATATTTTAATATTTTCAGTATTGTGTTATATTTAGAATCTTATTATTTGAATTAATCTGGATTCAAGAAATTAATTTTATAAATAAATGTTAGTATGGTTTCAATTTTACTTATGTATGAATCGTACTTTCTGTTAGCTTAAAGAATAAATTTGACAACTGAGTGTCAATACACTTAACCAAGATTAAGAATAGGTGCCGAGTGCAATAGATGCTGAGTAATCTTCAAGTGCCGAGTAAAGTGTAGGTGCCAAGTAAAGTGTAAATGCCGAGTAAAGTGTAGGTGCTGAGTAAAGTGTAAGTGCCGAGTAAAGTTTAGATGCCGAGTAACATAATTTTGTGTAAGTGTCGAGTAACTCAGTAGAACAGCATGTGCTGAGCAACATAAATATTTCAGGAGCCGACTAATCCAGGATATCAGCATAAGAGTTTGGAATCGCACAAACTATGATGAAAATAGTCTTTACAGCCGACATAAGGAAATCTCGAAGGATTTAATGATCAGATCGAATCTTTTATATTTCTTATGTAATTTGCATGCAACCAATAAGAAAAATGATAAAGACATGCAACCAATCAGCAAAAGATAAGTATTAAGCGGAAATGAAGATTGAATATGGATCGTAGATCTAGACCTAACCCTAAATCCTCAAATGTCTTTATAAGGAAGACGATATCTCATAGAGAAGACATAATAGAGAAGGAGATGATGAAGATGATGATATAGAGGAGAAGATATAGAGTGGTTGATATACTATTTTCAGAAGCAAAAGATATCAGATCACAAAGGATCAAGATCAGACGAAGCAGAACAGAGCCAACATTCAGTAATCAAGGATTGTAAACTATCAGGTTCATTTTACCTAATAATTTCTGGCCATTGTATTAGCATGGAAATCCTATGGTGATAGGTTAGCTTAACAGCTATTTCATTGATCCTAGAGATAGGTGATTAAATCCTTTAACAGGGTGACACTTCATGTTAATTGTTTGTAAATCCTCTAACCAGGTCACTATTGACACAGTGTAAAGCCTTTAACAGGGCAGGCCTTTAATAGGGAAAACCATCAGAAGTGGTTAAACAATATTGCTGCAGTAATTTTTGTGGGTATCATCCCCACCCCAGTTTTACCTTCTTATTCCTGGAGGGTTTTTGGGTTACCAATTTCAGGTGTTATGTGTTATTGATGCATGTGTTAGTTTCATGTTTACTTAATGTATTTACATGCATGCAATTTATTTCCACATAAAAGTTTTATAGGACAAATTTTAGTACTTTTGATTCACACCCCCCCCCCCCCCCACCCTCTCATAAGTACTCTTTCCACATTTGAATATTCCAACACTTTCCATTTGATGTTGGTTTTAAAATTTAGCAACACCTTGAATCTATTGTTTGCTAGTTTTTAAGCATAAGTATATATGTATATATATTTATAAGTTGTATAATAATATATATATATATATATATGTAATTGTTATGTATTCATGTACTTGTATTTATATTTATATAGGTTATAAATGTTATGTATACATATACGTATACTTATTAATTAGTAAGCAACATTATTATGTAATTAGGATATTAATATTAACATTGATATGAATATTAATATTGATGTTAGTACTTAATACTATGTTAGTATGGGTTAGTGCCTAAACTAACCTATCGATGGGATTTAACTAAGTCATAAAACCTAAAACTAAAACTAGCATGGGGGTTTTGGGTTTTGGCTTATGGCAGCAAGTAAGTAGATTTTTATGAAGGGCAGGCTCTTGGAATGCCGAGCTTGTACTTTGGCTACCAAGTGTTGGTATTTGCATTATTTTTGGTGTTTGAGTTAAGTACATAGTAATGGGCATTGAATTGTTGTTTTGGCTATTGAGTTTGTTGAAGTTTGAGTTCAGACCACCATTGTTGGTTTTCTGTTGAGGCAATATGGACGCTCTATTGAGCAGGTTTCTCTAAACTTTCGTTAGGAAATTGATGACCATTATGAAGATCATCGTGCCTTACCAGCATTTTAGAGCTTTTTGATTTTGTTTATTAATGGTTTCTGTTCATGATTGCATTTTCTCATTTTTCATTTTGAAAGGATTTCATTGTTTTTCTGTGGCAAGGATTAGAGGGCTTTGGAGGTGTTGGGTGTGAGTTTGAACAAAGGGTTCTCCTAGCAGTTTTGTTTGCATTTCATCCTACATTAATACAGGTAGGGGGCTTTTTCTCTAACTCTATTCTCTTATCCTTAATATATTCAATGAGTATGATGAATATTGTTTATTAAATAGTTGTTGTTTTTGAAATTCGATACTCAACTCTGGGTGTGTGCATTATTTAATGCTTTCATGGTTAAGTTCTGTGTAAACCCAAAATCGGGTGTAGGCTTGAAAGATTGTTAAAATTTTTTAATGGTATGTAATTTCCACTCCACCATGGATATTTGCAGAGTATGGTTTTGTGTGTGATTCTTAGCTTTGTACATATCCATACTCGAGTGAGGGTATGGAGATTTCATTTTTGGTAATAATGTTGTATGTTTGTACTTGTAATTTTATGTGTGGAATTGTGAGATAGCTTATGATACCAACTATTATAAGTGTCGAGCTCTGTGGATATTCTATTATGTGTTTAATTTTGTGTATACTGTTTGCGACTCGGTCATGAGCTCACAGTGATACTCGAACATGGTCACGAGTTGCAACTTACGAATTCTTGGTTGTGAACCGAGGGCGTAGTTTTGTTACAAACATTGGATATTTCATCAAACAGTTGTCGTTAACATTCTACAGTGCTATAAACTCTATTTTGGTATTGGATTTAGATATCATTTAGAAAACAATACTATTACTTGATTCGTAACTCAGCTACTATTTATCATCAATGTTAATGTGTTAGGGTCTGAAGTTATAGGCTCATAATTATGTCATTGTTTGTTCTTTGTGTTGCAATGAGTTATAATGTATATAAATGGTTTATAGAAAAACTAAACACTATGATGAATAGATTAAGGGAAAAGGGTTTGATGTTTTTTCACAAAACATAAGTGTGGGTTTCGGTCTATCAAATAGTCATTTTCTTTGTAGTATAGATTGCTTTAAGATTGCTATTAAGGAGACATGTAGAACAGAGGAAGTTCGCTGAGTAAAACAGTGGACATTAAATGAGTCACATTGTTAAGATTTTTATTAGTATTGGAATTAAATAGTTTTAGAAAACAAAACTAGTATGCATGATGGTTATCGATTGTCCATACCATAACTTAGTAAGATCTGTGGTGGTTGTTAACTTACTGTTAGTCTTTGAACATCAATTTCAAACTTGAATACCTTGTAGGCTGTAGTAGATTTGGGAACTTATAGATTCTACTATTTTTTTGTCTACAGTAAATATTTTGATAAGAGATCTGTATTCCATTAATTTTGGTACAAGATTAATTGAGAACAATTACAGTCAACATTAATTTTCTTTGACATCGGTGCATTGTGAAATAGTTACCATTTAAAATAGTGAATTGTAGTGTATGGTAGTAGCTAGTTATTGGATTTACAGTGGAAAAGATTATTATCTATTTTAAAATTGACTTTTAATTAATATGGTATTATATATATATATATATATAAATAAATAAATAAATATATATATATATATATATATATATATATATATATATATATAGGTATATGTAAGTGAGTACATGTATCTATATGTATAAATGTTGTGTGTATATATATGTATAAGTATTTATTTATATGTATCAACATGTGTGTATATCTTTATGAATTGCATTGTCAGATTTATCATAGATACATAATTTGGAAATTCTTGTGATTACTGATTTTGGAAGTGGAAATTGATTAATTTTATGATCTGATGTTAGTTAGTGATAGTTTATTTGGATAATTTTATTAATGATATATATATATATATATATATATATATATATATATATTTAAATGAGAAGTAAATACAGTGAATTAAGGAAAAGTCAATTTTCTTATTATTTAATTAGAATATAGTTGTTATATGATTAAAAAAAAATGTGGTTGCAAATATGGTTTCATTTGGTACTTTGAAAGATTGGAAATGGTTTCAAATGATATTTCTATTTGCTAGTGCAATTGTTATATTGAAGCAAATGAAATAAGTGTATTAGTTGGAATTGGAAAATTAATATAAGTTTTCTTCCAATTAGTATAACTAGAATTATGTGTATGTTAGATTATGCAAGTGTGATCCTTTAGATTGGGTGGCTTTCATAAAGCGAGTAACTTGTGGTGATAGAATTATGTTGCTGGATGCCCTCCAACACTAATCTAGATCCTTATGGGAAAGTTTATGACAATTATTTAATCAAGTGGTAATATTTAAAATTTCATGGGTTGGGAATCATATAATAAGATAAGAACATTATGGTTTCACCTGGTATATTGAGTTCTACGTGTGGCTAAATGTAGAATCTTATGTTGACACCCATGGACTATTGGATCATTACTTTGTCATATTCTATGCGAGTTTATTTCTACATATCTGCATGTAAGAAATTATGCACTTGCTTTACAATTTTAATGTGAAAAGAAAATTGTATTTTCAGTACATTTGTTATTTGGATTTAATGGTAATAGGTTTGTTATAAAATCTAACGTGCAGGTTTACTGGAGGTTTTATCATTTTAATTTGTGTTCTAAGCCCTATTTGGTGCATTATGGTTGTGCTATTTTGGATTTCAGGTTCGAGATAGAGTTGGTTATGGACTTGAGGAAAAGGCTTTTTAACTTTTAGAATCAGTGAATAATTTGAATGTATTTTAATAAGAGTATTGGTATGTTGTATACTCTGATGTAATAATTCGAAAATGTTACATTGCTATTTATAAGTACTTTACTGAACCTGTTGTATTAAGGTTGTCTTGAAATGGGAATTGTTAAAAAAAAAAATTGTTCGGGTTCTAATCTAATATGTATGTTTGGATTATTGTGTTTGGTTATTCTTTAGTTTTGAGATAGTGAGGGTATTACAAGATGTACATGTATGTGTTTTTTTTTGTATTTTAGTACAACATTCTCCATGAATTAGATTATATCTTTTAAACTTTTATTTTTTTGTGATCATTATAAAATAATCAAATTAACTTCTATTTACCTACTTCAATAGATAAATATGAAGAAGTTTCAAATTGATCTATGAATCTAATTTATAATTTTGAAAAATAATAATAATATAGGGTGATTGAATTGAATTAATATAGTTGCTTAAAACTACTAAATTGACCCAAATGATTTAGATTACAAGTTTAAAACATAACATTTATTTGTAATCATTATAAAATAATCAATTAGTAGCACTAAAGATACATATTTGGTAAATCAATTAGTAGGACTAAAGATACAAATTTGCCAAATCAATTATTAGGACTAAAGATATATATCTGTTAAATCAATTAGTAGGGCTAAACATAAATATTAGTTTTATGTGGATGAAAATATGCTAACTAGGTAAGCCAATACATTATTTTTAAAAAATTTTACAAATATAATATTCTTAACAACCTTCATCCATGGTAATTAATAGAATTATTAAAATGTATACATTAAAAATACATTATTAAACTAATAAACTAAGAGTATGACTCTACAATAAACTAACATTAATATATAGTTTTTTTTAATAAATTAATGATAACTAAGAGTATGATTGTACAATTCAAAACACATAATGAGATGAAATTCGATAGTTTGAAAAAAGTTAATAAAATAATTCTAACATATTTAATTATCTTTCATACATATCTATCTAATGATTGTGTAAGTTCCAACTAACTTGTATTGCCTATTTAGATCAAGTTATTATTATTCATCCATGGTAATTAATATAATTATTAAAATATATACATTTAAAAACACATTAATAAACTAATAAACTAAGAGTATGACCCTACAATAAACTAATATTAATATATAGTTTTTTAATAAATTAATGATAACTAAAGTACGATTGTACAATAAAAAACACATAATGAGATGAAATTCAATATTTTGAAAAGAAGTTGATAAAAGAATTCTAACATATTTAATTATCTTTCATACATATCTATCTAATGATTGTGTAAGTTCCAACTAACTTGTATTGCCTAATTAGATCAAGTTGTTAGTATTATTCATCCATGGTAATTAATATAATTATTAAACTATATACATTTAAAAACACATTAATAAACTAATAAACTAAAAGTATGATCCTACAATAAACTAACATTAATATATATTTTTTTAATAAACTAATGATAACTAAGAGTATGATTGTACAATTAAAAACACATAATGAGATGAAATTCAATAGTTTGAAAAGAAGTTGATAAAATAATTTTAAAATATTAAATTATGTTTCATACATATCTATCTAATGATTGTGTAAGTTCCAACTAACTTGTATTTCCTATTTAGATCAAGTTGTTATTATTATTCATCCATGGTAATTAATATAATTATTAAAATGTATACATTTAAAAACATATTAATAAATTAACAAACTAAGAGTATGACCATACAATAAACTAATATTAATATACAATTTTTAATAAACTAACGATAACTAAGAGTATGATCATACAATTAAAAACACTAATAAGATGAAATTCAATAGTTTGAAAAGAAGTTGCTAAAAGAATTCTAACATATTAAATTATCTTTCATACATAAGTATCTAATAATTGTGTAAGTTCCAACTAACTTGTATTTCCTATTTAGATCAAGTTGTTATTATCATTCATCCATGGTAATTAGTATAATTATTAAACTATGTACATTTTAAAACACATTAATAAACTAAGAGTATGACCCTATAATAAACTAACATTAATATATAATTTTTAATAAACTAATGATAACATAATCTTTAATTTAGGATGGTAATTAATATTATTAAAATGGCACATTTATAAATTCCAATTATTCATTAGTAGGACTAAAGATACATATTCTTTTTATGTGGATAAAAATATGCTAGTAGGTAAGCCAATATTCTATTTTAAAAAACTTTTACAAAAATATAATATTCTTAATAACCTTCATCCATGGTAATTAATATTATTAAAATGTATACATTTAAAAATCCTGAAATTTGATATATCAAGGCAAACAATTTTAAATTAATTCAAATTATTATAAAATAAATCTTAAGAAGAAGTAATATATCTAGAACCTTTAAGATAATATTATTAAATTAATATAACATTCATCCCTTCTAATTGTCTACATTTAAAGGTCTTAAAATTTGATTTACATTAAATTATTTACCATCTCAAAGGTCAGTTCAACCATATTTACACTTATAACATGCAATATCTTCTCATGATCTTCAATGTCTAGTCTCCACTTGCGATGCACATGCTTAAATTTGATTGGATGTAGACAAAGCCTAGTAGCAATGACCAAGTGGCCGTATTCTAAAACTTTGTTGTTAGGTTGATAATCAACAAAGTGTATTCCTTGTTGGAATATTTTGTCTTATTTCAAATATGTTCCCTGTATCACAACAAAACCTACACCACAAATTTAAATATTTTAAAATTTGATAGATATAAAGTTACCTAGATATATATAAATTCATATATGTACATGCACATGTATGTATAATACCCATGGGGAACAACATTTTATCACTTTCTTCAGGATCAGATAACTTTTTCCTCTTTGCAATACATTGCAATAAATAATAACTGACACTTTCATGATTTCCAAACACAAGAATCACTGTAAAGACATCTCCTGTATAACAAGTATACATACATGTGTATAGTATATATAAGACAATTCATTGATAATTAATTAACAAGTTGAGATTAATTGATAAGTTGAGATTAATTGTTATGATACTTACCCACTTTTACCAATCCAAAGATATGATTATAATCATCAGAAATCAATGTAATATCATCAAAATTTTCATCATCTTTATCAAATGTATCAATAACATCAAGTGGTACCAAAATCCATGCACCTGTATATCCACATGTTTGATTGATGCATTCTTGATAGTCTTCATCAATACAACTATCACAAAAACATGAGTATTCTCTTGTCTTCAATGTCCCATTGCAATTACCTATACTCATGAATGAATGTAAGGAATGTGTCTTTTCTATCCTCCTACAACCATGCATATTTTTTTGTATTAATACTTGAAAGTTCATTAAATTGAAAATATGGACAAATTAAATTTAAACTTCAATGAATTGAAAGATAAAACTTAAAAATGTAATTTTAAAACTTAATTGAATAAAATTTAAACACATGTACACATCCATACTTGTTATCTCCCAAAAGACTCTATATGGCACCTTTCAACTTATTGTTGATGATGTCTTAACCTCATCTGACGCAAAATGTGTCTTACACTATTCAACAACATCATGTGCATCATTTATATGAACTCCCTAATAATTCATTTGATACTTTCACAAAGCACGTTTGATGCAAGCTCCAACACCATCATGTTCACCTTTTCTATGGTCACTCTTGAAGAAATTCCATATGTGCTTTATATTCTCATTGCAATGATATCTACATAATGCATAAAATGGTGTAGATTATTTAAACTGTGCAGTATATCCATTCAACCAAACATAATGTTTATCAAAATTTATGTCCCTTTCTCTCAAATAAGAAAATAACATATTGAAGCAATATTCTACATAGTGAATGTCATATTTTTTTTATCATCACTTAAATAAAAGTGATGTTCCCTTTTAATTACTTATTCTTGAAGTATACTCTAAACACCATCCAAATCTAATGTCTATAACAAACATGAACCATAATAGTGACCTACTTAGAAAAATACTAATCTAATTGAATTGCTTTCCAATGAACAATAGAATAGTTCTCTGCAAAATCAGCAACTAATACAACCATTCCAAGTGGGAAATTATCTCTCAATGTTTGAAATTGTTGTGCTTGCCACTTTGTAAAAAACGTGTGATGAATATAAGGTTGAATCAAATTCTAAAATCTATCCATAAATGTTACAATGGGTAACTCCTCTTCAACATATCCAAAAAATTTGTCTCTTTCCCAAACCTTGTTTCATTCTTCACATACTTGTAACTTTTGCAATTCAATTTTTTTGTTACATCAATATTTTCAATTTCTAAAGGAAATAAATCCAATTCACCACATGTTTCACATAATCCTTTGATGCAATTTATTTGACTATATGTATCATCTATATTGTTACATAGAATGGATGATATAAACTCACTTCTCCTACTAGGAGGAGCAGCATGAAAACCATATGTGCCTTTTACAAAATTTCAAAATACTTGATAGTGGAGATCAAACTCAATATGATGAGAACAACATATTTCAAACACTTTTTTTGGCCTCACAAAGTATGGCTTCAACTTTTCAAACAATGTTTGCCCAATTTTTACATTAAGATGTTCACTACAAAATGACACATCTAACTCATGTTGTGTTTTTTCCAACCAATGTTTTCTATGATGTTCATATTGACTAGATTCAATCCTATGCCTAATAACGTCTCTAATATTTGATGAAGGATGAGTGTTATCATTCCAAAATGATATGACTAAATTTTTTAATCCCTCTTCAATCCTATTAGAATTAGGTTCTCTACACATGATTGCCCAATTGACTTCCATAGTACTATCATCCAAAATTAATCTTCTCTTAACATATTCTCCCATTGTTTTCCTACCAAAACCCATTTAAGATGAAACTGAGGATATTTGTCTATTTTGGTCATATTCTTATTTACAATAGACATCAACATCACTTTTCTTCCCATGGACTTATCTTTAGTCCAAGACTATTTTCCTATGCTTCTCAAACCTCGTTTAACTTTTGCAATCACATTAGTTTGTATGTTAGAAATTCTTCTCTTCTTTGATCTTATGTCTACACCCAACAATTTCAAAGCCTAGATTGCAACTTCTTTTGTGTAAGCAAAAATGAAAGCAAATAAGCTTGATCAAGTGTTTTAGTGTTATCAAATTTAGTCATAATTTTTCTTATCTTTTTATTCATTGACCTTTTCTTAGACAAACTTAAGGGTTGAATAGTAGTTTCAAGTGTTCTCAATTTACGCACATCCAATTTAAGTAAATGATCTAAATTTTTATGAGAATTACCATTATTTACATATTGGGTAATATTTATGAGTTCATCCATACCAGTTCCTACACCTGATCCTAACCCTTCTCTGACTTGTGTTACTTGAATTTATATAGGGAGTGATCATGAGCCTTCTCCAACATTCATTATTTGAGATTCTACATGGAAAGATTCTGACCCTTCTTTGACTTCTGTTATTTGAACCTCTATAGGGAGTGATCTTGAACCTTCTTAAAAATTCATTGTTTGAGATTCCATAGGGAATGTTCCTGACCCTTCTCCCATAAGCATTTCTTCTACTTGTGTGGATCCTTCTTCAACATTTCCTTCACTTTGTTGATTGTTTGCAATGAATTTATAACTAAATCAAATTAGATAAAAAACAAGATTGAAACATAAATGAATTCAAGACTATAAAAATAAATAAATTTAATATATAGAATTATAAGCCTTGTTTAATTTGATTATAACATGCCATAGTTTTCTGAAGATTTCTTTGTTCTGCTTCATTAGATATCTTCCTTCCATATTTGTCTTTCCTTCCTTTCTTGTCTCCCATAAAAAATTATAAAAATAAAAAATTTAGCCTTGCTTAATAAATTTGCACAATTACTTTATGAAAATGTTGCAATAACTTTAAAACATCTGGCTTCACTATCAATTTTTTGTCCTCTCTGTAGGTGATGTCATATTTTTTTGTTTTTGTTGACATGTTTGTGCAAATACCAGTTATTTTACATGTTCACCCGAACATGTAAAATATGTTTTCTTGAAATCATGTTTAGGAAAACATGTTAATTTATAGAATTTTGGTGCTCTTTTTTGAAAAGAATAATTAAATTAGCTCTTTTGACCCCTAAAATTGAGAATGAATGATCTCCTACTATAAAATAAAAAATTCCAATTTATGCTACTCAAAGAAAAAATTCAATTACTATAATGGTAATACATATTATATTCATTAAGACTTTCAAATATGAGTTTAACTCATTATAGGTTCATTATCGATTAAACATCAACTAACTTTGACACCTCAAGAAAATTTGTAAATTAGGTCAATTGTTTTTTGAAAAATATCTAGCAAATAGGCTATTGAGATAGCTTTCTATTAAAAAAAAAATAGATTTATGATAAATTGAGTTCAACTTATCTATGTCAAAATGAATGTATGCCTGAATTACAATTGATGTCACTTTAAAACTTCATAAACTATACAATATTCAACCAAATTGAATCAAACCAAATGCATCCTCTAGAGATTGATGTTACAAATCCAACACCAAAAGAATTATTTCATTATCATTTCTATAAAAAGGGGTGTGTGTCAAGAAAATTATCACTCGTTAAAATATTGATTTTTCATATATAAAACTTTTTGTAGGAGAAGAGAAAATTGACATAAATATTTTTATTTTTATTTTTTAAAAATGCTTACAAAGTATGAACAGAGTACTACAAATCACTAGTTTGTGTCATGTTAAAATTATTCATATTTTTAGAGATATAGTCACTCGAATGTAAGGTTTGTTTCAAAAATGTTGATTTCAGTGTCAAAATTGGTCAAAAAGTGGAACCCATTATTGTGGGATCACCCATTATTGTTTTATTATTGTAGCCCTAATTTTGTAAGTGGAAAAAATCTTGTATAAAAAATGTTAGGGTTAGAGATTTTCATAATGTCTAATGCAAAAATTGGTTCTTGTAGTGGTATTGAGCTATAAGGGATTACAGATTGTAATAAGTTGTAATCACTGGATCATAATAATATTGGTCTTTTTGTTGGTGGGCGTAGCCTAGGGATTAGGTGAACCACAATAAATCTTGGTGTCTTGTGTTCTCTTATATGTGATCTACTATTTTTTGATGTTGGTTACATTTTTATGTAACTATTATTTCTATTTGAGCTTAATCCTAATAATTCTCACATCCAATAATCCCTTGGATCACTTACACACATTGAGTAAGCACTCTTCTTCTTTTCACACTTTGCACTTCATAGAATAATCACAACAATTTACTCTTTCCTTTATACCATATCTTCATGATAATTTCTTGGTTAGCTTGAGGCTTTCCCAGTTAATTATAATAACATAATTAATTAATTACAATTATAATAGTAGTGTCATATAGTCTATATAAAACTTCACATGTGCAATCTTAGGGCTTGTGCACTTAATAACATCACCACCTAATTGTCCTCTATGACCACCTAACTACACATCTTTTTATTGCATCTCAGATGTAACATAGCAAACAAACATCAAGAAATGATTTCCTAAAACTTTGTCTCTAAATTACTCTCTATAAATTAGATACAAATTTTGTATGTCTTCAACTTGCACTCCATGCACTGAACCACATTATCAAAATATTGTGTCAAACAACTCTATAACTGTGCATTACTAAAAAATCAAAACTTTTCCATACCATGAAGATCTATGTCTACTACTTAGAAAATATTTATAGAAAGCACACTATTTTGGCATCAATGACAAACATAGTTATGAATGCAACATGCCAATACTTAGGATACTCCCCCAATGTAGTATCATCAGTATTCATGCTAACAATCTCCCCCTTTGGCATTGATGGAAATATAGATCAAAAACCATCAAAGACCCAAGAATACCAAACAATGTTCTATTATTGTTGTTGACCAACATTAGTTGTCTATATGCTAAAAAAAATCCCAATACAAAAAATGCATAATAGTTGCATACTCCTGCTTCATAGACATCAATTGTTTACTTCAAATGAAAAATTCATAATACATTAGATGCATATTCCTACTTCCTTTCATGAATATTTCTAAATCTCTCTAAAGATATATCTCTCCTTCATGCATGTTCTCTCCCCCATACATAGGAGATGTTTCTTTCATGCATACTCTACCCCATTGACATCAAGGTCAAAGATCTCAATCTCAATGTTACAACATACCAATTGCTAATTTGTTGCACTGAGTCTTCAACTAGCTTAAGCATCCAATTACACTATTCAATACCAAATACTAGGAGTCCTCAATGACTCAGATCATCACGGATACTTTCCCATGTAGGAAGCATTAGCATTCAGTCTAGGCTAACAATAGTGCTATGTACCACTGGACTGATGCATTCTCTACATCATCTACTCAAAAGAAGGTAGGGGCATAACTCCAAGCACACCTTTGAAGTACTCAAATGTATATTTAGTCCAAGGCTTCATAAAGATATATAAAATCTAATATTTAGTACTCATATACTCGAATCCAATCTCCCTTTTTTTGCTTTCTCTCTTAGAACATGATACTTTATATATATATATATATATATATATATATATATATATATATATATATATATATGCTTAGTCTTAGAATAAAATATAGGATTCTTAGACATATTAACTATAATTGTGTTATCACAATAATAGGTTCTTCAAAATTAGTTCTAATATCCTTCAACATTTTCTTTGTCCACATAACTTGATTACTGTTATTTAGTGTTTCAACATACTCTGCCTTAGCAATACTTTGCAAAATATAATATTTATTCTTGCCTAAATAAAAAACCAATATTCCTCCAAGAAATAATTCTCCAACATTGATGCTCTTTCTTTCATCCATATTTCCCACTCAATCTACTTTAGTATATTCACATAGAATGAAATCACTAGATCTGTCATACTAAATTCCATAGTTAGATGTCCCTTTCACATATCTGAATATCTGCTTGACTGTTGGAAAATGATACTCCTTAGGATTATCTTGAAATCTAGATACAATCCCAACAACATTTATTATATCTAGTTTTGTGTGAGTTAGATACTCTAAACCTCCAATCGTGGATCTATACTTTTTCTTTTCTATTGCAAGTGTCTCATCTTTGTTCGATAACTTATGACTAGATATCATAGGTGTACAAATAAGTTTACAACTTTCTAAACCAAAACTTTTCAATAAGTCATTTAAGTACTTATCTTCTAGAATAAAAATAACATCAGTGATCTATACAATCTGCAATGCTAGGAAAAACTTCATTTCTACTAGCGTGCTCATTTCAATATCATTCTTCATCTCTTTAGCAAACTTATCACTTGCTTCATAATTAGCTATAAAAATTATGTCATCAACAAATATTGCAATAATTAACAAACCATTTTAAACTTATTTCTAATACAAGTTAATATCTATCATACCTTTAGCAAATCCAAGCTTTGCTAAATAACTATCCAACCTCGCATACTAGGTTCTAGGTGCTTGCTTTAGACCATATTGAGATTTCTTTAGTTTGCATACCATGTCTTTGTATTCTGATAAATGAAAAGATTTATCCTTCTCAATATATAATTCTTCCTTAAGTTCTCCATTTTGAAAGTTTAATTTAACATCCATCTAATAAACCTTGTGTTAGAAATAGGAATTACTAGCAGGGGAGAGAGGTGAATTAGTAATCTACAAACTTTAGTAGACAACTAGATAT
Source organism: Cupressus sempervirens (assembly GCA_028749045.1). Taxonomy (NCBI): domain Eukaryota; kingdom Viridiplantae; phylum Streptophyta; class Pinopsida; order Cupressales; family Cupressaceae; genus Cupressus; species Cupressus sempervirens. Next base: position 234,365,338 of record CM053783.1, read on the forward strand.
TATTAATTAATTTGAGCTATGCATAAGGAATTAAACAAGTAATGCAGAGTAGTAATAGTAACCATGCACAAAGATAACTCATAACACCATATTTTGTTAACTAGGGAAACCATAGCCAAGGACAAACCCCAGTGGGGATGATACCCACTAGATAATATATTGATTTATGAGTTCCTTGTTACAGAATGGACCCTGTTAGGAGTCGATGAGAAAATTCAATATAGAGAGTCCCTATTAGGAGACTTTGAATCTTTGTTAGGAGATTCATGAAGATTCCAACCCTATTAGGAGTTGAGGTATAGTAGATGTATGATGAGCCCATTGCTCGAACATGCACTTCTAATTACAAGAAAAGCTCACTGCCAAAAAAATTTAACTAGATTTCTAAAATATAGATTCTATAATTTCTTTCTTTATTGATCTCTCAGCTTTAGCATGATCGTAGATCACAAAATAGCTTTACAAAACTTTGTATATATTTCTTTCACAAAAGTTCGCATACAATTTGTCAACACAACATATCACAACTTCTGCATTTGAATTCACAAGATGTCATTTGTATAAATACCATGCCTTTACACAAATTGCTACTAGGTCAGCTAAAACCATAATACACTTTTTCAACTTAGAATAAACATCTTGGATGTCATCCCTAATTGGTCAAGTAATTATTTTGTAAACAAAATAATTTATTTCCTTTAATTCCATTGTCCTGCTTCATTAGTAAAAAAATATATATCTATTTTCTATACAATTTGTTCTAACTTCTGAGCTTACACATGTCATCATCAATATATATATAATCTCCATCTAACTTCTCTAGTCATAATATGATGTCAGTAATAAGTTACATAAAAAACAATACACTATTGTAAACCAAATTCATACTTAGACAATTTCTGAGTACATAAAGCTAAGTATCTTTATTTCTAAGGTTTCATGTAAGAATGTACATCCTTTTTTTCCATAATAAAAACAATTACATATCTTCATTAGCCAATTATTAAAAATCTCCCCCTTTGGCATTGTTGGCAACAAAATAGGGAAAATTGGCTAAGTATTAAAAACTTGTCAAAAACAATATAGTAACAATGCATTAATCAAATATTACAACTTTTCCATCTTGAATATGCTACCCCTTACAATATTCTTTCATACTTTACAATATTATCTTCTCCTCTTTACCTAATTTATAATTTTCTTATGTACTTCTCTCCCTTTGACATCAATGACAAAGGTTAAAATGTCAAAAACTGTAAAAAATGTTGTTCTTCTTCCTTAAGCTATTAGTATCTTCATGCAATCATCAAAACTTTCCTTAAGACTATTCATACCTTTTGTCCATGTATCATTGGCCAATTTAGTAGAGGTGATAATTCCACATAGGGCATTTGATGAAATCTCAACTACATTAAGATTAGAATATAAAAATTTAGAATAAGTGTCCTTGGCCTTGACACATTCCTCCAACTAGTTCTCTAAAATAGATATTTTCAAAATATCTTCCTTTTGAAGTTCCAATTTCCTGATATCATAATGAATACTAGCTACTTGTCCTTCACAGTCATCAACTTTGTTGAAATGTTGTTGTACCTAGTTAGATAGAGCCTCTAGCTCACTCAACTTACCTTCAATCTAACTATCAATATTCTTAGTCAAATTGTGAGATAAGGTACACTTAATATACAATACCTTACCATCCTATTGATATTTCCAAAGTTCCTTGATATAAGTATCAAGAGTTATCAAATCATTCTTGATATTCTGACAAATAGTGCTAAATAAGTTAGCATCATGTGAGATCTATGCCTCAGATTTTGCAACATTCAATAAATTTGTGAATTGTACATCAAAATATTTTTTCATTGTCTATGCCCTTTGTTTAGGACCTACCTTTGTATTTTGAACTACCAAAGTACTATGTAATATGTTAGTAACCTCCATCAAGGTTCTATGTGGGCTTTTCACTATCATATTCTTCTCAATAAGTTTTGGCAAAGATGAGATTAAGTTAGTTTTATCATCATCATTATTTGTCAGGCTAGCAAGCAAAATTAGAGTAGATGAACTAGAAGGTATAGTGTCATCTTCCCTTTTCTTCTTTTTAGATTCCTCTTTGATTCTTCTTTCTTTTTCCTCTTTTCCTTCTCTTCCTTCTCTTTCTTAATCTCTCTTTTCTTCCTCTAATCTTTGCTTCTTATCTTCCTCTAACTTAATCTTCTTTTCTTCTTCAATTTGTTTTATAAATTTCTTCAATATCCTCAGTGTGAGGTTCATTTTGTTCCAAACTCTCAAAAGGGTTAGTATCATCAATGTTAATAGTAACATTGGTCTAATCTATTTGCATTATGTCACCACTTACTGACACTTCTAAGTTTATAGGTTTTGGTTACGATATTTCCTTGGTCTCTATCATCATCTGACTTATAGTTGTTTTAGTTTCACTTCTTATCTTATCTTTCTCACCCAACACAAACAAAAATGGTCTTCCTTTGTTTCTCAAGAAAGGTGCTAGATTATCCAACAATCTCTTTACTTCTTCATCATCATTAGTCTTGCATAATGTTCTTATCATAGACTTCTAAAGTTCTATGTCCTCTTCTTGGGTTGGTGCCTTCTTTTCAATGAGTCTATCATAGACTTCCCGGTTGAACATGCCTTCAATATCTTTAAGTTTTAGATTGTTGGCTATCATATATCTCATAGTAGAGATATCATCCTAATATTTCTCAAAATTATTATACAAGTCATAAAATTTGTTCATCTAAACAAAGTTGCCTTCATTATCAATGCCTAAATTTACCATCTCTATCTTTGACTTCTAGGGTTGTCAAGCTTTTCCTACTGATTTTTTGGAAGTGGTTACCTTCTTTTCCTATTTTGCTTCTTGTTCATCTTCTTCTTCTACACTAGACTCAAAATTGTCAACAATGTCTTTTGTCTCTTTCCTAGTCTAGCGACTTATTTCTTGACCTATTTTGTCTTGGTGGTCACAACTTCCACTAATATTTCTAATTTCTTCTTTGGTTCACTCATCTATACATCTAATACTACTGCATAGGGAATGCTCTATTCCAAATATGTCTCTACAATAGATACTGACAAAGGTTTCACATTCTTTATACCTTATTTTGTAGTCTACCTAACTGCATGTGACTCACCCTTAGTCATATCATCCTCTAATAAAAATTTCTTCATTATTTTTTCTATCTTCTTCTAAGATGTCTTCTCCAAAGATGTATAATAGGCTGATTGAGTAATCTCATCATAAGTTCTAAATCTATACTCAACTTGGTCCTTCTTATATTTCAAAAATAAATCAATGTATCGAACTGTTGTTTCATCACTCAATTCATAACCTAAGAGATCAATAAATGTTTCCCCAGGTTCTACTACTTGAATATAGGTAAAATCTATATCAATCATAACACATATATCTTCTTTAAATCTTTGCACAATTGTAGGTACAATTATGAGTCTTTGTCTCATTTCATTCTAAAACCTTTTCATTATCAAGTTCCCACTATACAATATTTTATCTACTAGATCTCTTCTACATGCTTCTATAATCTTCTCCATTGTACACCTCTTATTGCTCATAATCTCTATGACTAACAAATATGGATATCTTTTAATTGCATGAAATAACGTGTGATTGATTAGTGAATGAAATCTAAACACACCATTGTTAGTCATCTTGATTTTCTCTAGGTTCTAAAGAAGTTGCATTCTTAGAATTTCACTTAGGTTAACTTGTTCTTTCTCAACAAATATCTTGTAGGCTACATTGATGAATCCTATTGATAATTTGATCAATCTTAGAACTTGCACATATAGAGTAGGAAAAGATTCTACTTAGGAATCATACATCATCTTGTTTAATGGTGCTGATCACCATATTCTTTCCATTATAAACTTCTTTTGTGTAGCTCTCAACCTTTTTCATAAAAAGTTTCTCATCAATAGGTACACTTCCTTGTTGCTAAAAAAGTTATCTCATGAATAAGGTTAACTAAAATATCAACTACACTATTTTCCATCCACAATTTTTCATCATGTATTCTACCTAGTATTATTTTTGTTCATTAATGAGTGTCCAATTCTTGATAGAAATGATATTTGAATAGGTCCAGTTCCTTCAAATGTTTAAATCTAGGTTTCATAATCATATCATGATTAAAAACTAATTCCATATCTTCAACCTTACTAGTAAGATAACTTACTAGTAAGATAACTTACTAGTAAGATAACTTCCTATATCTTCCAAATACATTGCATTGTTTGGAGCAATGGATAGCGATGAATTAGGGTTTCCTTCTATGGGTCTCATGGAAATAAACTTCAATTTCAATCTCTCCTCATTCTCAACATTGTAAACTACTGAAATATCCATGGTTCTATCAAATATATACTTTTATTGAATAAATTTTGTGGATAAATGGTTAAATACCTCTTTCTAAAAATAGGGTTTGCTTTGAAATCACCTTGTGAAGTCACTTCAAAGTTTTCTATGCTTCTAATGTAATCACAATGAAGTGAAAATAAAATTTTAACTCCATTTTTTCCTTCAACTCAAAATTGTATTAATTTCATACTTTGCAAACATGAAAAAATTGTCAATTACATTTTGAAATCAAATATATGCTCATTATCTTCTATCTGATCTTCAAATGCTAGTTGAAGTTTACAATAGCTTCCTTCCATCATGAAAATGCTCCAAGAATCTTAACTCCACAAAATTATCTATAAAAATGTAGTTTTCATTATTGGCTATAGAATTAACTTTCTTTGTAATAAAAATGAAGTATCAAATTTTAGTGTTGTGAACAAGCTTAATTCAACTTAATTGAATCAAACTTGATTATTGACTTTGATCTTCCTATCTCATCATCTTCTAACTTTTCTTTTGAAATGTTTAATCCTTTTACAAATTCCTCATTTAGTTCTTCTCAAAGTTCACTAACTACATTTCTTTGTTCCTTATTGTCTTTGTTAGTTTTAGAGATCCTCTCATGGTTCCTTCTATCATTTCTGACATTTCTTCCATCATTCCTTCTATTTTTTAAGTTTCTTCCATTGGTCCTTCTATCTCTAAAGTTTCTATCTATTTTGCAATACTTTGTTGTATGTCTAAAGTTGTTGCATAACTGACATACTAGAGTTCTACTTCTAGGGTTCTATTGATCATCAGGTGCATGAAAATTTCAATCTATGTGTCCAAAGTTGTTACACTTATAACACATGATCTGTATTCTATCTTCATAAGGTCTTCCTTCTTTTGATGTCCTTTCATTAGGTCTTCTTCTTTCTACGAGGTTAGTACTTCTACACATTCTACTATTCCTTCTATCATTACCATACTTAGGTTTCCTACAATTAATTTCTTTATGATCCATACCATGACAATTATGATAATAAGAATCATCTAACATGATTAAATGGCTTATTTGTACAATCTCTTTTTATATAACCTATTTCATTATATGAAAAACACTTACCTCTAAAATCATATGCAATTTCCTTAGAAGATTCCACTTTCTTTGGTTCATCCAAAATCTCAACTTCCTTGTCTTGTCCAACTTCTATAGGTTTATCAGAAGATTAACTTGAGTCAATCTTGTCATCAGATTTGGCTTTTTCATTTGGATCTGATCTAATCTTAGGTTTCTTTTCCTTATCTTGTCCAACTTCTATAGGTTTATCAAAAGATTTACTTGAGTCAATCTTGTCATTAAATTTGGCTTTTTCATTTGCACATGTTAAATAGATAACCAAGATCCATCTTATCATAAGTAGATATGTATTGACATTGAATCATCAAGCTTTTCTCTTCTAAAGTAAAGCTTCTCAAGTTGTTTCATGTACTAATTTAACTTGTATTTCACAAAAATGTTGTACTCATGAAGTTCTTCATGACCTTCTTTCAGTGTTTCAAATTCAAATGTCTTCTTTGCTAGACTTTCTCTAAGATATGTATTCTCAGTCTCCAAATGATGAGCACACAACCCAAGATGAAATGAACACAATAGGAAAAGGGGAATAATATTATTAGAAGTGATATGCTATTAAATTTAGTAAAAATAAAATAAAATCAATGGCATGCCCTTGGGTCTTACAATGTTGTCTAATTCTAGAGAAAAACATTCCTCACTATACTGTCTCCCAAACTCCACCAAAAAAATGTGTTTACAATGCCAAAAATGACCTTAAGTAACACAAATTAGATCTAGGGATAGGAATAGATTTTATAATATTCCATTGGCATCCACCACCAAAATAGAAGGTTCTAGAAAACATGTCAAAAGTCAGTGCAAAATTAAAAGAATCCAAAAATGGTAGTCCAACTTCTAGGAGGCATAACTTTTGATCCAAAACTTTGATTGACAAATCATTTACATTTTTTGAAAGCTCTCCAAGCATCTATATCCTTATGGACAATATTTTCTTGTCCTCAAAATTTTTAGGCCCCCAAAAGGCCATTTAGTGCCTCAAATCTGATTTTGAAGTGCTCTTAGGGGGTCTCTAGGCAACCTAAAACTGCAATAACTTCCAATCTGTAAAGCCTTTTGACCTGATTTTTTTTTGAAGTGCTTTAAATTATAATTATACTCATCCCTCCAACTTACTCACTCTAACTCATCACAATTATGGCTCAATTATAAAATAACTTTTTTTATGGGTACATATCCCAAGGTGCTTTAAAATACTAACTGAGAAAACCAATAGTGGAACTATGAGAGTTGGAATCTCTATTTGACCCAAATGGGTATCCAAAAATTAAAAAAACATTAAATAGAAACTAACACAAAGCATTTTTTGGGTGATACAAGATTTTCCTTACACCATTAGATGCTCCTATATTAGACACCCAAAGTAAATTAAAAATTGATCTTGTCACTTTATAGTTGGTAGAGGAAAACCTAAATGGGAAACCTCTATCATGGATATCCATGTTGAATATTCCATGGGTCATCCTTTCCATTTCACCAAGTATTCTTTCTACTGCATGTTTCTAGCACTCCATCCAACATAGTTATCTAAAATTTCTTCAATCTCTTCCTTCTCAAAAGTAGGAATTGGACATGACTACTACATCAACTCCTCCTCTACACTATCATCATGATAGTCTATTAAGTGTACAATATTGAAAATAGGATAAATGTGAATCCCATCTAGAAACTCTACCTCATATGCATTTCCTGAATCATGTTTCTTCAAAATTTTGTAGGGACCAAATTTATTCATCTTTAGCTTGTTGTAGGTACCCACTAGAAATTGTTCCTTCTTCAAGTATACCATAACTAGATCCCCAACTTGAAACTCCTTATGTCTCCTCTTTTGATCTTCTATAGCCTTATACTACAAGTTCATCTTAGAAATATGTGTACCTCATCATGTAGGTTCTTGACATTTTTAGCAAAGTCTTATGCCTCAACACTTGTCCTCTCTCCTTGCTCCATCTTCCTTAGCTCTATTGTAGTCCTTGGACTACTCACATACACAACTTGAAATGGTGATCTACCAATACTACTATTTGCAAAACTATTGTAAAAGATTCTTCTTGTTTTGGAATCAAATCCCATCCCTTGGGCTTATCTCCTACTAAGCACCTCAGCAAATTGCTCAAACTTCTATTTGCTACTTCTGTTTGTCCATCAATTTGTAAATGATGTGTAGAACTAAACTTCAATTCTATCTTCAACTTCTTCGACAAAGCCATCCAAAAATACCCAACAAATTTAGTATCTCTATCAGAAACAATACTTTTTTGTAGACCATGTAGCCTCACCACTCCTTTAAAAAAAAAATCTACAATATGCACTACATCATGAATCTTGTATCATGAAATGAAATGTTTCATATAGGAAAACCTATCAACCGCCACAAATAATGAGTCATTACCCCTTTATGTCCTCAAAAATCCAAGAACAAAATCCATACTTATGTCCTCCCAAGGATTCGATGAAACAAGAAATGATTGATAGAGTCCAGTATTTTGACTAAATCCTTTGGTTTTTGAGATACTTGACAACTCTACACAAACTTTGTTACATCCTATGACAATTGAGGCCAAAAATAATGTTCACTAATAATGGAAATGGTCTTATCTCAACCAAAGTGTTCTGCCATCCCTCCACTATGTTTCTCCTTGATCAATTTCTCCCTCATGGAACTACTTGGAATACACAATTGACTTCCCTTAAACAACATACCAACTTGAATCATGTAATTTAGCCACCTAATCTTGTCTAGTGTAACACGTTCTTTACAAGCCTCCCAAGCCTTTGCAATGTCAGGGTCCTCAGGGTACATATTATTGAGTTCATCAAATCCACCCACTTCAACTTGCATTTCTATCAACAACAATTGTCTCCTACTTAATGCATTTCCAACCCTCTTAGAGATTTCATTTATATATTCCAATACAAATGTATAGCTTTACTTGAATTCTACCCGTTTCAAATATCTTTGATTCAATTTATCTTATCTATTTAGGTATTGCAATGCTAGATGATCGGTATACAAGACAACTTTTTTTGGAAACAAACAATGCCTCCATTTCTTTAAGGCTTGAACTATTTCATATAACTACTAATCATAAAAAGAATACTTCTTCTTTGCTTCATTCAATTTTTCACTAACATAGACAATAGGTTTACCTTCTTGGCTCAACATAGCCCCAGTAGCACCGCCACTAGCATCATAATCCACTTGGAACACTTTGTTGAAATTAGAAAGTGCCAACACAGGTTACTTTGTCACCTTCTTTTTTAGCAATCTAAGATTCCTTGTAGTTCTTATAGTCCACTTGAACTCTTTTCTATCTCCCCTCATTATTTCAATTAGAGGTGCACATACACTACTAAAATTCCTAATGAACTTCCTATAAAAACTAGCTAGAACATGGAATGAACTCACGTTGTTGGTAGATCTTGGAGTAGGACATTCTAAGATGACCTTCACCTTCTTTAGGTCCATTTTGAGACCTTAAGCTGATACAAAAAATCCTAGATAAACTAACTCCCTTTTGACAAAGCTACACTTTTTCAATTTAATCAACAATCTCTCTTCCCTCAACCTTTTAAGGAAACTATGAATGTGAAATAAATAGTCATCCAAAGACATGTTGGGACTAAAAATTGCACAGTCAATTTTGAGTCACGTATTGTGAATCTTGAAGAATCATGCCCTAAAGTGCCTTATTATGCATATGTAGTTGGTTGTCGGTTTGAGGCCTAGATGGTGTTTGAGTGGCTTAACACCTTTCATTTGACATATACATGTGATCCACAATGTTATTTTGCCATCCCGAATCATTTGGTGAGGTCCCATTTTGAGCTAGTGTCAAAATTTGCAATTCTGCCCAAGTGTCAAATAACGATCAGAGGCCCAGTTTGCATCTGATCTCTTTTACCCAGAAATGTTTTAGGACTCACAACTTTAATAATATCTAATATCCATACCCAAGAACCTATGTTTCATATTTTGAGTCATTTTGAGTTCATTTGATTACGTTTTGAATTCCCCAAAGTTGGTCAGTTACTGTTTTCATACGTTTTCAAAATGTTCATAATTCTGGGAAGCCCTATTTGACGAATTATAACTATTGACCAGTTAACCAAAATTCTAAAATTCCTCTTGTGTTGCATTGTAGACATTAGAGACTTCCTATGTTTCAATTTTTAAGTCTTGACGAATCCATTTGATATGTTTTTGAACGCAATTCCAAATGCAATTTGTAACCTTTTACTGGTGTCAGTATTTGTAGATTTGTCAGGACCCCTATTTGAGACGTTATAAGTTGAAATTTGTGATTAGTGAGATTGAATAGATTGTACCCCTATATTATCCTCTGAAAATACTCTAAGTGTGTCAATTTATAAACCTTGATGAATCCGTCTGCACACTTTTCTAGGGCCTTTTCATTTGCAAAAAATACTTTTCTGATGTTGTCTCTTGTCCTACAATTTTGAGTAGCCAACTTTAGACACTTTCCATTTACGCCTTGTTATTCATCATGAGCCCAAGTGATAGATCCATAATGTCCTCATAACAAAGAACCAATGCCCCATTTTTCATCTTCCAAAGTGTCCATTTGCCCAGTTTTCAAAGCCTGATTCGAACCCAATTTATTGTTTTCTGACTTGTTTTCTTGTAGATAAATCTGAGAGGGCAACTTTGACGGTCAATATCTTTTGACCCAGGATTCGTCATGAGACGAGATTTGATAGGATGGAAGAATGCAGAAAAAAGATTCAGTGGGTCTTTTTTTAGAGCCCAATTGAGTGTTTCGATCAATTTTTAGGGACAGTCATTGGACCTCTTGGCGCAAATTCAATAGTAAACAAAAAGTGATAAAATGGGTTTTATTTGATTTTTCAGTGATCAAAATTGATTCAAATCAGTTCGAGATGGTTGATGGATCAATTCTCTATATCATTTGTTCGAAAATGAATTTTTTTTTTAGCCGAACCCACTTTGGGGCCCGACTAAATCCAACAGGACTGATAGAGTTCAAGGGAATTTAAAGATGTTTTTGAAGAAAGAATTATAATAGTCTTAATAATAAATGTGTATTATATATCTGTCATTATGTTTCAAAAGGATGACTGTAGGGAAACATTTGATATACATTTATTATCATTTAGTAGGAGCATATGGTGTTACACAGAAGGGGAATAATTGATTGGTTGCCGGCTTTGGTATCTCATTACATTCTGGATCATAAGACTATTGCCACAATTAATGATATCATTCGATCACCTCAGAAGGAAAATTTTAATGCTGATTATAGAGTATACGCTTTTCGAACACAATATATTTATGGTTGTCTCCATCCACTTGATGTTGGAGATGTAATTTTTATAATGAGAGAGACATGGTTTTTAAATAGAGCATCTAGGTGGAAAGAAAAACTTTATTATAAAGCTCTATACGAATGTAGGGAAGTCATATGTAAAATGATGAAGAATATAAACTCCACCCTGCCATCCATAATGTTGGATAGATGAAGTCATAACAGCTATACATTGAAAGAGGAAGCAACATGCCATGCAAGGAGGACAGACCATGTGTTTAAAAGATTTCCCATGCCATCAGTCAAAGAATCATGCCATTGAAAGGGTAGAACAATACACCATATAAATAGGGCAGGGGCGAAAGCGTCCAAGAAAGATGGAGATAAAGACCAAGCCGCCAAGTTTAGAGGAACAGCCAAGGAACAATCAATGCAATTTATAAAGGTAAAGCAGCTGGCAAAAAAAAAAAAGAGAGAGAGCATCACATTAATAAAAGGAATCCACGTCCTCTCACACCAACCACAGGGCATAAAAGAACCAACATGCAAATTTATAAAGAACCCCAACTCCATGCGTGTTAAAGAAGATGAAGTTGCGCATAGAGTAGGGCAAGATGCAACAGAGAGGGTCGTTGATGAGGCTCGAGAATGAGTTGTTGTAACTAGAGATCAAGTAGAGGTGACATCTATGGGAATAGGAGAAAGGCCACGAAGAAATGAGGTTTCATCATTTCTTGATGATTCCATATGTGAGAATACTGTGCAAGATCCTGTACAAGCAGAAGCTCCAGACGCTAAACATTCTACCAAAAGGAACAACTTAGTTTGGAATATGAAGGGCATGGCTATGATTTCAAAGAAGATTGATGCTCGGGAGGTCAAAATCCCCAAGGTGATCTGTTTGATAGACCTTGTGATAGAGTGTGAATTTAAGATAATCTGAGAGAATGGTAATGGTAAAAAATTGGACCATTTGGTTTTTCCCATGAAGGGTGCTGACAATTTGAAAGTTACCTTTCACAAAGGCCTAACAGAAGATGACATCAATTCTGAATTGCTTCAAGGCCGAGAACATTTCTCTGAGAAGAGCATCGAGAGCCCACGCAGGTAGCGGCATTTCAAGCCAGAGAGCTTGTGTAGAATGTTCGAGCAGCAATAGTCTTGGAAGTGACATCAAAAAAGGGAGTCATTTGCAGAAAAGAACTCAGTCAAACCTTAGCCACTGCAGATAAGAAAATACCAATGAAAGAATTTATCCACGCGCAGGGAGCAAAGGCATAGAAGCATAATCCCACATGCTTCAGGGGTATGCTTCATTTAGTTTTTAAATACTTTTCCTTGCAACAGGTTAAATGTCTATTAGACAACATTTTTGAAAGCGACAATCTTAGCGTGCAGGGCGCATTGGTAGCTAGTTGGAACATGAAGATAGTTGGCGGGGTCACACAACAAAAAGTTTTAAACAAACATGCTAGCACACTAATGTGGCACCAAAACTAGAGATTAAATGAGATTTCAACACGTGGATTGATCCGATAGCGTGCGCATCCCCGCAAAAAGAGTTGCGCGGCAGTTAAAAAATGCGGAGATGCGCCTAGGTACCACATGGCATGGTGGGTTCGAGGAATGATTATGTGGCGAGAATGAGCATATCAAGATAGAGGTACAAGATTTTTCCATGTGGCGAGATCCAACGGTCCGCACATCCCCGCATTATGAAGTTGTAGGAATTTAAGTAATGCGGGGAAGCGCATTCTCGACACGTGGCACTAGATCCTTGTGGTGATGACATGGCATCTAAAAGTAGTGGTCAGCCAATCAGAGTCTGCCACGTGGCAGAAAGGCTTGGTCAAACATGGGTTGACCCAAACTAGAAGGCAAGGGCAATATTAAGGAATAAAAAATAATAATAATTTATTATTATTTTTTAAAAAGGAAAGAATGACGTGCATCTTTTTAAAGTTCAAAAGACTCTCTTTTCTAAAGTTTAAACTTTAGAAACTTTTAAATTTTTTGAAAATATCTTGAGTGCAAGCCTGAACATTCAACCAGAGGGGCAATTTTCAAATGAAGATTTAGTAGGTTTTCGATAAGCTAGATATGCACTCCAATATATTGCCGAAATCGAGAAGATCTAAATTTTCCAAATATGAGGTTAGTTTTTGCATAGGTAGTAGCTGGTTCAAGCTACATGAGGTTTTCTTTTAGGTACCTGAATTGCAACTATTTTTAGATCAGGAAGTTCAGTTGTGATTTTGGCAAGTTAATAGCTTGAATATGCATAAAAGACAAGGAGAATTCAGTTGGGGGCATCTCTGAGTTAGTTAAAGCAATTTTTATTAGCATTTTGATGCAAATCAGATATTTAGCAAATAAGGGATTTCATCATTCAAAAGGGGATATTTTACAAATCAGTTACAAGGCAATGATGAAATCAAATCAGATCAAGATGGAGAAGGAAGGATGAAGTTTTCAGTTGCCAGAAGATTGAATTTCAAGTCGACACTTGTTAAGTAAAGATCAGATCCGAAAATTCTTTCTCTTCTATGTCATTCTTTCTTTCTGTCATTTAGGCATTCCATTTTTTTGTTACTGAGGGACCATTGTGGGTTGGAAATTTGCAGTCATTCTATGAGACCACTTTGTTGGATCTAGATCTATGATTCCACCTTTATTTTTCAGCATTTTCTCTTATATGAACAGCAAGTGTAAAGATAATATAGATAGTTCTGATACATTAGTTTGTTTCATGTTTTAATTTCATGCATTTGAATGTATATTTTCAAAGAAAATGAATACATATGGGTATGTGCAGGATCATGGTGTGCCAAAAAGTGGCGATCTGAAAAATATGTAGTTTTGAAATGCCTCAAAGAATTTCAAAATCTATTCCCACTTTTTTCACACCCATCCTGATACTAAAAGAAAACAATTAATACCTTTATAATTCCTACTATATCTTTCAATACCAACCTTATATGGTCATCTTTAAAATATCCTAAAAATGTGTTTTTGGCATGTTCTTATGTATTTTTTACTTCAAGCATGTAGCTGATGACTTTTTTTTAACCAAAATTTGATGTAATGAAAAGGGTTTCTTAAGAATGTTCTTAGCTTTTCATAAATGTAAGTTTTGTCAAATTACGAGTTCAGTAAGAAATTATTACTTATTTTCTAATGGAGTTAGCTACAAAGTGCTGATTGACATACTGGTTGAAAAATAGCTATAACTTTCAAACCGTATAAGATTTGTGAAATCCAAAAGATGCGTCACATTCTATGCTTTGACTAGTATAAGAAAAAAAAAAAACTTAATTTTGATTTTTTTGAACTAGTTAAGGTGGTCAGACACAGGAGTTTTTTAATTCTGAAAAAAGTATAGTAGAAAATTCATAATTAATTATTTATTTGGAATAAAAATTGCAAAAAATATGCGTCACATCCAAGCATGAGTCTACTTTTTATATCTAAAATTATATTTAAAAATATTATCATTTGATTATGATTAAGGTGGTCAGACATACACCTACTTTTTATTTTTGCCTTGAAATTTTTGTAGTACTTCATTAAAATCCAAACTTTTGACCAATCAAATAATTTTTTCTCTAGATAAGGCCTTGTAGTTTAGAAACTAGATTCAATTTCCTACAGATTATTTTCTTACAACTTTTTGATATAAAGTCCAGAACTACTTTAAAATTATGTGTCAAGTTGACATAACCCTGATTTGATGGTTTTTCACTGCCACTTAAGGTCATAGTTTGGTACACCATGATCTTGCACATACCCATATGAGCAACATTTCTTTAGTTTCATTCTGGTTCTCATCTCCTGTCTCAGTAATATGTAGTCTTATGTGGTCTTGGAACGAAGAGTTGAGATCAATTTGCTTCCCCTTTAGGTTGTATGTCTGATATATTTTGCTGTTGGAACAAAGTGCCAAATAAATGCTTAATGTGTTTGACAGGGTTACTGGTTGTGCTGAGAAGGATATTTTGTGACAATGAGATTTGAATGAACATTGATGTCTGAATAACAAGGTGATTAGATAGATCTGATGTCTGGGTATACAGAATATGTCCTGATGTCACAGATGTATGTTTTGAATTCATGAAATTGCCTAATGGATTAGGTACTAATTAGTTACAAGATCATTAGGTTTTGCTGCATGCTTGAGGATTTGTTGAACATCAACATCAATAATCAATGCTTTTCCCTTTCATGTTGAAGAGCTATAATAGAATGCCCTCACTCAGCTTCTGAGATTCCTAGATCTGCATTTAGCTACTGTAGATTGATGTTATTTCATGAGTTATCAGGAGAAATAAGGGTTTAATCTGCTTCATAATAGATTCAGTGTATGCTTTGACAATTGGTACCATATAAAGAATCTGTAGGTCCACCCGCCTAGGTTTTGCAGAGGTTGAAGAAGAAGAAGGGTCATGCCTTATAGTTGTCCCTGTGTTTGAAATGATATGTTGAAAATGGGAGTTAGCTGCCCCTAGATATGTTTTGTTCTCATGGAGATAATTGGAAATGGGTAACGTTTTCAAACACCAACAAAATGGCAACTCTTCTAGGGAGTTGCATATAGGAAGAACAAAAATCTCTGCCATGAAACAGATTGGATATAGAAAATCTATAGCAAGAGGCATTTCTTATTTTCCTTGCTGAAGTTTCATGTTCCCCAGTTAAGCTTTATTCATGGACATCAGTATGTAGTAAAACTAGATGAAAATTGTGTTCTATGATGGTCATAGGTTTGTCTTCAATCAGTTCAGTTTGCAAGTGCTATTGAGAAAGTCCAGAGTCAAGAATCGATTTATAAAGTATATTTTCTTTTCAAGATGGTAATGATCTGCAAGTTTTTCCTACATTGAAGGTCTAGTTCAGATTTGTCAAGTGACAAATTATGTTTTATTTCTCACAAAGTGTGAGTGGTGACTCTCAAATCTCTGTACCAGTTGTTCCTAGTTATTTTCATTGCAAAATCTTGAAGGAATTTCAGTTGTATGGGTAGGTCTGAAATTGTTGTTAGTTTCTTGGAAAGGAATTTTAAATTCTTCATAAGTTTTTAAGTGTTGGTTGCAATCTGCTGTTATAAGAAATTGAAATATAAAAAGTGAATCATAGTAGTGGTTATTTTATTCCTCTTGTAAAGAGGTGGTGGCTCTACAAAGTTTGATTAGTGGTGTGGAGGAATTCCAGTCTTGCACCTGTGCCAAATCAATAGATCGAAGTTCAGCATCAGCACTGGAGGCATTTTGATTTTAATGCTTCTTTTCATGGAAGTCAAGTGTTTAAAAAAGTTGCCTCTATTTAGTAATTTTCAACACTAGAAAGAAGAGGTAGAAATTTTGTTTTGTAATGGAGTCAGATCTCAAATTTGAGATTAGTTTGCCAAATTCTAAGAGTTTGAAAATCGTGAATAATAACATTGCTATGTTGAATACAATGGTTTACAAAAGGATTGTAGATCTTATAAGAATTGAGGTAAGAAGTACTCAAGGTTTGATGCAGGAGCATCTAGAGGTATAAGGGCAATCCTGTGTCACCCAAAAAATGTACTTAGACATATTTTCTATTTCATGTGTTTTCATTTTTGGACACCCATTTGGGTCAAATAAAGGTTCCAACTCTCACAGTTCCACAATCAGTGTGCTAGAAAATCCTGAAAAAATAGGAGCATGTAATTGGGCCATCATTTTGGTAAACTAGAAGGTGTGAATTGGCCAGATGAATGTAATTGTGATTTAGAACATTTCAGAAAAAGAATGAGGTCAAAAGGATCCACGGTTTGAAAGTTATTGCATTTTTCAGGTTTTGGAGACCTCCTAAGAATGCTTCAAAGTCAAGTTAGGGGCATTAAATGACCTTGAAAAGGGCCAAAAAGTGGGGTAGGAGAGAAGCTGGCCCATAGGATTATAGAGCGCTTCGAAAGATTTTCAAAAATGTAAACGATTCATCAATCGGAGCTATGGTTCAAAAGTTATGCCTCCCGAAAGTTTGGTTATCGTTTCTGGATTCTTCTAGATTTGTACCGACTTCTAACGCAACTTCTGGAGCCTTCTATTTGGTCGGTGGATGCCTACTAGCACCTTCTAGAATGTATTCCTATTCCTTAACCCTCTAGGGTCTATTTAAGGAGATTCCTGACATTGTAAAAGGTAGTTCAGAGTGGAGTTTGAGAGAAGGTACTGAAAGGAGAAATTATCTCCACATTTATGCTATTGTAAGCCCTTAGGGCATGTTTTGAAGTTTATTTTCTCTGTACTGAATGTACTAGCTTATTTTTCAATTAATACAATTTCCCTTTTCTGTTGTGTCCATTCTGTTCTTGGGTTGTGTCCCCATTAAGGTTTAAGTGCCAAAAAATGTTATTTAAGGCTTAAATCAGTAATCAGTAAGATGCCTTTTCATTGTAGACCTGAGGAATCTTCCCTACCTAATGTTTTCCTTGATGTTATAGTACCCGATTCAGTTGATTGGCTAGCACCTATAAGGTTACAAATAATTTTGCAAACTGAAAAATTCATTGAGGAGATGGAAAGTGGTGATTATAGATTTCATGTTATGTCTCTTGATGATAATAAGTTTGCTGAAAGTCAGGGTAGTAATGAATACAATGAATCCATAAAGCAAGATAATATGTCTTTCAAATGTGAAGAGGTGGATTCATATGTTAATGAATCAAGTAATAGCAATTAGCATGAAAAAGATGGATATAAAAGAGAAGATAAATTTTGTTATAGTACATATGAAGTTGAAGAAAGTTGTAACAACAGTAGATCTAGTGATTGCCATGATACAAAAGAATGTTGTAATAATTCTGATTTTTCAGATTGTTACACTAATGATCTTCCTATTATAAGTTCTTCATTTTGTCCATATGACAATCACAGCCATGAGAAGATTTGTGAGGTAGTCTTCTTGAGTTCTGATGAAATCTCTATTTTGTTGGCTCGTGAGTTTGAAAAGCACGTAAGCATTTCTAAGGATCTTCATATGTTCGGTCATGATATTTCTTCATTCAGTCAGATCAATTCCCCAAAGTTTGATGTGGAAAAAGAGGTGGAATCTTAACAATCTTTGTTAGACTTTGGAGGTGTATATAACAGAACCTCAAATGTTTTTTCACATGACGATTTGCTGGATGTAGGGAATGTTAATGAAGGGAAGATTAAGGTTGTTTCAGATTCTTTTTATGTTGATCTTGCTGAACATTGTTTTGATGTTTCATATGATGAAGTGAAAAATAGTGAGTATTGTCAATCCGATTATAGATTTTGCTGATAAATCTTGTAAAGATGAGTTCAAGGTTTATTCCGACATTCAGTTTGATGAAGAAAATGATTGTGATCAGCATAGTTTAAATCAGCACTTTCAGAATGTGTGTTCAATTTTAGTGACTAATTAGTTGTTTGAATGTGAAGAGGTTTCAACAAAGGATAAATCTGATTTGATGAGTAACATGGTTGCAAGTAGGCAACGATTAGATTTCACATACTCTTCATTTATAGAGGCACAAGGTGAGTTAAAATTGATTCATGTAACTCGTTGAATGAAATAGAGTACCAAGCTTTTGTGTTTTCGATTAAAGGAATCCATGATTTAGTTAGAAGTGATCAGCTTCAACTTGATATCAGTTGTTATGGTCTTGCTGATCCATTTTTCCATAGTGGGCAAGATCAAGAAAGTATGTCTGATTTTTATTTGCACTATGAAGATGATGATAGTTTTGTTTTACCTATTGAGTTGATTGTGAATGTTGATTCATTGGGTGAAACAAATGATAATGAGAATTTCAGTTTACTTCAGGGAGATGTAAATGAAAATAAGGTTTATGACAGAGGTAAGGAGTTTTGAAATCTTTCCGGTGGCTTGGGGTCATCGTGTGTACATAGTAGGAGTAGATTTCTTGCTTTCAATAAAGTTGTTTGAGAGAGAAGTTTTGAAGTTTTTGGGGTGGTCTGCTTCTTCCAGAGATCTGAAATCTTGCCATGTCTACAAGGGACATGCATCCCTAGACAGAGCCACTGTTGGGACTAAAAATTGCACACTCAATTTTGAGTCACGTATTGTGAATCTTGAAGAATCATACCCTAAAGTGCCTTATTATGCATATGTAGTTAGTTTTCAGTTTGAGGCCTAGATGGTGTTTGAGTGGCTTAACACCTTTCATTTGACATATACATGTGATCCACAATGTTATTTTTCCATCCCAAATTATTTGGTGAGGTCCCATTTTGAGCTAGTGTCAAAATTTGCAATTCTGCCCAAGTGTCAAATAGTGATCAGAGGCCCAGTTTGCATTTGAATATCTTTTACCCAAAAATGTTTTAGGACTCACTGCTTTGAGAAATCTGATGTCCATACCCAAGAACCTATGTTTTAGATTTTGAGTCATTTTGAGTTTGTTTGATTAGGTTTTGAATCCCTCAAAGTTGGTCAGTTACTGTTTTCACACATTTGCAAAATGTTCATAATTCTGGGAAGCCCTGTTTGATGAGTTATAACTGTTGACCAGTTAAAAAAAATGCTAAAATTCCTCTTGTGTTGCATTGTAGATGTCAGAGACTTCCTATGTTTCAATTTTTAAGTCTTGACGAATCCATTTGATATGTTTTTGAATGCAATTCCAAACACAATTTGTAACCTTTTACTAGTGTCAGTATTTGTAGATTTGTCAGGACCCCTATTCGAAACGTTATAACTTGAGATCCATGATTGGTGAGATCAAATGGATTGTACCCTTGTATTATCCTCTGAAAATACTCTAAGTGTGTTAGTTTATAAACCTTGATGAATCCGTCTGCACACTTTTCTAGGGCCTTTTCATTCACAAAAAACACTTTTCTGATGTTGTCTCTTGTCCTAAAATTCTAAGTAGCCAACTTCAGACGCTTTCCATTTAGACCGTGCTATTCATCATGAGACCAAGTTGTAGATCCATAATGTCCTCATAACAAAGAACCAATGCCCCAATTTTCATCTTCCAAAGTGTCCATTTGCCCAGTTTTCAAAGCCTGATTCGAACCCAGTTTATTGTTTTCTGACTTGTTTTCTTGTAGATAAATCTGAGAGGGCAACTTTGATGGTCAATATATTTTGACCCAGAATTTGTCATGAGACGAGATTTGATAGGATGGAAGAATGCAGAACAAAGATTCAGTGGGTCTTTTTTCTGAGCTCAATCAGGTGTTTGGATCAATTTTTAGGGGCAGTCATTGGACCTCTTGGCGCAAATTCAACAGTAAAAAAAAGTGATAAAATGGGTTTTATTTGATTGTTCAGTGATCGAAATTGATTCAAATCAGTTCGAGATGGTTGATGGATCAATTCGCTATATCAGTTGTTCAGAAACAAAATTTTTTTTTAGGCAGACCCACTTTGGGGCCCAATTGAATCCAGCAAGACTGATAGAGTTTGAGGGAATTTAAAGATGTTTTTGAATAAAGAATGATAATAGTCTTAATAATAAATATGTATTATATATATGTCATTCTGTTTCAAAAGGATGAATGTAGGGCAACATTTGATATTCATTTATTATCATTCAGTAGGAGCATATGGTGTTACACATAAGTGGAATCATTGATTGGTTGCTAGCTTTGGTATCTCATTACATTCTGGATCATAAAATTATTGCCACAATTAATGATATCATTCAATCACCTCAAAAGGAAAATTTTAATGCTGATTATAGAGTATACGCTTTTTGAACACAATATATCTGTGGTTGTCTCCATCCACTTGATGTTGGAGATGTAATTTTTATAATGAGAGAGACATGGTTTTTAAACAGAGCATCTAGGTGGCAAGAAAAACTTTATTATAAAGCTCCATACGAATGTAGGGAAGTCATATGTAAAATGATGAAGAATATAAACTCCACCCTGCCATCCACAATGTTGGATAGATGAAGTCATAACAGCTATACATTGAAAGAGTAAGCAACATGCCTTGCAAGGAGGACAAACCATGCGTTTAAAAGATTTCCCATGCCATCAGTCAAAGAATCATGCCATTGAAAGGGTAGAACTATACACCATATAAACAGGGCAAGGGCGGAAGCGTCCAAGAAAGATGGAGATAAAGACCAAGCCACCAAGTTTAGAGGAATAGCCAAGGAACAGTCAATGCAATTTATAAAGGTAAACCAGCTGGTAAAATAAAAAACAAAGAGAGCCTCAAATTAATAAAAGGAATCCACGTCCTCTCACAGCACCCGCAGGGCATAAAAGAACCAACATGCATATTTAAAAAGAACCCCAACTCCATGCGTGTTAAAGAAG
This sequence comes from Cupressus sempervirens, assembly GCA_028749045.1. Classification (NCBI taxonomy): domain Eukaryota; kingdom Viridiplantae; phylum Streptophyta; class Pinopsida; order Cupressales; family Cupressaceae; genus Cupressus; species Cupressus sempervirens. Next base: position 234,386,431 of record CM053783.1, read on the forward strand.
ATGAAGCCGCGCATAGAGCAGGGCAAGCTACAACAGAGAGGGTCGTTGATGAGGCTCGAGAATGAGCTATTGTAACTAGAGATCAAGCAGAGGTGACATCTATGGGAATAGGAGAAAGGCCACGATGAAATGAGGTTTCATTATTTCCTGATGATTCCATATGTGAGAATACTGTGCAAGATCATGTACAAGCAAAAGCTCGAGACGTTGAACATTCTATGGAAAGGAACAACTCAGTTTGGAATACAAAGGGCATGGCTACAATTTTAAAGAAGATTGATGCTCGGGAGGTCAAAATCCCCAAGGTGATCTATTTGACAGACCCTGTGATAGAGTGTGAATTTAAGATAATCGGAGAGAATGGTAATGGTAAAAAATTGGACCATTTGGTTTTTCCCATGAAGGGTGCTGACGATTTGAAAGTCACCTTTCACAAAGGCCTAATAGAAGACAACATCAATTATGAATTGCTTCAAGGCCCAGAACTTTTCTTTGAGAAGAGCATTGAGAGCCCACGCAGGTAGTGGTGTTTCAAGCCAGAGAGCTTGCGCAAAATGTTCGAGCAGCAACACTCTTGGAAGTGACATTAAAAAAGGGAGTCATTTGTAGCAAAGAACTCAGTCAAACCTCAGCCACTGCAGATAAGAAAATACCAATGAAAGAATTTATCCATGCGTAGGGAGTCGAGGCATAGAAGCATAATCCCACATGCTTCGGGGGTATCCTTCATTTAGTTTTTAAATACTTTTCCTTACAGTAGGTTAAATGTCTATTAGATAGCGCTTTTAAAAGTGCCAATCTTAGCGTGTGGGGCCCGTTGGCGGCCAGTTGGAACATGAAGATAGTTGGCAGGGTAACACAACACAAAGTTTTAATGAACATGCCGACACGCTTATGTGGCACCAAAACTGAAGGTTAAACTAGATTTTGACATGTGGATTGATCTGACAGCATGTGCATCCCTGCAAAAAGAGTTGCGTGATAGTTAAAAAATTTGAGGATGTGCCTGGGTGCCACGTGGCATGGTGGGTCTAGGGAATGATGATGTGGTGAGAATGAGTAGATCAAGATGGAGGCACAGGATTTTGCCATGTGGTGAGATCCGATGGTCCACACATCCTCGCATTATGAAGTTGTAGGAATTTAAGTAATGCAGGGAAGTGCATTCTTGACATGTGGCACTGGGTCCCTGTGGCGATGATGTGGCATCTGAAAGCAGTGGTCAGCCAATCAGAGGCTGCCATGTGGCAAAAAGGCTCGGTCAAACATGGGTTGATCCAGATTAGAAGGCAAGGGCAGTATCAAGGAATAAAAAATAATAATATTTTATTATTAATTTTAAAAAAGGAAAGAATGATGTGCATCTTTTTAAAGTTCAAAAGAGGCTCTTTTCTAAAGTTTAAACTTTAGAAACTTTTAAAATTTTTGAAAATATCTTGAGTGCAAGCTTGAACTTTCAACCAGAGGGGCAATTTTCAAATGAAGATTTAGTGGGTTTTCGATAAGCTAGATATGCACTCCAATATACCTCTGGAACTAGGAATATTTAAATTTTCCAAATATGAGGTTGGATTTTGCACAAGTAGTAGCTGGTTCAAGCTACATTAGGTTTTCTTTTAGGTACTTGAATTGCAACCATTTTCAGATCAGGAAGTTCAGTTGTGATTTTGGTAAGTTAATAGCTTGAATATGCATAAAAGACAAGGAGAATTCAGTTGGGGGCATCTTTGAGTCAGTTAAAGCAAGTTTTATCAGCATTTTGATGCAAATAAGATATTTAGCAAATAAGGGATTTCATCATTCAGAAGGGGATAATTTGCAAATTAGTTACAAGGCAATGATGAAATCAAATCAGATCAAGATGGAGAAGGAAGGACAAAGTTTTCAGTTGCTAGAAGATTGAATTTCAAGTGGACACTTGTCAAGTAAAGATCAAATCCAAAAATTCTTTCTCTTATATATCATTCTTTCTTTCTGTCATTTAGGGGTTACGATTTTTTTTTACTGAGGGACCATTGTGGGTTGGAAATTTGCAGTCATTCTGTGAGACCACTTTGTTGGATCTAGATCTATGATTCCAGCTTTATTTTTCAGCATTTTCTCTTATATGAACAACAAGTGTAAAGATTATACAGATAGTTATGATAGATTAGGTTGTTTCATGTTTTAATTTCATGCATCTAAATGTATATTTTCAAAGAAAATGAATACGTATGAGCAGCATTTCTTTAGTTTCATTCTGGTTCTCATCTCATGTCTTAGTAATCTGTAGTCTTATGTGGTCTTGGAATGAAGAGCTGAGATCAATTTTCTTCCCCTTCAAGTTGTATGTTTGATATATTTTTCTGTTGGAACAAAGTGCCAAATAAATGCTTAATGTGTTTGACAGGGTTACTGGTTGTGTTGAGAAGGATATTTTGTGACAATGAGATCTGAATGAACATTGATGTCTAAGTAACAAGGTGATTAGATAGATCTGATGTCTAGGTATACAGAATATGTCCTGATGTCACAAATGTATGTTCTGGATTCATGAATTTTCCCAATGGATTAGGCACTGATCAGTTACAGGATAATTAGGTTTTGCTACATGCTTGAGAATTTGTTGAACATCAACATCAATAATCAACGCTTTTCCCTTTCATGTTGAAGAGCTATAATAGAATGCCCTCACTCAACTTTTGAGATTCCTAGATCTGCATTTAGCTACTGTATATTGATTTTATTTCATGAGTTATTAGGAGAAATAAGGGTTTTATCTGCTTCATAATAGATTCAGTGTATGCTTTGACAATTGGTACCATATAAAGAATCTGTAGGTCCACCCGCCTAGGTTTTGTAGAGCTTGAAGAAGAAGAAGGGTCATGCCTTATAGTTGGCCCTGTGTTTGAAATGATATGTTTAAAATGGGAGTTAGTTGCCCCTAGATATGTTTTGTTCTCATGGGGATAATTTGAAATGGGTAACATTTTCAAACACCAACAAGACATACTAAAAATCAAAATATCTTCTAGATAGACAATAACAATTTTTTCCAAAAAATTCTTTAGTACCTCATTTATAAGGTGCTTAGCATATTGGTCAATCCAAAGGGCATGACTAACCACCAATATAGACCCTCCTTGGTCTTGAATGTAGTCCTCCACTCATCTCCCTCTCAAATCCATATCTGGTGATAAACACTCTTGAGAACTATCTTTATGAAGTACTGAGCTCTACTTAAGTAGTCTATAAGATCATCCATTCTTAGCAAAGGAAATTGATACTTGATGGTTATTTTATTTATAGCCTGAGAGTCTGCACACATTCTCCACTCACCATCTTATTTATAGATTGAGAGTTTATACCCAAAACTTCAAGGGGAACTTCACTACTACCTTCCTTATCCTTTTTAGGAATTAAAGCATAACACATATGATGATATTTCATGCCATCTAGAAATTTTCTTCCATCAATAAGACATACCCTAGCACTACTACATACCTTTTCACCCTCCTTTATCAAGGGCTTCAATTTGTGGAAAACTCCATCCTTTGTCACAGAGTATGTATTTGCATGATCATAATGTATAGCATGCCAATCAAACTACCATGGCCTTCCCAACAATAAATGGCAAACATCCATTGGGATGATGTCACAAAGAGCCTTGTCATGGTAACTCCCAATCTTGAACTTTACCAAACATTGCTCACTAACAAGGACCTTATTATCATCCTACACCCAAGCAATCTGATAGGGATGGGGATGTTTCTCCCTCTTGAGCTTTAGCTTTGAAAATGTTGAGTTGTCATTTTGCATGACACTTAATGCCAGGAATCCTTTTGAACTCTTCTCTTGTAAAGTTGATATGAGATCAACTCTAAGGTTTTGGGTGAACTTGCAACCTACCATAATCCAATCATTTGAAGATAAATGTGTTTGTTGATGAGAAGGCCTTTATTGGTTTGAACCAATTTTGGATCAAATGATCAATCTACTTTCTATTTCAAAATTAACCACAAAAAAATGTTGTTTTTGATATTTTCTATGTTTTAATGAATGCAATCTAAAAATGCAACTATATGAATTCTTAATTTAACCAAGGGTTAGCAAAGAAAATAACAAAGATAAGGTAACAAGAAGTTTAAGAAAATAACATGAAAGGGGAATTACTAATGGACATAAGCTATAGAAACAACGTGTTTGTGAGTTAAGCCTTTGAAAAGATCGATGGGAACCAATGAAAAAATTGTAGTACTTCCTTAATTCCACTATTGCAATCATTGATGGGAATTCAGTAATAGTAAGATGTTTCACTTTTCATCAAATTGCAAGGCCACAGAAAATGTGCTCATGCAAGACAAAAAGCTATGCAAGAATAATGCAGTGATCTCTTCTCAAACTAAGTACGTTAGTGGAATTTGTAGACCCATAGTAAACACTAGAATCAAAAGATCACACAACCAAAACAATCCAATAAAACTATTGGCTCAATTACACTTCATGAACATAAATTCACAAAATATAAGACACTTAGGCAAGAATCACTATAGTCCAAATGCAAGCACCAATAGCATATATTATTGCATCAAAATAATGGTACCCTGGAATACATATTACATTCCTGAATTTATAAGAAATCTTCTCCTCAATTTGTATTGAGAGTGTGTCATAAGCCCTAATTAGTGTGAACAGTACAAATATATATTTAAATAAATACATACACTTTATTTAAATACCTTATTATTATTGTTGATAAATATGATATTAAACAGTAAATAATAATCAATATAATATCAATAATCATATAATGTAATTTATTATCATATTATAATAATGCACAAAATATTAATATGAGAACTAAATGTTATATTAGGTAATAAAATATAGCCAATAGTGGCATGTTGTGATTGTTAAGTTGTTGAGTTGTTATCCTTGCCATCAAGGTTCAAATCTCACAGGGATGAGGTCCCTCATTCGTGGCCTCACTAGTTCATAGCTCCAGGTCAAAGTGTTTACCCCTCTTTTAAAAAAAAAAGGTAATAAAATATTAAATATAGATTAAATAATACATAAACTAAATATATTATGCATTATATGTAATGGTATTAATATTAATATAAGAAATATAATTGATATATTATAAATACACTATATTTTATAATCTAATCATTAATGTAATTATAATATCACTATAATATAATTATATAATAAATGAAAAGACACAATTCTTAGAATAAAAAAACTATATATAGAATTCTAACATTGAGAGAGGGGGATGGAAAAAAAAATCAAGAAATAAAAGATCTTTGGATTGTAAGGAAAAATCTACAATAAACTATTTAATATCCTAGCATGGGACATTACAAGTATTATCAGAGCATGATCTTGCCAACCTATGGAATATACAACAAGGTGAAGAGTTATGAAAAATTCTTTTCAAACTAAAGACACCAATGATTTTTTCATAGAGTTGAGAAAAAGAAAAGAATTATTGAATTCATACAAATGCTTGCAAATATTGAAACAAAAGATGAACAAATTTATTGCAATTCATAGTCTATATAGTGAGTGCATAGTACATATGAAGGAGTGTATTGTTATGTAGGGAAAGTATTGTATAAGCCATCAAAACTATATACAAGACAACAATATATTGGTAAAGATTGATGAACTTAATTACATTCAAACCTTGCAAGGCTTGGTTGGGAAGATGTGATCTATTATGAGCAGCATGAGGTATAAGATATAAATTGCCTCTTCCATTTGAAAAAAAATGAAACAATAGCTTGTAATGATGGGCATACAACAAGTGACAACAACAAATAGACCAATACACTCGAGAATACCAATCTACACTTTGGAAAATAATAGATGAAGTCACAAGTTTATAAAATGGATGACTTTTCATTACTCATCCACACTAAAGTGAATTAAAGTGGGGAACTAGAGATAGATTTCAAGCCACTTACAACTAAGTATACGCAGGTCAACCAATTAACAACATCATGATAAAACTTACCTAATTTAGTTCTTACACAACATGGAATTGAATGGTGGATAGTAAGAGGCTGAAATATATTATTTTGAAGAGACCAAAATCCACACTTCTTGATTGCAAATAGGAAGTGCCACATATTTCTATAGCCCAATAAGTCTATTCGATTGTGCATACGACATTCCACTCTACTGCTCAATTAGTTGTTACAAAAAAGAATTAGTTGTTCACAATTTTTTGTTACAAAAAAGTGATAACAACCAAGGAGATGGTGACAAGGTTAAGTAAAAACCATTTGTGAATGCATGATCAATATGTTCATGAAATGTGTTGTCAGTTATTCACTTAGTGGTGCAAGAAGAAGTATAATCATTGAGACAGTTAAATAATTATGAGAAAAAATGGAATCAAGGAAGTTAAAAAAATAGAATCAAGGAAGTTACATGATCTAACTTAGTAGAAAAAGAACCAACTCAATGTTAATGTTATCCATAGAAAATATTATCAGAGAATGAACATCCTACATGGCAATGGGCATTAGCAGCTCAATATTTTGATTGAGTATTTCTCACTTCCATTTTATTAGACTGAAATAAAAATAGCATGCATATTTGATAGCTATTAGAAAATTCTTAAGAAAAACATAGAAGGAAGAATTTGTGGAAAGACAAGCAAATAATGGAAGATTATCTTTGGATGATAAGACATATATAATCAACAATAAAGGTATGACTTCTTTCCTTTTAAGTTTTTCCATATAAATATAATGTTTCAAAATGGTAGGAATTTAATACTCAACAAGGGATGGGTAATAATGGAAAGGTTTAACATGATAGATTTGGGGAAAATTTTTAGAAATTAATTCTATTTAAATCTGAAAAGTAAAATAATTTGAAATAGGGAATTTCATCGAATATAAAATCTATTCTTATCTTAATTGAATTCAAGTCATCAAAATATATGAGTTAAGAGATATGTTAATCATAGTAGAATATGAATCAGGACTAATATAATCTAGAAATATAAATTAGTGTTATAATTACAAATATAAAAATGAATAAGAGTTTCTAGTAATTATTAAAAGCATGAATCAATAATTAAAGGTCATAGATATAAGATATTTTATATATGATATTTATAGGTGATAAATGCTAAGTTGTATCTTTTTCTTTTGTAAAGTAAATAAATCTAAATATTTTAAAGTCTACTTCATATTTTCTTATTATAGTTCTAGGAGTTGATGGATGGTGTTCTGTAGGGAGAGGTAGAGTAAAACCAAACGTAATACTGGTGTCAAGCACCCTACAAAAAGTAAATCCACGCTCTCCTTAGGATAGGCATAGGAGGTCACTGTAAAATCAAGACTTGAACTTGTCAATTGCTAAATATATTATGTACATGATATTTATTTAGTAACATTACATCTAACATATATTTTTGATATAAACATAATAGTATATTAACACTATTAGTGAACTCGATAAGAATCCCTTCATGTTGCATTACATAATGGATAGTGAGTGTGCACAAGGGGAGGAGTAAATCAATCATGTTGGGGCAAGAGAATCCCAATATGGATAAAGATCTGAAGGAGTCCCAACCCTAGCATGTCCAAACTTGAGAAGTAGTAAATCTACCATCCATAGAAAAATTAAACATGTTCCTAGTGGGTAGGGAGTGTCCATAGGGGGAGGATTAAATCAATCATGTTGGGGTGAGAGAATCCCAATATGGATAAAAATCTAAGGGAGTCCCAAGTTGAGCATGTCCAAACTCGAGCAACAATAAATCTACCATCCACTATGGAATTATACACCCTATTATATTGCTAGCTATAGAAAAGTTGTTAAAAATATGCATCTTCAAGAACTTTTGATTTCAAGAAAAGGGAAAGGAACATGACATCCATGATCAAAGTGGTAAAACATTTCCTTACCTTTTCTTATTTCCAATTGTAAGAAGGATTGTAAAGATTTTTTAAAGATGTATACTATGTGTCTACATCATGTCTTGATGCATTAATATGTTTGATTCGTGTCTTCTTTGTATCTTCCTACATTCATGTGTCTACCTTGTGTTTGCATTGTGTCTTCATACATTAATGTGTCTACTTTGTGTCTTCATTCATATGTTCTTTCATTGGTTACTAACATGCGAACTTCACAAGTATTTAATACATATGCAGGGAAAAGAATGACTCTAAGAAAATTTGAGAGGGGTGGACTTGTCATGAGCCCTAATTAGCGTGAGCAATACAAATATATATTTAAATAAATACATACACTTTATTTAAATACCTTATTATTATTGATAAATATGATATTAAACATTAAATAATAATCAATATAACATTAATAATCATATAATAGAATTTATTATCATATTATAATAGTGCATGATATATTAATATGACAATTAAATGTTATATTAAGCAATAAAATATAAATTTTAGATTGAATAATACATAAACTAAATATATTATGCATTTTATGTAATGATATTAATATTAATATAAGAAATATAATTTATATATTATCAATACAATATAATTGTAATCTAATCATTAATTTAATTATAATATTGATATAATATAATTATATAATAAATGAAAAGACACAATTCTTAGAATAAAAAAACTATATATAGAATTCTAACTTTGAGAGAGGGGGGTGGAGAAAGAAATGAAGAAATAATGTAGGAGTGTATGGGAGTTCCAAAAATAGAAGCATATAAAAAATTATTAATATTATATAATATTTAATTCTCATATTAATATATCATGCACTATTATATAACAAAAATGGGAGAGCATGATAGAGCTGAACTACAGTTAGAATGCATTTTTGGTGCTTGGAAAGCTCTAAATTTAGAGCTAGCAGTTAACTATTGGCGCACCTCTGACTTCTTCAAAAAGATTTGGTAGACCTATGCACCTTGTGTACCTATACACCTACACACATTAGAAGCTCAGAAGCTCAATTTGCCAAAAAATCAAAATTCTCAATTTTGTAAACAATTTCTAGGTTTTTCTCAAATGGGGTTTTAGATCAATTTTGTGTACTTACTTTGATCCTTTTGATGATTTATACCCTCTTTATAGCCAAAATCTTTCATAGTCCTAAACTCCTTCTACTTCTAAAATTCTGAGGCACTTATGTTAAATCTTGTCATAAGTAGTTGCACAAGATGAAGAATTTCTTTTGCTTCATGTATCCAACCTATGTATCTTTGATCTTCAGTGTAAATTGCTTGATTCTTTCTTCTCTCTGACTACCGATCCTTCCTTGTTAGAGACCAAGTGTTCTAAATTTATCCAAAATGATCAATTTTTTGAAAAAAATTCATACATTTTTACAAGTTTTTCCTAGGTCATTTTAACTAGCTTTTTTGGAGGTCTTCAACTCAAAATTTAAAGTTGAAACCTTTTTTGGTCCCTAGAACTAGGCAGTTGAAGCCTTTTTATTTTAGGGACAAAAATTAGATTTTTTGTTCTTCTTTCCAATGGTGTAAGCAGTTTTAAATTATAGCTTTTTCATTAAAATTTATGACCTCAACAAGTTGAGGATGCCTTTTTACCTACACGAAAAAGAAAACATTAGTCTGGAGGGATAAAAAATAAAAGCCTAAACAAATCCTAATTATGACCAAAAAAATGACCCAAAATGTAAAAGCTTAAAACTACTAAAAAACACCAAAAAACCATATTTCTAACCTTTATAAGCAAGAAAGAACACACCTTGGGTGCGCTAGGTGTGCTTTTTCCCTTGTACAAACTATAAAAAATGAAAGTGTGCACTTAGCACACCTCATAGGTGTAGAACCAGAATCAGTATGCAAAGAACATTAACAAATGAAGTAAACATTCACAAACCAAAAACTAAATTCACATATATGCTTAGACAAAGAAAGAGAACAAGAAGTGCAAACCTCACAAGAGAAAACACTCCATGCTTTCTTGATTCTGTAGATGTGTCCTTTTGCTGTGGATGTATGCTCAAGATGTTCAAAAGCTGCTTCAATGGAGATGGGTAATGGAAAATTGGTAGCTTTGTGAGCTCTCAATTTGGCATTATAAGGGTATGGTTGATGGCTTTGGTTCTCAAAATAGCAGGGTAACTTTAGCTCAAAGATTGTTGATGAAATGGTTTGGGATGGGATTCAATTTATAGGCTAAGGGGTAGAGGGATAGAGGGCTTAGATGCAAGGATGGATGAAGGCTTAAGGAGGGCTAAGATGCACTCAAAGGGGAGCACATGGATTGTGCTTTGTTTAGCACCAATGGGAAGGTGACACTTGTCACAAGGAGGATCAGTGTGAGAGGGTAGGGTAAAGGGTTGGTTAAAGTTATGATGAGTGGGGTTGAGTATGTAAGAGGGATGTAAGAGGAATGAGTGTGGAAGAGGGAAGAGTGTGGAAGATGGGTGTAAGAGTCATGAGTGGGCTTGTAAGAGTCTTTATGTTTTGTAAGAGCACTCATGACTTAGTGGTTGGATTTTTTGAGGGGAGACTTTGGTTTGGATTAGGAAAGTCTTAAACTTGTTTAAGGAATGTGACAACATTAGGGGCTGGATTAGGCTTGGGTTTAGGATTAGCTTAGGGATGTTAGAGATGTGCAAGTGGATCGCATTAATGAGGGTGGGTGAGTTAGTGGCTAAGCTTGGTTAGTATGGGTGGATGGGGTGGATTAGGCTAAATGGAGGATTAGAGATAGGTTAGGGGTTTTTGAATTTGAGGATTTCATTTATCAAATAGATTTATTTAATAAATGGGGATTTTTGGAATTAGATAGGAGAAAAGGATTTAATTGATAAATAATAGATTATTTGATTTATCAATTAGGACTATAGATGATTAATTAAATTAATCAACTAGGGGATGACAAAGGATTAATTAAATAGAAATTTAATTAATAATGCCTTTTTAGATAACTAAATAGGATTACTAAAATAGTGTAATCAAATTTAGGTGTCTACAATAGGGTGTGCTAATGCAAACCTTTTTTCTATAGAAATGCATCATTAGTGAAGGTGCATAGCTACACACCCTAGATAGGTGCACAACTACAAACCTTGGATAGTTGTGTAGTTGGGCATTTTTCACTTAGGTTTTGTTTGATATTTTGTGTGCAAGTGGAGTAGCGAAGTGCTCCTTAGGAGGTGTGGTGATGTGGGAGATAGAGTGAGAGAAGAAAAGTGATGAGGGAAGAAGTGCAGGTCCTGAGATTTATAGGTCTAGGACTTAGTGCACCTCTTGTAGGTGGGCAACTATGCACTTTCAAGATGGAAGTGCTTTCCCTTATGTGCCTTAGGTAACTTAGCATTGTTTGATACAATTGTTCAATTGTATCTATCTTTGATGTGACACAAATGTCATATTAGTTATCAGATAGAGTCTACTGAACTTACTTGGTCTAAAAGGCAAAAGAAAGAGCCTACCAAGCTCGGAAGGTTAGCAAAGAAGATTTATGATGTCTACTGAGCATTCTCAAGCTTTACCTTATGCAAACAATTGTTATTGAGCTTTCAAGGTTAAGAAAGAAAATCCAATTGTTGTTGAGCTTACTCAGTAATCAAAGGAAAATATAGCAGAGATAGTTCTTAACAAGTTCTCATGGACAATGAAGGAAATTCAGTTATTATCAAGTTCACTCAGTAGCAAAAGGATTTTGCAAATTTTGCAGTGTTAACTGAGTTGACATGGTTAACTTAGGAAATTGTTTCTAGAAGCAGTGCTCACCAAGTAGGGTCGATCAATGAAGGATTTCATTGTTTTGTGAAATAAAGTTTTTTTTTTAATGTAATATTTGTAGTTGACTGATGTATGGTTTATTAGTAAATATATTTTTTGAATGAGCTGAATTGATAATCTGAATGGTATATATAAGAGGTCAAGTTGTGAATTTTAAGTGTGTGATGGATTTGATGTGATGCAAATGTGAAGGAAGATTGATTATTGTGATAGCAAATTTTGAAGGATGATCAGAGATCATTGAGGAGTAGCAAAGCTATATTTGATTAAGGAGGATCTAATGGTACAAAATAGAGATCTGTAATAAAAAAATTTAGTTGCATCATATTCAGGTTAATTCATTGTTACTTTCTAACCATTGTAGCAATGATTTCAAAATCTCTTAATAGAGTTGGTTCAATAGCCATTCTATAAATCCTTTAACAAGGTGATAGTTCAGTTGAATTTTTCTAAAGACCTCTAGCAAGGCCACTCTTAACAAGGTGATTAAATCCTCTAACAAGGTCACACCTAACAGTGTGTATTGTAACCTTTAACAGGGTTGGCTCCTAACAGGGCTCACTTTAGAAGAGTGAAAATTAGTAGCTAGTTACTTGGTGATTTTTCACATATTGGTTTCCATGTTAAATTTGGTGCCTATTGTGTTCATGTTATTAACTTTTTCAAGCATGGTAATAATTATGAATGCTTAAAGATTAGTAACAAGTTAATCTACTTAGTTACAACATTTTTGTGAAGTATTTACCAAGTGAGAGTAGTGACTAGTTATTCAAGACAACTAAGGGATCAGGATTTTTTTTTGTAGTAACTGATTCATACCCCCCCTCTTAGTTACTTCATCTATAATTCCAACAATTGGTATCAGAGCTTTTGGTGCTTGCAGGAAAAGATTTCAAAGATCTAAGCTAAAGATTAGAATGTCTTACAAGAGGAAAATTCCCAAACTTAATAGGGGCAGCTTCTTAGCATGGCAGGGATTGATGAGACTTCATCTGACTTCTATTGGTGATTTAGGGCTAAAGTACCTTGATAGAAAATATGCAGAACCTATTGGTACATTATCTATCAATGATATTGCTGAAAAGAAGACTCACAACAACATGATGATAGATATTGCATCTGCTCTAGGTTGTAAAGAATTTGATGACATCAAGGATTGAAAAATTGCCTTTAAAATGTGGAATAAGCATAAAGAGATCTATGGAGGAGATGATAATGTGAGAAGAACCAAGGAAAAATGTTTAAGAGGATAATTTGATTAGATGAAGATGAGAGAGGATGAAAACATAGCAAAATACATTGAAAGAATTAAAGCAAGTGTTAGTGCAATCAAAGCATCTAGAGGAGATATCAAAGAGGAAACAGTTATAAGTAAAGTTCTTAGAACTCTACTTCCTATTTATGCAATTAGAGTTTTTTCAATTCAAGAAAGAAGATGTGAAATAAATCATAAGATAAATTTAGAAGCCATAGTTGGAAGATTGACTGCATTCAAGCTAGACAACTATGATAATTATGTTCCAACTACCAAGAAAATTGAATCAACATTTGAAGCCAAAATTTCACTCAAGGAGAAAGAAAAGAAGACAAAATATCCTTAGTCAAATAGTGATGAAGAATTAGAACAGAGTTCAGACAGTGATCTTGTGGTGGTTGAAGCTCTGCTAGCAAGGAAATATTCAAGAGGCAAAGGGAAATACAAAGGTAAGGTTCATCTAATCTATTTTTCTTGTGAAAAAATTGGACATATTGTTGCTAGGTGCCCAAATAAGTAGAACAATGATGAGAAGAAAGGTCACAAGTGTAATGGAAAGAAAGACTTCAAATCATTTAAGGACAGAGGTGAGAAAATATGTTTCATGCTAAGGATTGTAATGATTCTAATGATGATGAAGAAGATGAAATTGTTTACATTTCTATAAAGGATGAATCTGATAATAATGAAGAAATGACATTTATTTCTCATGTGAGCAAAAATTATACATGGATTATAGATAGTGGTTGTTCTCATCACATGATTGGTGATAAAACTAAGTTTGAACATTTTGAAGACTATGATAGTGGCAGTGTGAGATTTGGTAATAATGAACCTTCTTGCATAAAAGGAAAAGGAAGAATTTCACTAACCAAAGAACTTGTATGTGATAATGCATATTGGGTAGAAGGACTAATACACAATCTATTGAGTATGGCACAATGACTCAATAATGGATTCAAACTAAAATTCATGCATGTAAAAGCAAGATTACTGGATGGCAAAGGAAAATCGATTGGATTAGGCACTCAGAAAAAAGGTAACTTGTTTGATCTCAAACTTGGTAAATGTTCATGTCTTATTGCTCAAGTTGAAGAAAATTGGTTATAGCATAGGAGGTTGTGTCATGTTAACTTTGATAACTTGGTGAAAATAAGTAAATTTAGGAAAGTAAGAGGCATTCCTAATATAAAGAAACTTGAGGTTGGTTTATGCAAGAATTTTCAAATTGTTAAGATGGGAAAGACTAGTTTTAAAAGAAAGAACTATTAGTCTAAAGAAATTTTTAAAATTGTGCATACTGATTTGCATGGACCTATTAGAATTGAAAGTTATATTGGTGAAAAGTTCTTCATTCTTTTTGTTGATGATTACTCAAGAATGATGACTGTCATGTATCTAAGAGAGAAATCAAAAGTATTTGAGAAGTTCAAATGGTATTTGGCCAAAGTAGAAAAGCAAATAGGAAAAAGACTAAAATGTTTGAGGTTAGATAGAGGTCGTGAATTCATTTCACACAAGTTCAATGAGTTTTGCATTGAAATGGGAATCAAAAGATAGGTTTCAACACCTAGAACTCCTAACAAAATGGAATAGTTGAAAGAAGGAATAGATCTATCATGGACTCTTGTACCTAGGCCTAAAGACAAAAATGTGATTGGAACTAAGTGGGTATTTAGAAATAAGTTAAATGAAGATGGTAAGGTGTCAAGGAACAAAGGTAGATTGGTATGCAAAGGATACTCTCAAGAGGAAGGTGTAGACTATGGAGAGACTTTTGCTCCTATTGCAAGATTGGAAGGTGTCAAAACTTTAGTTGTATATGCTACATACAAGGGATTCAAAGTTTATTAGATGGATGTCAAGTCAACATTTCTTAATGGAATATTGGATGAAGAGGTTTACATTGAACAGTCTGAAGGTTTTGTTGATCTAGACAAGAAGGACATGGTCTGCAAACTACATAAAGCATTTTATGGTCTAAAACAAGCTCCTAGAGAATGGTATGAAATACTGCATAATTATCTTATTCAGATTAGTTTTTAAAGAACTAATGATAACAATAACTTGTACATAAAGGAAGGACCAGACAATAAGATTGTTCTGGCATAAATATTTGTAAATGATACTTTGTTCATAGGAAATGATGATCTTTGCAAAGAATTTTTTTTAAAAATGAACAAGGAATTTGAAATGTCAATGTTTGGTTGGTGGTCAAATTCAATAGAATAAGAATGACATCTACATCACTCAATCTAAATACATCAAGGGGATATTGAAAAAGTTTTCTATGGAATACTACAAACTAGTTGGGACCCCTATGTGTACTAGATTGAAACTTACGAAGGATGATGAATCAAAGGAAGTGGATCAGACATTATATAGATCTATGATTGAAAAGTTGTAGTATGTAATGCATACAAGGCTAGACATTGCTCTTGTAGTAGGAATTTTAGCAAGATTCTTAGCAAAACCAAAAGTAAATCACATGATGGCAATCAAAAGGATCATGAGATATTTGAAAGGCACTAAAGATTATAGATTATGGTATAAACTTGGAGGAAATCTAGATTTAAAAGTGTTCAATGATGCAGATTGGGAAAGGACCATTGAAAATAGAAAGATTACAAGTGGAGGAGCTTTCTTTCTCAAAAAGAGGTTGGTTTGTTGGACAAGTAAAAAGTAAAATTGTACATCCCAGTCAATGGCGGAGGTTGAATATGTTGCAACAGTAGTAAACTGTTCAAACATTATTTGGTTTAAACAATTATTGGAAGGTATGAAGTAAGAAATCAAAGAACCTATTATTATGTTTTGTGACAATACAAGTGCAATTAACATATCTAAGAATCTAGTGATGCATTAAAAAACCAAGCATATTGCTATCAAGTATCACTTTGTTAGAGAATTGGTGCAAGATAAGGAGATCAAACTGGAATATCTCCATAAAAAGGAACAAATTGATGACATATTTACAAAGCCTTTACCTAAGGATGCATTCTTGTACCTAAGAGGTAAGTTAGGTGTCATTCCCCTATTTGAAGCTCACTAAAATACAATTTTAGTGATGCATCAACATGAACATAATTAAAAGATATGTCAGTTGATGCAACAAAGTAATGAAGACATTGCATATGAATCAACACTTAGGGTATAATGAATTTTTTTTTGTAGTTTTGTTGTATTTTCTTTGGCATGTGTTGTCAAAGAAGGAGAGTTTAATATCATATCTTTCTAAAATTTGCAAGAAAAAGAGAGTTAATGCAAGAGGGAAAGATTACTATGAAAGAGGGAGATTACTCTATTTGAGGAGTTTTGTGGAAGCATTTGGTTAGAAAATACTATTTCTCAAATTTCATTCTGCTATGACATGTTGTGTTGCCATCAATGCCAAAGAGGGAGATTGTTGGATACAATTGTTCAATGGTGTGTTGTCTTTGATGTCACAAAAATGTCATATCAGTTATCAAATAGAGTCTACTAAGCTCAGTTGGTTAGAAAGGTAAAAGACAGAGCCTACCAAGCTCAAAAGGTTAGCGAAGAAGTCTACTATGTCTATCAAGCATTCTCAAGCTTTACCTTGTGCAAACAATTGTTACTAAGCTTTCAAGGTTAAGCAAGGAAATTTAGTTGTTACCAAGCTTACTCAGTCATCAAAAGGAAATATGGCAGAGACATTTCTTATTGAGTTCTCATGAAAAATGAAGGAAATTTAGTTATTACCTATTGGGCATTCATTTTGACAAGGTCAGTGATAGGAATCCATTGTGTAATTCCTCTCTTCAAAAGCAAATTTTTTTTAAGGATCTGCTCCAAATTTTAGTATTTATCTTGCGATGTACCAAAATCTTCTTAGTAGAAGATAAATGTGACTGTTCACAAGGAGGCCTTTGCTATTTCTAAAAACTCTTTTATCTCAGAATTGAAGTAAGATCTATTTGCTATCTCAAAATATCACACCAAAAGAACAATATTTTTTGTATTTTTTCTATTTTTCAATGCATGCAACTCTAACAATGTAGCTACTATGAGATCCTATTCTAATAGGGGGTTAGTAAATCAAATAATGAAACTAAAAGAAAATAACATGAAATCAAATGACTTGAAATTGAAATTCCTAAATGGAAATAAGCTACAGAACACAACACGTGCGAGTTAAACCTTCAAAGAAATCAGTAAAAAACCAATGAAAAAAGGAGTAGTGCTTACTAGAATCCATTGGTGCAATTGCTAGTGAGAACCTTTAACAAATTGAATGATGTTTCACTCTTCACCAAATCGCAAGGCCACAAAAAGTGTGCTCATGTGAGAAAAAAAATCTATGTAGACACAATTAGGTGATCTCTTCTCAAGCTCGTTACGTCAGTGAAATTCATATATTTGTAGCAAACACCAGAACTAAAATATCACACATCTAGAAACAACTCAATAAACCTTTGGCTCAATCATAATCTCATGAATAAAATCCACAAAACAATGACACATTTAGGCAAGAATAACTACACTCTGAATGCTAGCACCAAAAGCATAATTTTATTGCATAATAATGACGACCCTTGTTACATTTTACAATGGGGTATTTATAAAAAATCATCTCCTAAATTTGTGTTGAGAGTGAGAAATATCTTGATACAATAAAATGCCTTTTAAAACATTAAAAAAACTAAATATATACAAACTAACAATCTAGCTGGTGCTTAGAGGGACTCCATCCATATTTTATTCATTTATTGGATGCATGAGGCCTCTATATGTCGAAAACAAAGAAGTGAGAGACAAAGTAGGAGGAGGTGATTTGTCGAAGAGGAAGTGCATGGAGGTGTCAAAAATGGAAACTAGCCCTTCACTAGGCATGTGTCAGAGTTAACTTTCCATTAGAATGCGCTCTCAATGCATGGAAAGTGCTATTTTTGGAACTGGTAGTCAACTATCAGTGCACCTCTAAATTGCAAAGGTAGAGAGCTCAAAAGTGCAGAGCTGGGGACCTATAGAGCTCAAAAATATGAAGCTGCAGACCTGCATGCTTATGGAGCTCAAAAAATGTGGAGCTACAAACTTGCGTACTTGCGAAGTTTAAAAAATGTGGAGCTGCGCACCTCAATAGCTCAAATCACCAAAAAATCAAAGTTGTTAATTTTGAAAATAGTTTTTGGGTTTTTCTCAAATGGGGTTTTATATCACTTTTTGTATATATTCTTTTCTCATTTTTGATTATTTATACGCTCTTTATAGCCAATCACTTTCATAAACTTGAACTCCTTCTACTTCTTCGATCTAAAATCCCAAGGCACCTATGTTGAATCTTGCCATTAATAGCTGCATAAGATGAGGATCTTGTTCTACTTCATGTGTCCAACCTCTATATCTTTGACCTTTTTCTTCTCTCAATCTGCCCTATCCTTCCTGGCAAGAAACCAAGTGATCTAGATGATCAAATGTTTGAAACATTTTCATATTTATTTTTTTGCAAGTTTTTCTAGGCATTTTTAAATGGCTTTTTCGAAGGTCTTCTATTCAAGATTTCATGTTGAAACTTTCATCAATCCCTAAAACTAGGCAATTGAAGGCTCATTATTTTAGGGACTAAAATTAGATCTTTAGTTCTTTCCAACAATGTAAACGGTTTTGAATTCCAAGCTCCGAGTCAAAAGCCATGACCCCGACAAGTTGAGGATACCTTTTTTACCTACAAAAGGAAGCAAATATTAGTCTAGAGAGATGAAAATGCTTAATTAAGACACACCCTAATGACATCAAAATTATAAAAAAACACTAAAAACTGCTTGTGCAATGCATTGTGGCTTGTGTGGTGTGTTTGAAGCATGTGCAGAGCATATGAAGTTCTTGCATTTGAAATGTGTGTAGTGCCATTTCATGTATGCAAAGTGCGTAGATGAGCATCTGATGCATTATGGCATGCACAACCCTTTCTAGCACACATGGGACCTTTTGGCACACACAACCCTTTGGAGCACACGTGTAGCCTTTGGCACCTCAGTGCACGTGCTACCCTTGGTGGCATGCATGCGGCCATTGGTGTGTGTGACCTTTGGTGGTGTGCATGATGCCCTTGGTAGCATGTGCATCACTTGAGCATGCACGCTACCCTTGGTGGTGCATGTGCACTTTGGGCATGCACAACCCTTTGTGGCATGTGCGTTTGATGATGATGTTTTTTTAATGGGGCATGTGTTGTGTACACCACAACACTACCAAGTTCACTCAATAGCCAAAGGATTTTGCAGATTTTGCACTATTAACCAAGTTGAGATGGTTAACTCAAGAAATTATTTCTATAAGCAGTGCTTACTGAGTAGGGTTGGCCAATGAAGGATCTCATTATTTTGTAAAATAAAGTTTACTTGTTTAATGTAATATTTGTAGCCAATTGATGTATGGTTTATTGGTAAATATAACTTGTGAATGAGCTAACTTGATAATTTGAATGGTATATATAAGAGGTCAAGTTGTGAATTCTAAGTGTGTGATGGATTTGATGTTATGTGAATGTGAAGGAGGACTAATTATTGTGAGAGAAAATTTTGAAGGATGATAAGAGATTATTGAGTAGCAAAGCTATATTTGATCAAGGAGGATCTAATGGTGTAGAATGGATATCTGTAATCAGAAAATCTTGTTGCATCATATTTAGGTCAATTCATTGTTACTTTCTAACCATTGTAGAAGTGATTTTAAAATCTCTTAACAGAGTTGGTTTAATAGCCATTTTGTAAATCCTCTAACGAGGTAATAGTTCAGTTGAATTTTTTTAAAGACCTCTAGCAAGGACACTCTTAATAGGGTTATTAAATCCTCTAATAGGGTCACACCTAATAGTGTGCATTGTAATCTTTAATAGGGTTGGATCCTAACAGGGCTCACTTCAAAAGAGTGAAAATTGGTAGCTAGTTACTTGGTGGTTTTTCCCATATTGAGTTTTCACATTAAATCTAGTGTCTCTTGTGTTCATTTTATTTACTTTTGCATACATGCTAATAATTATGAATGCTTAAAGATCAGTAACAAGTTAATCTATCAAGTTACAACATTTTTGTGAAGTATTTACCAAGTGATACGAATGACTAGTTATTTAAGACATCTAAGGGATCAGGATTTATTTATGTAGTAACTGATTCTCTCCCCGGCCCCTCCCCCTCTTAGTTACTTCATCTATAATTCCAACAAGTGCACTAGTCTACCTTGTGAGGTACACTAGAGTGTGCATCTTTATATGAAAAAAGAATGATTTTTCTCCTTCAAAACACAATTTTCATGAATATGGGTTTCGAGATAGAAACCCTGAGTTAGGTAAAAACACTGTGCAAAATCCTAAAAAGACTCATACCTCAAACTAGGGATCTAGAAAGACAAAATATAAAGTATGGGGTCCCAATTTCTAAGCGAAATGGGGCATGCATTATGAAACCACAACAAATAGCCCTTACAAAAAGGAAGAAATGACAAAGGCATTTCTTGATCTGTAAACATTCCTTAGATATGTGTCTAACACCAACTGAATCCAAAATACTCCAAGCATATTTCAAGTCACTTTACTATGAAAACTTTAGAATCTCGAATCTCCAAGTTTAGTGTGTGTTTATTATATCCATTTCCTTTGACATCTCAGAATGTAATCTATTAAAAATTTCTAACAACTTGGAAACAATCTTCCACCTATTCTGGTCCATTCATTGGGAATCTTCATAAAAGTTGTTTATCAATCCCTTGTCTAAGTAGATGAGAGAATCAATTCTAAGGGATCTTAATGGGTTGTCACTTTTTACTTCAAGTCCTAGGTAATCTTTTGAATACTTTCCACTCATAGCTCACAATGTCACCATTTTGATTCTTTAATGAAGTAATTATTTTGATATTGGATAGATTCTTTGGAGTACATATCCCTATAGTTAGATTACCATTCTTAGACTTTGTAGAATCTTTCATTCTTAACCCCCTTTAAAAAAAAAATTTCTTTATATACCCTACCCACACTTAGACTTTGTGGCCAAGACATTAGTGTCATTTCTCATATTTAATCTTTAGTGAATATCCCTTGCATTCTGCTTTTGAGAACTTTTATAAACTCTTATGTCGAACAATGATCTTAGTAATTCCTTCAAGAAGACCCTTCTATTTGAATCGATAGGGTTTCAACTATCTCTTGTTGCAATAAACCTTGGTTTGAAAACACTTAAGATAGTCAATTTTTTAATTTGCAAAGTGTTGAAAACTTTTCAATTTATGATTCTAAATTCAAGACTAAAAGTCCCCTATCATTACAAGTAAGATCTGCTCTCTAATTGATACAAGAACACAATAATTTGAATAATTTGACAAAGAAATACCTCTTCCTAAAAGTCAAAATCACAAAGAGTGATTTATGAAATGTGTCAAGAATGAGTCTTGATTACACCTAACCCCAAGACTAACATGACTAAAAAAGAAAAAGAAATGAAACCCAAACAAAAGGACTCGACTCAACAAAAACTAACACCTAACTAGGAAGGTTAAAAAATAGTAAAAAGAATAAAAACAAAAACAAAAACAAAAACTTATATACAAAAAACACTTGAATAATAAGAATGTGGATTGGTTATGAATAGATTTCTCATTATGTGAAATAGTAATGAACCACCTCATATTGTTCTAAAGAATGCAACTTGTCTTTGTACTTAGAAAAATAAAATTTGGGAAATCTTGGTTCAAATTTTGGGCACAAATCACACAAAATTAGAAGTTGCGGTAACTCTCCATGACCATAATAAATCCATAAACAAGTTATCTTACCTTTAGCATCATATTCAAATTGAAAATTATTGAACTGAGAGGGATAATGGGAAAATATCACTTGATCTACTGAGTCCCCCACCATAGGGGTACACTTAGACATTGTAAATTCTCCTTCTGGTGGTCTTATCTCATGGTACACAACTTCAAGCATACATGGAAACACTTTAGGTTCCTTTAGACTAGAAAAATCAATCACCAACCTTCCTCTCGAATTATAGGATTTATCATCAACTAAGATGTTTTTTGCCTCATATCCCAAAGAAGTCTATTCAAAATCATACTTTTCCTCCATACAATCCCCCTAGCTAACAAGAAATCAAAAAAACTTTCTTTTGAATGGAACCCAAATGGATGGATTCTACATGAAATATTTATTGCATGGTTTGATATATGTCAATAATGCCCACAAATAAACACTTCCTCTATCAAGCTTGAGACCAAATTGAGCACTCTATCCATCTCCTCTAATGACATACCTTGTTTTGAGGGAGGTATCTTATAATTGTTCAATGAGGGATCAATATCACAATAGAAAGCACTGATATCTTCTTCTTTATGACTTCTCAATTTGAAAATCTTAGCAACCTTGAGATCTTCTACATTTCCATCACTTTTTGCAACTTTGAGAATTTTCACAACTCCATGGAGTTTTGGAACTTCAAAATTTTCTATGTCCTCAAAATTTCTTGACATATCCACACTTATTGCAACATCAACACTTGGAAGAATTTTTTCATTGAATGGGAATACAAACTCCTCTTGACCATCATCATCATTTTGTGCTCCTATAGATTTATCACATGATTCAAACATCATTGCACTAAACTGCAAAGGTTGTTCCTCCATGATGTGGGGGGGCTAGTCCAAAACATCATTGTACCCATATACATTTTCACTTGGACTCATACCTGTAATACTATTATTCTTATTGTTGATGTTACTATAAAGTCCAAAAGTTTCACTCTGATTTTGGGAATAATTGTTTTGGGCAGCAAGTTGTATTGGATGATTTCCTTGGTTTCTTGAGGAATCCAACTTTATTTTGATGAGTTCATTGGATAAAAGAGACATCATCTTCTTCATGGCTTTAAAATATCTAGCCGCCATATTGTTTTATGCTTCAGTGGATGCAACTGCCTTCTACTCAAAGAAAGTGGTCTTTTGAGACTCATACCCTAAATATGTAATTGTTGGCATTCGAGTAGCAGTAACCAACTTCATAAATACAATAGATTATTTGAAGACTTTTTTAGTGGTATCAATATCTCTGGGTGGAAGCCTTCTTAGAAAAATATAAGTTAATGAATCCATTGATCCAAAATAGATCTATATGGTAGCCTCTTATGGTACAGTGTATAGAAACTCCATTCTTTGATACATCCTATAGAAGTGATGATTAAATTGTGAAATAGTCTCATGGGAATCCCTCTTAATTGAGATGAACTGATGATGTAGGATAGCTAGTACAATATAGATCTTGAATTTTTCTAGAAACTTTCTCTCAAAAGAGTTCCAATCCCATATTGATACCAATACCAGGTTGAGGTACTAATTCAATGCCATTCCCCCCAAAGTGTAAGGAAAAAGGTGGCATACCATGTCCATATGTTGAATCTGGTTTTGATTACAAATTTACTTGAAACATTTAATATGATATTCTATTGTTCATGATTCTCCATAAATGAAACATGTGCAAAATGTTTCACAATTTTTGGGCAAGTCATGTAGTGGACTAGTTAGATTCAAAGGTGAACTTTGGGCATTGAAGAAAGACATGGTGAATAATGATGAGAATGTGTGAAGTGGAATGTAGAGTGGATGATGATTATGGAATATGTAATGCAAATGTGTGGAGTTCTTGGTATCTTTTTGTAAGAAATGATAAAATAGAGCAAGGAAAGAAAAAAATCCAAGTTAAGTGTGAAATAATGTTACCATGAGATAATCAAAATCCAAAACGATATACCAAATTAGTTCAACAATGGAGACAATGATTTGAAAGGGGAAAGCAAAGAAAACCCCTTGTGAGTATTATGAATGAAGGAAAATGCCTAGAGAAGAGAGAGAGAAAGTGGTGGAGCAAAATAGCTCAATACAATAACATCAAAGTGATGTGTAGAGAAGAAAGAGAAATGAACATATCTTTCAAATAGATGAGAAAGGAGCTCCATGTGTTCACATGTGTAACTCCCATTTCTATGAATGCCACATTCATAATAGGTGTTTGCAAAGTGTCAAGATCCTCTTAAGTAGG
This sequence comes from Cupressus sempervirens, assembly GCA_028749045.1. Lineage (NCBI taxonomy): Eukaryota > Viridiplantae > Streptophyta > Pinopsida > Cupressales > Cupressaceae > Cupressus > Cupressus sempervirens. The sequence goes on from CM053783.1 coordinate 234,410,455, forward strand.
ATAAACTAAATTCTTTAATAAAGAAATTATAAAAATGAGTTGTCCTCACATGTGGACTAAAGGACAAGTAAATGACATGTCCTTTACATGTGTATAATAGGAAAAACTACATTTAGGGATCTTTTGAATATCCCAATTAAATACATCCAAGGGAAGATTAATATTTGTAACACTTTTTGTCATTGTGATGCTTGTGAAAGTGATTGAGTTCTAGGAACTTGTGTTTATTTTAGAAAAATGCACCTCTATAGAAGCACACTTTCTCAAAATAGTACACTTGGTGCACATGCTGAAAATTCATAGACTTATATATATATATATATATATATATATATATATATATTTGAAAATTGTAGAATTTTCAAATAGAAACTTGGTTTTTTTTAGCCAAATGGTTTTTAGGCCCTCCTTCTAGTGCCACTTTTGTGAGTTGTCATTTTGCATGATGCTTAAGGATAGGAATGCTTTTGAGCTCCTCTCTTGAAAAGTTCATCTAGGATCAACTCCAAGGTTCTCGGCAATCTCTTGACCTACTAGAATCCACTTAGTTGAAGATAAATGTGTTTGTTCATGAGGAGGCCTCTGCTGGTTTCAACCAATATTGGATCAAATGATCAATTTTCTTGTTGTTTCAAAATTAATAACAAAAAATATGTTTTTGATGTTTCTTATTTTTAAATTAATGCAATCTAACAATGCAACTATATGAATTTTTAATTTAACCAAGGGTTAGAAAAGAAAATAAAAATGATAAGGTAACAAGAAGTTTAAGCAAATAAGATGAAAGGGAAATTCCTAATGGACATAAGCTATGAAAACAACATGTCTACAAGTTAGGCCTTTGAAAAGGTTAGTGGGTAACCAATGAAAATAGGAGCAATGCTTCCTTAATTGCATTGATGCAATCATTGATGGAAATTCAATAATAGTAAGATGTCTCACTTTTCATCAAATTGCAAGACCACAGAAAGTGCGCTCATGCAAGATGAAAAACTATGTAGGAACAATATGGTGATCTCTTCTTAACTAAGTATGTCAATAGAATTTTTAGACCCAAAGTAAACACCAAAATTAAAAGATCACACAACTAAAACAACATAATAAAACTATTGGCCCAATTACACTTCATTAAGATAAGTTCACAAAATATAGTACAATTAGGCAAGAATCACTACACTTCAAATGGAAAAACCAATAGCATATATTATTGTATCAAAATAATGGTGGACTGGAATACATATTACATTCTTGAATTTATAAGAAATCTTCTCGTCAATTTGTGTTGAGAGTGAGAGATATCTTTATGCAAACATATGCTTCTAAACTAATAGAAAAACATCTATTTATGTACAAACTGACTCTCTAACTAGTGCTAAGTAGGACTCTATCCTTATTTATATCATTTAATGGATGAATGAGCCTTTAAGTGTCTTAAAAAAAATAAAGCATGAAAAAATAAGAAGAAGAAACCCATTAGATGATGTAGGAGTGTCTGGGAGTGTCAAAAATAGAAGCTCCATCTTCACTAGATGTTTGTATAAGTTAAATTGTCTTCAAAATGCATTTTTAGTGTATGGAAAGCTCTAAATTTGGAGCTAGCAATGAACTATTGGCACACCTCTAACTTCTTCAAAATAATTTGATACACCTATGCACTTGGCACACCTACGCACCTCAAAAGCTTTGAAGCTCGAAAGCTCAGTTCACCAAAAAATCAAAGCTCTCAATTTTGACAATGGTTTCTAGGTTTTGCTTGGATGGGGTTTTAGATTACTTTTGTGTACTTACCTTTTGATGACTTATACTTTCTTTAGAGCCAAAAAAATTTATAGTATTCAACTCCTTCTACTTCTAAAAGCCCAAGGCACCTTTGTTAAATCTTGTCATAAATAGCTACATGAAATAAAGAACTTGTTCTCATTTATGTATCCAACCTCTGTATCTTTGATCTTTAGTGTAAATTTCATGATTCTTTCTTCTCTCCCACTGCCCGATCCTTATTAGTTAGAGAGCAAGTTCTCCAGATTTATCCAAAATGATCAAATATTTGAAACTTTTTCATCCTATTTTACAAATGTTTCATAGATCTTTTTAACTAGCTTTTTTAGATGTCTTCTAATCAAAATTTCAAGTTGAAACCTTCATCCATCCCTAAAATTTTGTAGCCAAAGGCTCACTATTTTAGGGACTCAAATTAGATTTTTTAGTTTTTCTTTTCAATGGTGTAAATAGTTTTGAATTATGAGCTCTATGGTGAAATTTATGACCCTGAAAATTTGAGGATGTAGTTTTACCTACATAAAGAACCAAAATTTATTCTAGAATTCTAAAAAGTAATACTCTAAACAAACCCTAGTTATGACCAAAAAATAACCCAAAATGTAAAACCTTAAAAATGAAAAAAAAATATGAAAAAAAAAACATATTTCTAACCCTAATAGGAAAAAATATTGTACTTGGTACACCTCAAAGGTGTGCTAGGTACACTTTTTGCCTATCATGGTTAGAAATATGGTTTTTAGGTGTGCTTTTTCCCTTGTAAAAAATTTAAAAAATGAAAGTGTACACTTAGTGCACCTCTTAGGGTGCACTAAGTGCAAACTTTTTTTTTCTATAGCAATGTATTTTTAGTGAAGGTGTGCAACTATGTACCCTAGTTAGGTGCACAACTATGCACCTTTAACTAGGTGTAGCTTTTAAAGTTTTTTACATTTTTTAAGATTTAATGCAAAAAAAGGTACACAGCTACACACCTTTCACTTAGGTGTTGTTTAATGTTTTGTGTGCAGGTGGAGTGGAGAAGCACACCTCAGGAGGTACAACAATGTGAGAGATGAAGTGAGAGGAGGAAAGTGATAAGGGAAGAAGTGGGGTTCTCAATATTTATAGGTCTATGGCTTAGTGCACCTCTTGGAGGTGCACAACTATGCACTTTCAAGAGGGAATTTTTTTCCCCTATGTGCCTTAGGTAATTTAGCACACCAACACACCTGGTGAGGTGCACTAGGTGTGTTGGGTGCATCTTTATATGCAAAAATAATGACCTTTCTCCTTTAGAACATGATTTCTAGAAATTTGGGTTTTTGGGTAGAAACCTTGACTTAGGTAAAAACACTATACAAAACCCTAAAAAGACTCAAACACTAGACTAGGTATCCAAAAAATAAGGTAGGGGTCACAATTTCTAAGTGAAATGGGGTGTGCATTGTGAAACCACAATAGGAACCATTTCTTCTGACACCAAGTTGTCTTTGCTCCCACCATCAACAATCACATCACAAGATTTACCCTCACACTTGCACCTAGAACAAAATAGACTCTTCATTTTTCTAGGTTTAGTCTCACCACTTAACAAGACCCTTTTATTAACCAGAATCCTTGCTTGACCATCAAGTCTGCTATCTATCTTTCCTTGGCTTTGAGGGTAGTTGTAGGCATGAAAAACTTCTTCATTATAATGAAAATAGGTTCGACAAAAGCCTCCTCTTCCTAAAACTTGTCCACATCCTCTACCTCTTCCTCTCTAATCTCCAAGGTTTTGTTCGTGGGAGTGGTTAAAACCCTCATTCCTCTAGTTTCTATTGGTACCCACGTCTTCATTTTTCTTCTAGTTCTTATTTTAGCCTCCAAATTACCTACCACCACCCTTTCCTCCTTGACTATGCCCTCTTTTCCTTCCATCAAACTTTTTGTTTAACTTCTCCTCAACTTGCAAGACAAACTAGTATGTCTCTTTAATGCTAGTCATTCTAACCCGACATAACTCCTAAATTTTAGGTCTTAATGCATTAAGGTAATGAGAAACCTTCTGCTTGTTTTCTTCCACATGCCCCACCCTAATAAGGACTTGATTAAACACTTATGTTTATTCCTTGAAAGATATTCCTACATGCTTTAACTCTTGTGTCTCCTTGAACAAATCAAGCACATAAACTACTTCTTTAGTTTATTCACCATGCGATCCCATCTCATGATTTTCCCCTTTCCTCTTTTATTTCTTTCTAATTGAACCTCTTGCCACCAAATTTTGGCATGTTCTTTCATTTTGGCCTTTTCAAATTTAACCCTATCAAGGCCCCCAATATCCTCATACTCAAAATATTCCTCTAGCTCATTGATCATGTCAATCAACTCATACATGTTTAGATTTCCCAAAAACATGCTAATGTTAATTTTAGGTCTTTTTCCCAACTTGGCAATGGCCCTAAAAAGCTTATTCTCTACCTATTTTAGAAATTCTCCATCTCCTTCCCCTTCCTGAACAATATAATTCCTTCTTCATTTTCCTCTTCATTTTCATCTCTTACAACAATATTCATCCCTCTACAGATCTCCTCTTGTAATGCCTAGACTTGCCTCTCGAGGGCTCTAACCTCAGGAGAAAAAACTCTAGCCCTTACACCATTCTCCCTTCATGGAGGCATCTTGTTGCTATATCAAAACCCACAACCACATAGTCTTGGTGCAAACTGCCTCAAAGTTGGCACTCTATCTATACACTCAAGAAAACCCATTCTAATACGACTTGATGAGGGCACAAACCATGACAAAATGAACACAAAAAGAAAAGGGGAATATTATTATTAGAAGTGATATGCTATTACATTTAGTACAATGAAAAAAGACTCAATGACATGCCTTAGGGGCTTAAGATGTTGTTTGATTCTAGAGAAAAATAATCTTCATTGTACCTTCTCTGAAACTCGACCAAAAAACTACATTTACAATGTCAGAAATGACCTTAAGTAACCTAAATTGGGTTTATGGTTAGGAATACATTTTAGAATATTCTATTTGGCATCCACTGCCAAAATAGAAGGTTCTAGAAAACACATCAAAAGTTGGTGCAAAATTAGAAGAATTTAGAAATTGTAGTCCAACTTCTTAGAGGTATAATTTTTGATTTGGGACTTCGATTGATGAGTTATTTACATTTTCAAAAATCTATACAAGTGATCTATAGCCCTATGAGCTAGCTTTAGTCCTCCCCCATTTTTTGGGCCTAGTTAAGGCTGTTTAGTGCCTCAAATATGACTTTGAAGCACTCTTAGGGGGTCTCTAGGAAACTTAAAACTACAATAACTTTCAAACTGTAGTCTTTTGACCTGATTATTTTTATGGAGTTCTTTGAATTAAGAGTATAATCATCCTCTAACTTAAACACTATAACTCATCATAATTATGGCTTAGTTACAAAATAACCTATTTTATGCATTGGCACACATCCTAAGGTGTTAAAAGACACTAAGCTAGAACACCAATAGTGGTACTATGAGAATTGAAATCTCTATTTGACCCAAATGGGTATATAGAAATAAAAATACATTAAGAATATTTTTGTCTAATACAGGATTTCCCTTACACCACTAGATGCTCCTATATCATTAAATGAGATTCAACTTTTCTAGGATCACTCCTCCAAGTTAACTTCAGATTTGTAATCTTCAATTCATGCTTCAATATCTTGTTCTTTTTCTTCAACTTTGAATAATCATCATCACTTTTTTTAGATTTAGGCTTGGATTTGAGATGTTCAATCTTTTCCTTCAATTTTCTAATGTGTACTTTGGAGTCTTCGTATCTATCATTCAACTTATCTCTTTCTTCAATAAGGAGATCAATCTATTCAAGTGCATCTTCAATGTTCTTCATCAACTATCCCATATCCATAGGGATCTTAGTCAAGTTTTTAAGCCTCTTTTGAGTAATTATGCTTTGATACCAATTGTTAGAAATAAGAATCACTAAGAGGGGGGGGTGTGGTAAGGTGAATCAATAATCTAGAAACTTTAGTTTCCAACTAGATATTATTAGTTACTTTGAACCATACATGATAAATTAAACAAGTAATATTGAACATTAACAATCACCGTGCACAAAGATAACTCATAACACCATTTTTTAAAAATAGGGAAACCCTAGCCAAGGGAAAACCCTAGTGGGGATGATACCAATTAGATAATATACTAATATATAAGTTCCTTGTTAGAGGATGGACCCTATTAGGAGTCAATGAGAAAACTTAGTATAGAGAGTCCCTATTAGGAGATTCCAAACCTATTACAAGTTGAGGTACAATACATACAACATGAGCCCACTACCCAAATAATTAATTAGATTTTTGATATATAGATTTTGTAATTTCTTTCTTGACTAATCTTTGATCTTCACCTTGATCTTGGATCACAAAATAGCTTTACAAAACTTTTCATATATCACATTCACAAAAGTTCACATACAATCACTCATCACAACATATCACATCTACATTTGAATTTTCAAGATGTCCTTTGCATAAATACCATGCCTTTACACAAAGTTCTGCTAGGTTAGCTCAAGCCATAATACACTTTTCCAACTTAGAGTAAATGTCTAGGATGTTGGCCCTAATTGGTGAAGTAATTATTTTGTAAACAAAATAATTTCTTTCCTTTAATTTTCCTATCATGTTTCATTGGTAAAACATGAATATCTCTTTTCTATATAGTTTGTATAGACTTCTATGGTTATATACATGATTATCAATATGTATATAATCTTCATCTAACTTCTCTTGTCATAATATGATGTCAAGAACAAGTTACATACAAAACAATACACTGTTGTAAACCAAATTCATACTTAGACAATTTTTGAGTACCAAAAGCTAAGTATCTTTATTTCTAAGGTTTCCTATAAGCATGCAGATCATGTGTATCCATAAATTACAACAATTACATATCTTCATTAGCCAATTTTCAACACCTTGAACTTCTTATTTGCTATGTAAGCCAAGAATATCCTTACTACTACTATTCTAGCTGCTAGTGTATATGTCTCTTCATAGTTTATGACTTCTTTATATGAACATCCCTTTCATACAACTCTAGCCTTGTTTCTCACAACTTTTCCTGGCTCATTCATCTTATTTCTAAATACCCATAGGGTTCCTACCACATTATTGTCTTTAGGTCTAAGAACTAACTACCATGTATCATTCTTCACAATTTGATCTAATTCTACCTTCATCACTTGAATAAATAATGATCATCTTTACATGCTTCATCTGTGGTCTTTAGCTCAACTTGAGATATCAAATATATCTCCTCATTTACTCCATTTCTTGTCATCACACCTTTTTCTTTTCTTCCATTTATCTACTCAAGAAGGTGCTTCTTTTTTAGATTCCTATTAGAGGTAGGAGTTGACATCTCAACTCTTATCTCTTCTCTAGGTTTAGATCTCTTCTCTTCTCTTTGGTCAATAATTAGCACATCATTTTGTAAATCATTGTTAGTCTCAAAGAAAGCTTTAGCATTTTGTCTAACAATTCCAGAATTATCTTCTTCTTCATCTAAATTATAATCTACCATATTTTCCTTAATTCAAAAATTTTCATCAATCCTTACATTTTCATATTCAACTATTGTCTAGTTCTAAATTTAAAACATTTGTATGCCTTGCTTTTCAATGAATAACCAAGAAACTTACATTTATCACTTCCTAGATCAAACTTACCAATGTCATCATCTCTCTTAATATAACATTTTCTCCTTGATATTCTAAAATACTTAACTGATGGTGAATGATCAAACCATAGTTCATAAAGTGTCTTGTTCATACCTTTTCTGTCCTATACTCTATTTAGAGTGTATATTGCTATATTGATTGATTCTCTCCAAAATGTCTTAGAAACATCATTCTCAAACAACATTTCTCTTGTTGCTTTTCCTACTGACTTATTCCTTCTTTCAAAAATCTCACTTTTCTCAGGTGTTCTAGGTGAAGATATCTACCTTTTGATTCCATCCTCTTCACAAAATATGTTAAACTCTCTAGAGGTGAATTCTCCTCCTCTATTTGATCTCAAACACTTTATCTTAACACCAAATTAAATCTCTATTCTTAAATATCTTAAACTTCTCAAAAGATTCATATTTCTCTTTAAGAAGTGCTACCTACATCATTCTAGTGAAATCATCAATAAAATCATAAAATACCTTTCACCATAGAATACTCTTATTCTATAAGGACCACTCAGATCTATGTGAATGATCTCTAGCTTCTATACAATACTGAACTTCTTGCTAGGAAATGATAATTTCTTATGCTTAGCCAAAATATATTACTTACACATAATATTAGTAGCCTTTGTAATCTTAAGAAAGTTTTTAATTGGAAAAGTGTTGCTAACTATTGAAGTTTATGTAAAAGAAGCTTCTATGGCACAACCAAATGTCATCCACTTTAGCTACCAAAAATGTCATTTCAATAGGACTCAACTAAAATAAATTACCTCTAGATCTGGGGCTTATTCTAATTAGCTAACCATCTTTGTCTTTGATAAAATATGTCTTCTCTGTGAACTGCAACTAATAACCCTTGTTCACCAACTATCCAACACTCAAAAATGTATGCTTCAAAACATCAACAAAATAAAAATCATTAGTGTTAGTTTTACCATCAATAGTAATGTATCCAATTCCTATTATATGCGAGGTTGCATTTTTGCTAACTCTAACAATACCTCCATCATGATTCTCAAACTTAACAAACTTATTCATATCAATAGTTTTATGATTTGAACAACCATTATCAATTATCCAATTAGATTTCTTTTCCACTTGGAAAATTAGAGCTCTTTCTTCTTTAATTTCTCTATCAAGATCATCTTCTTTGATAGCCATAGATCCCAATTCATCATCATTTTCACTTGGACCTTTCTCATTAGATTCTTCATCTTTGTTTGCATACAAACAATTTCTATCTCTATATCTTTTAGGATTGAATTTTCCCTTATAATTTTTCTCTCTTTTAGGAAATTTAGATTTATAATGACAAAATTCATCACAAGTCCAACATTTAAATTTTTTTTACCATATTTTTCTCTTTTCAAAAGAAGGGCTATTCCTTATTCAATCTTCTTGTCTTCATTAGATCTGTTGCTACCAACAAAATCTCCAAATGTGCTTGCACTCCTTGCTAGATTAGGTCAAATATTTAGGGAAGCAAAGGGTGTTTTAGATCTTTCTAGATCTCTAGACTATCTTAGATCTACTTCTATAGATTCTAATTTTCCAAGGAATGTTTCCTTTGTGAAATCCTTAGTGCAAGGCATTAGTAGCCAAATCATTTGAGCTACTTTTAAAATGGTGGTGTCAAAATTTTAAATATCTTCCATATAACTTCATCTTCTTCCTTGGTTCCACCATGAGACCAAATTCCTATAGCAATTTTTGATATTCTACCAATATAGCTTCTTACAAATTCATCTTCCATTATTTTAGCATCTTGAAATGCACATATCCAATTCTATAATCTCATTCTCTTTGCATGTTTATCACCTTCAAAAGTAGATTCTAATGCTTTCCAAATTTCATAATATATTTCAAGTGACTTTTCTTGACTATATTCATTCTTTGGAAGAGCTATTAGTAGAGCTTCTCTTGCTCTCATCTTACATATGAATAGATATTTTTTATCTTCACTATAACCTTCTAGCTTTTTGTTTTCAATGATTTTCTTCTTTCTCTTTTTCAAGATCCAAATATCCTAGACCCATGTAGAATAGATGAGTCTTCATCTTCTCATTCCAACTACCATAGTTGGCCCCATAAAATCTAAGACTATCCTTTCCAAAAATATTTTCCAATGATCTACCAAAGCTATTAATCTTATCCTTAAAAGACCTAATGCTTTGATACCAATTGTTAGAATATATAGTCCACTAATACTAAGAGGGTGGGGCAGTGAATTAGTTATCCAACTATTAACATAATTATCAACCTTAAACAAACTTAACCATATGTAAAATATAAAATGAAACCACAAAAGGATACTGATACAAAATATCACCAGATATTTTAACTAGGAAACCCTTAATTATAGAGAAAACCCTAGTGGGGATGGTAACCACAAGATGATGTACTAATATAAATGTTCCTTGTTAGAGGATGGACCATGTTAGGAGTCTATTAATACATTTAGTACATAATCAAATCCATGTTAGGAGATTCTGAATCCTTGTTAGGAGATTCCAATCCTATTAGGAGTTGTGGACAATAGCTAGACCCACTGCCCAAACATCTTCAAGTGTAAGACCAATGAACCCCCTATTTAAATGATCTTTGTATTATTTCTTGTAGAATAATAGAATTATATTCTTCTATTCATTCCCCTTTCTATATCCTATCAACTAGACTTCTTCTCCTTCTGATCTTGTAAAAACATCACAAATCTCACATACAATAATCCCTTGGATTTCTTAGATTCATTTAGTAAGCACTCTGCTCCTTTTTTTACTTCGCACTTCATACAATAATCACAATACTTTACAAACAAGGAAAACATATTTTCTTTATGCTATATCTTCATAGTAATTCCTTGAGTCGGCCTTGAGGCTTTCCCAATTAATTATAATAAGATAATTAATTAATTACAATTATAATAGTAGTTTTGGCTCACAGTCTATAAAAATTTCACACATATAATATTGAGGCTTGTGCACTCACTAACATCACCACCTAACTGCATATCATCTTATTGCAACTAAGATTTAAGATAGAAAACAAATACTAGGAACTCTTTTTGAATACTTTGTCTCTAAACTTCTCTATGTAAATTAGGTACAACTTCCATACATCTTTGGCTTACACTTTGTGCACTTAACCACATCATCAAGACACTATGTTAAACATGTCTATAACTACACATTACCACACAATCAAACTATTGTCTATACCATAAAGATCTTTATCTCCTACTTAGCTAATCTTTATAGAAACCATGCTATGTTGACATCAATGAAAAACATAGCCATGAATGCAATATGTTAGTACTCTCCAATGCTTAGGATACTCCCCCAATGTAGTATCATCGGTATTCATGCTAACAAGAAATTGCTCAAATGTTTAAGAGGAAAGAAGAGAATAGAAACCATCAAGAAAAAGTTAGATAAAAAGGATAATCCTCTTATGCTCATAGAGGGAAAAGGAGAAGATGAGGAATAATAAGAAGAGTGAAAACATGAAAAGGAAGATGAGGAAGAAGTGTTAGAAACAATAGTTCATCAATATAATGGAGAGGGAGGATGTGAATTAGTTATCCAACAATTAAAATATTTATCTTCTTTAAAAAAACTTAACCACTTAACCAAGTAAATAGTAACCATACAAAGATGCACATAGACAATTACACCAAATATGTTGACTAGGGAAACCCTTGATCATAGGGAAAACCTCAATGGGAATGATGACCACAAAATGATGCACTAATATAAATATTCCTTTTTAGAGGATGGACATTTTCAAGAATCTATTACAAAATTTATTACAATGAGTCCATGCTAGGAGACTATGAATCCCTATTAGAAGATTCCAACACTATTAAGAATTGTGGTCTAATGTATGCACGAAGAGCTCACTACCTAAACATGCAATTTCAACTACAAGAAGAGATCACTACTCAAAAAATTAATTTACTATTATCTTCTTTCCTCTATCCTTCCCTTTGTCTTGTCAACTAGACCAATCATTATCAGACATTCTAGACTAGGTCGTGAACCTCAGATCCAAATACCAAACCTTAGATCACTTAGAAAAACCTTGGCAATGAAGTTTCCTTCACTTCCATGTTGCTTTTCTCAACTTCATATTCTACACTCTCTGCTTCTTATCATCAATCATAAATTCATATCATCACATTTTATGGTAAATAAAAATGTCCTTCCTTTATACTGAGTCCTCAAAAAAAATCCCTGAGTTGGTTGTTAGACCTTCTTAATTAATTATTATAGGACCACATTAAGAACATATTACACTTAGTGATACCATTAATCTTCTACCTTGCAACTTGAATAATTTTTTTTACATGAAATATTATGATGAGCTAGCTTAGCCACATTATTCTCAATATATCTTCTCATGTCCTCAACCTCAATCCTCAAGATATCAACTCTGCTAAGTGATATAACAAGTTTACTAGAACATGCCTCTGTAAACTCTATCTCAGAATAGACATCACCAAAACATACATAACTTCTTCTAGACTTACTATTTATTCTTTTGATGTTAGTTACATATACTAGATACTTATAAGTATCTCCCATAACCTCAGGTGGTTATAATGCTCAACTAGCCATCTATACCAACTTGATCTTTCTGTTGTTCTTCTATCAGATATCATAAGACATTGCTATGTTGAGATCAATAACAAACTCAGTCATGAATGTAACATATCATCATTGTAGTACTTCCCCATGGGAATATCATTAGCATTCATGCTTCTAACTAATCTTCCAATAATCTCCCCCTTTGGCATTGATGGCAACATAGATGAAAAACATATAGTTTCAAAAATACCAAAAAAAAGACTATTTTAAATCCTCTTTATCAATCATTCTCCTTGATTGATATACCTCAATATGCTTAATACCAAGTTGTCATTCCTCATACTATTCTTATGCCAAACTTCTCCCTTGTTGACATCAATGTCAAATGTAACCAATTTTATTGCATCAAACTCTGTGACAACTAATATTTACTAGCTTGAGTTTCAAAAGACACTATTTAAGAAAATCATCAATAAGAGTCCTAGATGACTCTGTGCATCTCAGATACTCCCCCACTTAAGAAACATCAGCATTTACTCTAGACAAAAATGGCGTTGTGCTACACTGGACTGATGTAATCTTGTGTCTTCTTACTTTGATGTAGGAAGGGGCATAACCCCAAGCATACCTCACAAATACTCAAAAATCTCTTTGGGAAGAAGCTTAGCGAGTATATCTACAATTTTTTCTTTAGTGATTATAGACTCAAATCTAATTTCTTTTTCTACAAATGTTTCTCTCAAAATATGATACTTAGTAGAAATGTTCTTAGTCCTCAAATGCAATACTAGATTCTTAGACATATTTGTTGTGCTTGTGTTGTCACAATGTATAACAATAGGCTCACTAATTTCTATACTTATATCCTTCAAAAACTACTTCATCCACATTACTTGATTGCAATTATTTGTTGTTATAACATATTCTACTTCTACTATACTTTGAGATGTAAAGTCATGCTTCTTTCTTAACCAAGAGACCAATCTTCCTCCAAGAAATAAAGCTCCTCCATTGGTGCTCTTTCTATCATCCATACTACCTGCTCGATCTGCATCAATATAATCACTTAGACTAAAATCATTAGATATTTCATATCATAATCCAAATTCTAAATTTTCTTTCAAATATCTAAATATCCTTGTCATTACTGCATAATCTACTTCTTTAGGATCAACTTAGAATCTTGTAACAATTCTAACTATATTTTCTATATCGAACTTTGTTTGAGTAATATATTTCAATCCTCCTATCATATATTTGTACTCTTCTTCTTAATAGTAGGCATTTCATCCTTTATAGATAACTTGTGTCTAGCTACCATAGGTGTTCCAATGGGTTTGCATGTTTCCAAACCAAACCTTTTCAATAAATCATTTAGGTACTTAGTCTAAAAAATAAAGATTCCTTCTCTATTTTGTACAATCTATAGTCCTAGGAAATATTTCATTTCTCCTATCATACTCATTTCAAAAAATTCTTCATCTCTTCTACAAAATTTTTACTTTCTTCATTATTTCCTCCAAATATAATGTCATTGACAAATATTATTAAGTCATCAAATCATCATCAGTTTCTTTCCAATATAGATTACTATCTACCATACCTTTTCTATATCTAGGCTTTGTCAAATACTTGTCCAACCTCGCATACCAAGTTCTGGGTGCCTACCTCAATTCATACAATGCTTTCCGTAGTCTGCATACTATGTCCTTGTCATCTATCAAAGGACATTCTTTAGGCTACTCAAGCTATACCTCTTCTTCTAGTTCTCCATTCAGAAATGTTGACTTGACATCCATCTGATAGACTTTTAATTTCTTCTATGTTGCATAGGCTATGAATAATCTTACTACTTCTATTCTAGCCACTAGAGCATAAGTCTCTTCATAATCTATTCCTTCTTATTATGACTAACCTTTACATACCAATCTTTCTTTTTTTCTTACAACTTCTCCTTTCTCATTCACCTTATTCTTGAATACCCATTTAGTTCCTATCACATTCTTGTTTTCTAGTCTAGGGACCAATTCCCATGTCTTATTCTTTTCTATCTGATCCAATTTCTCTTTCATAGCTTGTTTCCAATAATCATCTTTGCATGCTTCATCTACATTCTTAGGCTCAACTTGAGATATCAAGCATAGTTCTTGATTTACTTTTCTTGTTATCATCACACCATTGTATTTTCTTCTAATGATCTATTGAAATGGGTGATTCTTTATCATGTTCTTTCCTAAAGTAGGATTTTTTATCTCAACTCTTGGCTCTACGAAAGGTTTTGAGTTTTGTTCCTACCTTGGCTCTCCTTCATTCTACAAATCATTGTTAGTTTCAAGAAACACCTCATCATTCCTTTGCTTAATAACAACATCATCATCTAAATTGTAATCAACTATTCTCTCTTGTATTCTAAACTTCTCATTGATTCTCACATTTGAACTTTCCATAATAGTCTTAATTCTCTGATTATAACATTTGTATAAGACTTTCTTCTCAATGAATAATAAAGAAACATACCTTCATCACTTCTAGCATCAAACTGACCAATGTCATTATCTCTCTTTATGTAACACTTACTTCCAAATATTCTAAAATACTTAATCATAGGTGAGTGACCAAACCACAGTGCATAAGGTGTCTTGTTTGTGTCTTTCTTAACTTGTACTTTGTTCATAGTGTAAACTATTGTATTCATAGCTTCTCTCCAAATGTCTTGGATACATCATTCTCTGCTAACATATCTCTTTCAACTTTTCTAACAAACTTGTTCCTTCTCTCTACAATGCCATTATGTTTAGGGGTTTTTAGAGCCAATAGCTGTCTTTAATTCCATTTTCTTCACAAAACATGTTCAACTCATTTGAAGTGAATTCTCCTCCTCTATCTAATCTCAAAAATTTAATATTCATACTAGGTTCCTTCTCAACTCTATTTTCCAATATCTTAAACTTGTCAAATGCATCAGATTTTTCTTTAAAAAATGTAACCCACATCATTCTAGAAAAATCATCAACTAGAATCATAAAATACCTTTTACCATAGAATTCTCTTGTCTTTGTAGGACTGTTGAGATCTGTGTGTACAATCTCCAACTTCACTATAGTAATAAACTTCTTGCTAGGAAAATAAGTTCTTTTATGTTTTACCAAAACACATTCATTGCAAATTGTGTAAGTAGGCTTTACAATCTTTGGCAAATCTCTAATAATAAACATTTTACTAGTACTTACAATACTATCAAAGTTTATATGACAAAATCTCTTACGTCATAACCAACTATCATCTACCTTAGCATCCAAACATGTCATTTAAGTAGGATTCAAATGAAATACATTACCTCTAGATTTGATTCCTATATTAATTACCTTTCCATCTTTATCTCTGATCATGCATGTTTTTTCTATGAAATACAACTGATAACCTTAGTCTACTAGTTGTCCAACACTCAAAAGATTGTGTTTTAAACCATCGACAAAGTATACATCCTTAGTATTAGTTTTACCAGCCAGAGTTATAGATCCAATACCTTTGACTTGGCATGTTGCATTGTTTCCAACTCTGAAAATTCCTTCATCCTAAATTTTGAAGTCAACAAACCTATTCATATCACTAGTCATATGATGTGAATAACCATTGTCAATTATCCAATTAGATTTTTTCTCAACCTATGATACCAAAGCTACCTTCTCTAGAATTTCTTCTTTATTAGCCACAAATCCAATTTCATAATCACTAGCACTTAATTCTTGTTCATTAGAATCTCTATCTTTTCTAGGCTTATGATTTCCTTTATACCTTTCCTCCCTTTTTAGACACTTAAATGCATAATGAACATATTCATTATAAGTCTTGTTGGTTTTTAGAAATGCTATGGGTTCCAAATTATCCCAATGAGAACAAGATACATCTAGGGGCAACTAACTCCCATATTCAACATACCATTTAGACATTGGGCCAACTATAAGGCTAGACCCTTCTTCTACTTTAGGCTCTACAAAAATTAGGTGGGTGGACCTCACATTTAATTAATATGTTACCAGTACTAAACATATTCCTCAATCTAACAAAGCAGATAAAAATCCTTATATCTCGTAATACTTATGCAATAACGAAGACATGCAATAGCAAATTGTAACTCTATGAAATCCATAAGCTAAGTGAGGGCATCCTTTTTAGCTCTTCAACATGAAAGGGTAAAACATTTGATTAATGATGTTAAATTTAACAAAACCCCAAATATATAGCAATAAGAACAAATGATCCTATAGTTGATCAGTGCCTTATCTATTGGCCAATTCCATGAATCAAATACATACATCAGTGATATCTAGGACATATTTCATACACCCAAACATCAAATCTATCCTATCACTTTGTGATTAGACATCGATGTTCATTAAGACCTCATTCTCATGAAATATCCTTCTCAAATAACTAGCAACCCTATCAACCACATTAAGAATTTATTTGCCCCATTGTTCCAACAAGGAAACATAGATGACATACAACCTTAAGGGGATGCAAATGGGTCTCATTTCTTTGTTCATGAACCACATAAGACTGTAGATTATAGAGATAGGGGATGAGAATCAGAATGAAACTAAAGAAATTTGTACTCACTTGTATTCATTTGTTTGAAAGTATACATTCAAATGCATGAAGTCAAAACATGAAAAACACCTAATAGATCTAAACTTTCTATATTGTCTTTACTACTACTATCATACAAGAGAAAATATGCTAAAGAATGTGGTGTCACAGTGATGAGAACACATCATGACAGGAAACTTGGTTTCACAAATCTAAGAAAGCTCAAGATTGGAACACCTGTGGTATCATAGCAGTGAGTAGTTTCTTCTCCAAAACTAGAACCAAACCCTATAGTGGAGAAAGAAAGAGAATGATATAGGAGAGAAAGAATTCCCAGATCTATTTTGTGTCTGACATGTGTCTACTTGAAATTCCATCTTTTGTTATTGCAAAACTTCTTTCCTTTTTCGACCCATTTGATTTGAATTTTTTTACATCATCATCCTATAACAAACTTGGAAATATGTCTGTTGAATGATGAAAACCTTTGTTTGCCAAAATATCTTAGATGAATCATGAAATTCTGGTAAAAATCTAGGTTTAATCTGAATGAAGGTGACCAAAATTGAGCCCAACTACCTTTTTACCATGTTTTACCAAGCTTCTAACTATATTTTGAATTTTCACCTATTTCATTGAGAAGGCCCCAAATTTTACATTTCTACCTATAATCTAAACTAGTGAATTCTTGTGCAAAAACAAACTCCATAATCAGAGAGTTCATCTTCTCCTAGTTCTAGCGATATATAATATGCATATATATTCCTATAGGAAACCCCTAGAATCTCAATTTGAAAAATCTACCCCTCTTTATGGCTCAAGTCTACACTTCTAAATATTTTAGAAATTTAAATTTTTTAAAAGTTTACACTTTAGAATAGACCATTTATACATTTAAAATTTTCTACCTGACCTTTGGAGAAAGTATTTTAAAATGACATTTTTAAAAATATTTTAGTTATGCCATGACCTTGCACTTTAGGTCAAACCTCCTTTGACTTTTACACCACATGGTAGCATCTGATTTGTCAATCTCTACCACCTCATGTCCATGTGTCATCACCTAATTTGTTCACACTACCATGTTTGTCATGTTAGCATCTTACCTACACCCACCACATCATCATGGACTGGGCCCACTGCCATGTGGTAGCTTGGCACTTGCCTGCATTCCTTATCTTTCTCAAAACTTCATAATGCAAGAATGTGCTAGCCATCAGATCTCACCACATGGTGAAATTCAATGCCTTCATTTTGGGCTCCTGTTATCTCAATGTGGCACTACACAATTCACCTACACCACCACATCATCACCTAGTAATTGCCATCTCAACAGACTGACAGGACTACCATGTTAGCTCTAGTTGGGCCCATTACCACATGTCACTCTTCTACTCATTTAGATATCAACATTGCTATTGAAAAGATTTTCCACCTTGCCACTATCTTGGGCCCACTACCATGTGGCACCAAGGTGCATTCCCACTTTGTCTATCTCCAGAACATCTTGGCAAAGTGAAGCAGCACCCACCATCTATGCCTTCATCTTGAGCTTGCCACATCAGTATCCTAGTCAACATGTTCATTCAAAATTTATTTATGTCACCTCCAACTGGCCATCCATAGTGGGCCCCTTAGAGCATGAGCTTTTCCTTTTAAAAGGTATTGTCTTATAGACAACAAACATATTGTGTGTTTTGATATTTTTTACACTTCAAGTTCCCCAAACTCGGTGCATGTGGGATAAACTCTTTAGTGCTTTGGGTTCCTAATCCATCCATACACACTACCCTTTTGTCTCCTCCACATGTCACTAGACTCTAAAAACCCTATTTTGCTCTATGTTGATGTTGCCTCCTACCTCTTCCATGTGCATTTTCCATCCTACATCTTTGTTTCTCTACCATTGCCTTTCACTTCTAACTACACATAGTGTCCTAGCTATGTCTTCCCTTGTCATGGCCTTTCCTGAGCCTTTTGCATGAACCTATGGTTAGTATGGTCATCTAGGGAGGTGGTGCCTCTTCTTTGCTCTAGTTTTCTCCTCACTAAATTCCCCATGCGATGGATACCAGCTCCAATGTAGCTCTCCTCTTTGACCTTGGACACTACTTCCCATTCACACATGCCTCTATTGATGTAGACTACCTCCTTAGCAAATCATTCATCTCATTGCTGATCAAGAAACCTCTTAATGCCAAGCCACATGGGGGCTCTTTTGTGTGAGTTTTTTGCTACAAGGTCACTATGAAATGTATCACCAAGACCACTATGAGTTTTCCAAAAAAAGCAATGACCTCTTTCATTCTAGTTCATTTAGAATTCATACATTTATTTCTTAGAGCTAGCTTAATTTGGCATTAGCTTAGTCTTTAAAATGTGTGGCACCCACACATTCATTTTCTAGGTGTCCTCTCTGTCTTGCACCATCCTCCAATCGTCTTCATTTCTGTCACATCCCTCCAAAGTAGCAAAAGATTTTGCAACTTTAGTAGCATACAATTCACTGCTATGGCCTTGGTAACCACCATGTAGAGCTTCCATAACAAGGTACTTTATTTGACCCCTACTAATATTTTCATTCTTTAGGTACTCTCTACCTAGTATGATCTGAGTCTTTATTGAATCCATTGCCTCTTCTACTAATTTAAATATTCCCTTGGAGCTTTCCTTGAATTGTGGTGCAATATTTTGGTTGAGACATGATCATCAAAATCCATAGGAACATCAACACTAAGGTTAATTGCAATCTGATCAAGTAAATTTTCCCATATAGAGCCTTCTTTAGGATTGTAAGTAGTAATGAGAAGTGGTTTACAAGGATGCTGAAAACTAATTCCCTCTCTTTCCATAGTATTCACCCCTTCTCTATGAGCATTGAGAATAAATTTGCATATACCTTCTCAAGAAGATTTATCTCATCAAATAATAAAATCTCTTTGTGAGCTTCAGCAAGAAGACTTGGCCGATATACCATTGTTCTAGATTTTAATAGATTTTTCAACATCCAATGTTCCAAGAATCCTATCTTCTGTTACCCCAAGTGGGATTTGCACAAAGGGAGCTTTGATTATCTTTGTCTTTAGTGTATCATCACTATTATATTTCAATTGATTAGCTAGTCTTTCTTCCCACTCTTTATGACACAATAGATCAACATTGTCAATAGAGTATATAGAGAAAATGCCTACTATTTGACCCCCATGGATGGGTAGAATACCTCAAGCTTGCTAGCACAACACCTTTCCCATCCATGTAGACAAACATCTATGTCTTGCATTTATTACATGTATACATACCACTTGATTTGAAAAAGGTATATATGTATATCTAATATTTAGTGAGTTACAATTGCTTCAATCTCTCAAAATATGCACAATCCCACATAGTTATCAACCTAATGTAATTAGTCAAGCCCCAAAGTGGCTCAGCTAATTTTTTTTTAAATTTTCAAACAATTGAATCCTCAAATTGATCTATAGAACATTTGATACCAATTAGATGAAGAATCAATTAGTTTGCATCACTTTTTCAACTTTTTAAAACTCACTTCACCTCTTTCTACAACTTGTCAATTTGGTGCCAGGAGGTCCTTTGACTGACTTTGAAAATTGACAAAAACACCTTATCAAGATCTGAGATCAATAATATTGATTCTCTATTCTGTACACTCTTACCCTATCAAATATCATGCCATGAGGAATTCTCAGTCAAAATATTTTGACTATTGAAGTTGCCCTCTTAGAAGTGCCTATAAGAAAACAAGTCAAAAAACCATAAAATGCTTTCGGAATTGGCTTCAAAACTTGGGTAAATTGACACTTGCAGAGACAAAAACTGGGGTGTTGGTTCACTGTCATGAGGATACTATGAATCTGAAATTAGGACTCATGATGAATAATAGGAAAAAATTGGTGATCAGTTAAAGTGGGCTATTTAGATTTGCAGAGCTGGGAACAATGGCAAAAAACCATTTTTTGCAAATGGAATTGACCTAGAAAGGTGTGAAGACTGATTCTTCAAAATTTGAAAATTGGTATAGTTAAAGAATTTTTAGAGTACAACAGAGTTGTACAATCCATTTGATCTCACTTATCATGGATCTTAAGATATAACATCACAAAAAGGGGTTTTGACAAATCTGCCTTCCTTGACGAGTAAAAAGTTAGAAAATGCATTTGGAATCACATCTAAAAATTGACCAAACAAATTTTTCATAGGCTTAAAATTGAAATATAGCAAGTGCCTAACTCTAAAATGTAGCACAAAAGGAATTTCAACATTTTGGTCAACCTGGGTCAAAATTATAACAAGTAAAATAGGGCCTTCTAGAATTCTAAACATTTTGCATTAGCATGACAATAATAAATGACCAACTTTGAGGGATTCAAAACCTAGTGAAACAGATTCAAAATGACTCAAAATTTGAAACATAGGTTCTATGTTATAAGGCGAAACACTCCCAAAGTAGTGAGTCATGAAACATTATTGGGTGTGAGATATTCAATTGCAAACATAAGCTCCTGTCACTATTTGACACTTAAGCAAAAATGCAAATTTAGAAATTGCTCAAAATGGGTTAGAATGATAGTTTATCATCATGGAACACATAGAAACACTAAATGCAAGGTGTTAGAAACATTAAACACCTCTTATGCTTCAAATGGACATCTGGGTATATCTGCATCAAAAGGTGCTTATAGGGCTTAATTTTTCAATGGTACTCAAAATCAGGGCTTTGATTTTGAGTCCCAAAAAATCCAATATTTAAATATTTTCTTACCTCCTTTCCCTATTCTTACCATAAGGGCTACTTTTTCTTCAATCTTTCTATCTTCCTCAAATCTGTTGTTGCTAGCAAAATCTCCTCTAGCACTTGTGCTTCTTGATAAGTTAGGTCAAATATTCAAGGCATTGAAGGTTGTTTCTATTTCAGTGAATTCTCTAGATTGTCTTAGTTCATTCTCAACTACTTCAAGTCTTCCAAGAAATGTCTCCTTTGTGAAATATTTGGTACATGATATCAACAACTGTATCATCTGAATTGTTGACTTGAATAGTGGTGTTAGAGTCTTCAATATCTTCCATATAACCTCATCATCTTCTTTGGTTCCTCCTTGAGCTTTAATACCTATAGTAATTTTTGATATCCTACCTATATATGTCCTTATTGATTCATCTTCCATCATTTTAGCATCTTGAAGTTCATAAATCCAACCTTTTAGCTTTAATTTCTTAGAGTGTGCATCACCTTCAAAACTATTTTCCCAAAGCTTTCCAAATCAAATGTGAAGTAGCAAGTGATTTTAGCTGATTGTACTTAGTTTTAGGGAGTGCAATCAATAGTACTTCTCTAGCTCTCATGTCACACATCAAAAGATCTCTTTTTTCCTTGATGCAAGTTTCCAAATCCTTTTCTTTGTTCATTGTCAAGATTCATTATCTCAAACCCATAAGCAAAAAATGTGTCTTCATCTTTTCCTTCCAGTTGTCATAGTTTGTTCCATAAAACTTCAAACTATATTTCCTGAACATGTTCACCATGGATTTGCCAAAATTGTTAAACTTTTTCTTCAAGGATCTGAGGCTCTAATACTAATTGTTAGAAATAGTAGTCCATCAAGATAACTTGGGGGGGGCAGGGGGGGGTGAATTAGTAATCCAAAAATTGAAATATTTATCTTGTTTAAACAAACATAACCACTTAACCAAAGTAAATAGTAACCATATAAAGATGCACATAGACAATTACACTAGATATGTTAACTAGGGAAACCCTTGATTAGAGGGAAAACCCCGATGGGAATGATGCCCAAAAAATGATGTACTAATATAAATATTCCTTGTTAGAGGGTGGACCCTATTAAGATTCTATTACAAAATTTAGTACAATGAGTCCCTATTAGGAGACTTGTAATCCCTATTAGGAGATTCCAACCCTATTAGGAGTTGTGGTATAATGTATGTAAAAAGAGCCCACTGCCCAAACATACAATTTCAACTATAGGAAGAGCTCATTTCTCAAACAAGTAATTTATTGTTATCTTCTTCCTTCCTCTATCCTTTCCTCTATCCTATCAACTAGACCAATCATTGTAAGACTTTATAGACTAGGTCATGAGTCTTAGATCCAAATACCAAACCTCAAATCACTTAGCAAAACATCAACAATGAAGTTTCCTTCACTTCGACAATGCTTTGCTCAACTTTGCATTCTACACTCTCTACTGCTTATCATCAATCACAAAGTCATATCATCACATTTTATGATAAAATAAAAAGTCATTCCTTCATACCTAATCCTCAAAACAATTCCCTAAGTTAGCTGTTAGACCTTCTCAATTAGTTATTATAAAGCCACATTAAGAACATGTTACACATAGTGATAACATTGATCTTCTACCTTGAAACTTGAATAACATTCCACATAGACAATATTATGATGAGCAAGCTTAGCCATGTTATTCTTAACATATTTTCTCTATGTCTTCAACCTCATTCCTAAAGATATCAACTCTACTGAGTGATATAGGAAGTTTACTAGAGCATGCCTCTATAAACACTATCTCAAAAAAAACATCACAAAAACATACATAAATTCTTCTAGACTTATCCTTTCTTCATTCAAAATTAGCTACACATACTAGATACTCAAATGTATCTCCCATAACCTCAAGTGGTTATAATTCTTAATTATCCATCCATACCAACTTGATCTTTATGTTGTTCTTCTATCAGATACCATAGAACACTTTTATGTTGACATCAATGACAAACTTAGTCACAAATGTAACATATCATCATAGTAGTACTATTGGAAACAATTGATTAATTTTTTGTTTTCTTTGATGTAACACTAATGTCAAATTAGTTGATAGTTAGTGCATGTCGAGCTCACTTGGTCAGTGAAGATAGTTTTCCTTGTTTACTGAGTGTTCCTGAGTCTACTATATATAGAAGGCAATATCTACCAAGCTCACTTAGGCATCAAAAGAAGTTAAGAAGAAAAGAGTGTTAATCAAGCTCACTTGGTTACCAAAGGGAAAGTTGAATGAAGTTAGTATTAACTAAGTTCACTCATTTACCAAAGAGATTTTGTAAGTTCAAAGTGTTAACTGAGCTTCTGTTGGTTAACATAGTAAATTGCTTTAGAATTAGTTTCTACCAAGTTGGGTTGGCTACCAAAGGATTTTCTTATTTTGGCATGTAAAGCTTAATTATTTTACCTATTGATTCTAGCTAATAGAGGTGATTCATATTGGTTATTCTAATTTTTATTTGAGTTGACTTGACAATTTGAAAGGTATAAGTAAAAGTTCAAGTTGTGATTTTAAAGTGTATGATATGCAAGTTGAATCAATTGAAGAGATAAGAAGAGAGGAAATGAACTTGACCTAGTAATTAGGTATCCTTGTGGATCAAAAAAAAAAAATTTAATCAAGAAGGATTAGGTATGAATCAGAACAATGATCTTTAATCAGCAATTTAGTTGCATCACAATCAGGTCATTTCATTGTTACTCTCTAACCATTGTAGCAGTGATCTAAAATCTCTTAATAGAGTTGGTTTAATAGCCATTTTTAAACCCTCTAACAATGTGTCAAGTCATTTGAATTATTTCAAGACCTCTTCCAAGGCCACTCCAAATGGGGTGATTAAATCCTTTAATAGGGTCACACCTAACAATTTATTTTGTAACCTTTAACAGGGTTGGCTCCTAATAGGGCTCACTTTAGAAGAGTGAAAAATAGTAACTAGTTAAAATTAGTGGCTTTTCCCAAATTGGGTTTCCACATTAAATCCTATGTCTTATGTGTTCATGATATTTCTTTGATTCTTGCAAGTAAATTACTGATAACATCTTAAGATTTGCTAAAGTAATACACACTCTGCATTTACTAAGTTACAACAATTTTTGTATGCTTATCGAGTATCAATAGTAATAAGTTTTATTAGTGTAGATTTTATTTGACATGTAAGAGATCTAGGATTTATTTGAGTAGTAACTAATTCACCTCTCCCCTTTTAGTTACTCCTCTTATATTTCAAATAATTGGTATTAGAGCTTTTGGTGCTTGCAGAGAAGGTTTCAAGGACCTAAGCTAAAAATCAGGATATCTTACAAAAGAGAGATTCCAAAGCTAAATAAAGACAACTTTGCAATATGGCAAGGACTTAGGAGGCTTCATTTGGCTACCATCAGTGATTCAGGATGCAAATATATCGCTGAAGAATATAAAACTCTCACTGAAATATTATTAGTTGAAGATATTTCTGAGAAGAACCATAACATGATGATGATTGATATTGCATTTGCTCTTAGTTATGTTGAATTTGATGAGGTCAAAGACTATAAAACTACTTTTGATATGTGGAACAAACTGAAGGAAATCTATGGAAGAGATGACAATGTAAGAAGAGCCAAAGCATAAAGCCTTAGAGGAGAATTTGATTAGATAAGAATGAGGGAAGATGAAAATATTACAAAATATGTGGAAAGAATTAAAGATAGTGTTAGTGCAATTAGAGCATCTGGAGGAGAAATTAAAGAGAAAAATATTGTAAGTAAAATAATCAAAAAATTTCTTACCATCTATGCAATTAGAGTGTCTACTATTCAAGAAAAGAGATGTGATCCAAATAACAAGATAGGCTTAGATGCCCTAGTAGGAAGATTGACAACTTTTGAACTAGACAATTTTGACAACTATTTTCTTGCTTCCAAGATTATTGAGTTTGCATGTGAAGCTAAACTCTCACTCAAAGAAAAGATAAAGAAAATAAAAGATAATCAATCAGAAAGTGAGGAAGGAGCTAACAAAAGTTTTGATAGTGATCTTGAAATTGTTGAAGCTCTACTTGCAAAGAAATATTCCATGAGCAAAGGAAAGTATAAAGGTAAAATTCCTTTAATCTATTTTTCTTTTGAAGAAATTGACCATATTGCTACCAAGTGTCCAAACAAAGAAGGAAAGGAAGAGATGAAAAGCTACAAGTGAAAAGGAAAGAAGGAATTCAAACGTCACAAATCCTACAAAGACAAAGGTAAGAAAACTTGTTTTATACCTAAAGATTCTAATAATAGTGAAGATGAAATAGTGTATATTGTTGAAAAAGATGAGTCTGATGATGATGGAGATAAGATGGCACTTGTCTCTCATGTTATTAAAAATGACACATGGATCATAGATAGTGGATGTTCACAACATATGACTAGAGATAAAACTAAGTTTGAACATTTTGAACACTATGATGGAGGTAGTGTAAGGTTTGGGAACAATGAACCTTATTGCATAAAAGGAAAAGGTTGTATCTCATTAACCAATGAACTTGTATGTGACAATGACTATTGGGTTGAATGACTAAAACATAATTTACTGAGTGTGACATAGTTGAACAACATTGGATTCAAGGTAGAGTTCATGAATGGCAAGGCAAGATTATCAAATAACCAAGGAAATTTGATTGGATCAGGTAAGAAAATAAAATGTAACCTATTTTATCTTGATCTTGGTGATTATTCATGCTTTATTGCTCAAGTAGAAGAAAGCTAGCTATGGTATAGAAGACTATGTCATGTAAAATTTGATAATATGGTCAAGATAAGAAAACTCATAAGAGTAAGAGGTCTTCCTAGTTTGAAGAAACCTAATGTTGGATTATGCAAAAATTTCCAAATTGGTAAAATGGGAAAGACTAGTTTTAAGTGCAAAAACCACCAGTTAGAAGATGTCTTGAAAATTGTGCATACTAATTTATGTGGACCCATTGGAATAGAAACTTATAGTGGAGAAAAAAATTTCATACTTTTTGTTGATGATTATTCTAGAATGATGTATGTTATGTGTCTCAAAGAAAAATTAGAAGCTTTTGAAAAATTCAAATGGTATCTAACTAGAGTAGAAAAAGAAATTGAATAAAGATTGAAATTTTTAAGGTCAGATATAGATGTTGAATTCATCTCAAATGAATTCAATAATTTCTACATTGAAAGGGAAACCAAAAGACAAGTATCAACCCCTAGTACTCTTGAGTAGAACGAAATAGTTGCAAGAAGAAACAAATCCATCATGGATTGTGCAAGGACACTAATAATTGAAAAGAATGTTGATATCAACTACTAGAAAGAGGAATCAAACAAAACTCCTTATTAACTATGGTATGGCTACAAACTCAATATAAGTTATTTAAAAGAATTTGGTAGGAAATGTTATATCTTGAAAGAATCTAGAAAAAGAAAATTTGATGTAAAAGGTGATGAAGGTATATTTCTAGGATACTCCTACAAAAGTAAAGCATACAAATGTTTGAATTTGTCCACTCACAAAATCATAGAAAGTGCACATGTGAGAATTGATGAGTTTGCAGAAAGGATTGAAGAATAAAGCAAAAAGGAACTAGAAGATTATAAAAGATTTTTCTAATACAAACCTAATACATTGCCAAACACATTTGACAAAAAGGAGACTTCATCTCCCAAGATCTCCAAGTCTCTAATAGTTACTGAGTTGCAAGAAGTGTAAATTCAGTCACAGGGACCTGAGTCACATTCAAAAGCTACTAAGTTAATGCATACCAAGTCTAAAGAACCTGAGCCATAGATAGAAGGACCCAAGTCTAAATTTGAGATCCAAATGAAGATAGTGCAATTCATTCTAAAATCAACAAACTTGTATTGGCTAAATATGCCAAAAAGCATCATGTACCCAATCAAATCATTGGTGACAAAACAGATGGAACAATGACAAGAAGAAAACTAAAAGGTACATGTTTACTTGCTCAATTTGAACCTAGAAGTGTTAAAGATGCACTAGAAAATGAAAGTTGGATTGAGGTTATGAATGAAAAAATAGAATAGATAGAGAAGAATAAAGCTTGGACTCTTGTACCTAGGTCCAAAGATAAAAATGTGATTGGTACAAAATGGGTATTTAGAAATAAGTTGGATGAAGATGGAAAAGTGTCAAGAAACATAGCAAGAATGGTATGTAAAGGCTATTCTCAAGAAGTTATTGGTTATGGTGAAAAATTTTCCCCTATTGCTAGACTAGAAGGTGTTAGGACTTTATTGGCTTATGCAACTCATAGAGGATTCAAAGTATATCCAATGGATGTTAAATCTACATTCTTGAATTGAATTATTGATGAGGAAGTCTACATTGAACAAATAGAAGGTTTTTTTGATCTAGACAAAAGGAAAATGGTTCAAAAATTATAAAAAACACTATATGGTCTAAAACAAGCTCCTAGAGCTTGGTATGAAAGATTAGATAACTATTTGATGCAGATTGGTTTTCAAAGAAAAAATGATAGTAGTAGCCTATATATCAAGGAAGGACTAGATAAGAAGATTGTGTTTGTAAAAAAATTTGTGAATGATACTCTATTTACATGAAATGATGAATTATGCAAAGCATTCTCAGAACAAATGAATAAAGAATTTGAGATGTCCATGTTTGGTGAAATAAACCTCTTTGTTGCATTTCAAATATAGGAGAACAAGAATGGTATCTATATCACTCAATCTAAGTAAAGAGATACTCAAGAAGTTTGGAATGGAGGATTCAAAACTACTTGGAAACCCCATGTGTACTAGACTTTAGCTTACCAAAGATGATGACTCCAAAGAAATAGATTAGACCTTATATAGATCAATGATTGGAAAATTATAGTATGTAGTACATACAAGGCCTAATATTGCTTTAGTAGTTGAGATAGTGGCAAGATTCTCAGCTAAACCTAGAGAAAAGCACATGATGGAAATAAAAAGAATCTTGAGATATCTAAAAGGCACTGAAGACTGTGGCTTATGGTACAAACTTGGAGGTAACCTTGACCTAAGAGTATTTACTAATGCTAATTGGGCAGGAAATCTTGATGAGTAGAAAAGCACTAGTAGTAGAGAATTCTTTCTTGGGAAAAGGCTGGTATCTTAGACAAGCAAGAAGTGAAATTGCACATCTCAATCCATAGCAAAAGCAAAATATGTGGTAGTAGTAGTAAATTGCTCTAACACTATTTGGTTAAAACATTTGTTGGAAGGAATGAAGGTTGAAATCAAAGAGCCAATAGTGATGCATTGTGATAACACCAATGCAATCAACATATGAAAGAGTCTAGTGATGCATTCCAAAACAAAGCACATTGCTATAAAATATCACTTTGTAAGAGAATTAGTATAGGAAAAAGAAATCAGATTGGAATGTGTGCATACAAAAGAACAAATTGCTAATATATTCACAAAACCATTACCTAAGGATGTATTTTTGAATCTAAGAGGTAAGTTAGGGGTCATTCCCCTATCTAAAGCTCACTAAATAAAGTCTAGTAATGCAACAATAGGATCTAAGTTGAAGATGAATCAATTGATGTAGTATTGACAAGGACATATTGAAGATGAATTTGTACTCAATGTACATGGCACTAACCAAAATCATGTTTGGCATGTTTTGTCAAAGAGGGAGAAGTTTACTATGATATTTTTCTAAAATTTTATAGAGGAAGAAGTTAAATAGTTCATGCATAGAGGGAGAATAATATAGGAGAAGTTTTTTGTATAAAATCAAAGAGGGAGAAACTTTCTAATAGACAAAGTATTGTTCTCAAAATTTTATTATGCTATGACATGTTATGTTGCCACCAATTCCAAATAGGGAGATTGTTTGATACAATTGATTAATTGTGTGTTGTCTTTGATGTTACAAAAATGTCATATCAGTTGACAATCAATGCATGCTAAGCTCACTTGGTTAGTGAAGATAGTTTGCCTTGTCTACTGAGCATTCCTAAGTCTACTCTATATAGAAGACAACATCCACTGAGCTCACTCAGGTGTCAAAGAAAGTTTAACTAAGCTCACTCAATTAATGAAGGGAAAGTTGAATGAAGTTAGTATTAACCAAGTTCACTTAGTTACCAAAGGGTTTTTGTAAGTTTGCAATGTTAACCAAGCTTTTCTTGATTAACACAAGAAATCACTTCAGAATCAGTTTCTACTGAGCTAGGTTAGCTACCAAAGGATTTTATTATTTTGTCATGTAAAGCTTAATTATTTTACCTATTGATTCTAACCAATTTAGGTGATGAATATTGGTTATTCTAATTTGTATTTGAGGGGATTTGACAATCTGGAAGGTATAAGTAAAAGGTAAAGTTGTTATTTCAAAGTGTATGATATGCAAGTTGAAAGAATTCAAGAGATAAGAAGAGAGGAAGCAAACTTGAACGATAATCAGGTATCCTTGTGGAGTAAAAAAGTGTTATTCAATTAAGAAGGATCAGATATGAACTAGAATAGTGATCTATAATTAGCAATTTAACTGCATCACAATCAGGTAATTTCATTGTTATAGTCTAACCATTGTAGTAGTGATCTAAAATATCTTAACAGAGTTGGTTTAATAGCCATTTGTGAATCCTCTAACAAGGTGGAAATTCCTTTAAATTTTTCCAAAAGCTCTAGCAAGGCCACTCCTAATAGGGTGATTAAATCCTTTAACAGGGTTACACCTAATAGTGTGTTTTGTAACCTTTAACAAGGTTGGCTCCTAACAGGGATCACTTTAGAAGAATGAAAATAGTAACTAGTTACAATTGGTTGTTTCTTCCAAATTGGGTTTCCACATTAAATCCTAGTTTCTTATGTGTTCATTTTATTTCTTTGATGCTTGCAAGTAAATTACTAATAACATCCTAAGATCTACTAAAGTAATACACACTCTGCATTTACCAAGTTACATCAATTTTTGTATGTTTACCAAGTATCAATAGTAATCAATTTTATTAGTCTAGATTTTATTCGACATCTAAGGGATCTAGGATTTATTTGAGTAGCAACTGATTCACTCATCCCCTATTAGTTACTCCTCTTATATTTCCAACAAACACTCCCCCATAGGAATATCATCAATATCCATGCTTCCAACCAATCTTCCAACAAGAAGGACCTCTAAAGAAGAAGGTGAGAGTGATCAAACAACACTTAAGAAAGCTACACCTAAGAAGGTAGCTACTCATGTGATCACCATAGAGAGGAAGTCAAAAAGTAAATTGAAGTTTTGGGATGATGTTGAATAAGAGGAAGAAAACACTCCTATGATTCAACTAAAGAAGCCCCAACTATACTTTAAGCAATGGTTGAAAATATTGAAGGAAGATAGCACTATGTTAGGATTCAAGTATATCAAATATTAATCTAGAGGTAAGGAGGAGTAGAAAAATATATAGGATTTTTTGGTCGAAAAGATGGCTAAACAAAAATATGATCCAAATGAGACAAAGATCTAAACTCCATAAGTGTCACTCAAGGAAGTGATAAAAAGATGGAAGAATACTATAAAAATAGATAAGTATACGAGAGAATTTTTTTTGAAGAGAATCATGCACTACTTCTCAAAAGAAGAAATCGAGGAGGCCATGAGAAGGCATGAAAATAGTTAGACTTCTAGATTCAAAGCATTTCAAATTCTCCCAATAATATAGAATATGTTTTTCAATCCACAACAAAGTTGTCAAAAACCATTTTTGAGGAAGAGAATAAGATAGAAAAAGATGAAGAGCTAGATGTACAGACTATAGAAGAGTCAGATATAAAATTGGTGGCACCTAAAGTGATTGCCTCTCTACCCTCTACTTGAAGTCAATCCATTGCTTCATCTAGTGTAGAGAAGATAGATAAGGAGAAAGAATTTATTCCATCCACCAAAGTAGCAACAAATAAGAAAATTTATAATGCCTCTTATACATACTTAGCTAAGAAAAGTTTAGAAAATGATGAGGACAAGGTTGACAAAAGAAGTAAAGAAGAATTGAAGAGTCAACTGAGTGGAGAAGTGAAGAAGATGGAAGAAAAAGGGAAATAAATCATAGTTTCTCTAAGTGCTAAGGGAAAGGAAAAGGAATAGGTTCCTAATGAGATTAACCTTGATACTAAGATTATGATTCCAAATTGGGATCAATCCAATATCTCTGTTGAACACATGGATATTTTTAGTGAATTATGGAGGAAAAGAGTATAGTAGAGGAAATTGAAATAGAACGGGATAGAGGAAAGGTTCTTGAAGACATCAAGAACATATTTTTGGACATAATACAAATTGAGGTAAATAATAAGGCCTCTAGTATTGAGCAATTAATTGATATTGTACATAAATTTGATAAGGATATAGATGACCATGATAAAATTTTGCAAAGGGGAAAAAACAAATTGAAAATAAAATTTTGGAGAGTGTAGCTAAGAATATTTTCATTGATCAAGTGGAACTATCCACTTTCATTGATACTCTAGAGGGAGTTGTAAGTAATATTGTCTCCTTATTCAAAAAAATTATATGATAATTTTCACCAAGGAAATAAAGGATGAATTGACTAATATTAATAAAGACTTGAAGAATAGTTCTAGTTAGTTAGCACTTGACCCGAGTTCCAGCTCCAATAATGTTGTGAACATTAGATTTTTCATAGGTTTATAGGCAAAGTTACTAAGGGAGGAAGCAAGAATCAGGGAAAAGATATTAGATATTAAAATTATGATACTTATTCACATGGATGTTATGTAGAAACATCTTTCACATGACACAAATATTTTAGTTGTAGATCTCATGATGGAGCTATAAGTTGATCTACATATTTTGAAGGTATTGCAAGGAAATTAGGATAAAACTATGTCCTTAATTTTGAAAGCACATCATATTTCGTCAATCTTTTTGGTATTACCTTGTGAGGATATGTTTATGGCACTTGTAACAAAAAAAAGGGTTAAAATATAGTAGATAATATATAAGAGGGAAAATATAGAGGAATATGTACAAGAGAAATGTATATGTATGTATATATATATAGAAGATGACTGTATGTCCTGTTAAAGATTTTTTTTTTTGCAAAACCCAAAATTTAATTTAATTGTGATTGAGTCATAGTTTTTAGTTCAAATAGAGTTGTACAACCAAGCACATGCAAAGGGAGAGTTTGAAAGAAAAAAATTGTTTAAGAGATTTTGAATTGTTGATAAAACTACACAAGATAAGTGTTTTTGTTAGTAATGCCAAATTGGAAGATTTTTGACCATATGTCAAGACATATTGTCAATTAGTGACAAAACACTTAAGTCATCTAGGAAGGTTGGCTAAATATTGCAACCAAGATTTCCATTAGACAATATGTTTCAGTGTAGCTCGAGCAGTTCAAGGATATATCATGTTAACCAAGCTCCTAGTATAAACCAATTTACTAGTGTTACTAGTGTGATCCAAGTTCCTAGTGTGAAAAAAGTTCATAGTCCTTGCCAAGTTCTTAGTATGAACTGAGCTACTATTTCATGTTAGTATGCTCTAGTATCACCCAAGGTCCAAAGTATTACATGAGCATCTATTGTTATCTGAGTGCTAGAGTATCACCCAAGTTCACTGTATTTTGTGAGCATTAGCATAACACCAAAGTGCACAACATTTATTGAGCATTAGCATTTGGCCAACTGAAAGGTATAATTTAGTTATTATGAATTTTTATTTTGTGTTAGATGACTTGGTATGAAGTTATTGTTTGATGGAAATATAAGGAAGGTAAATTAGTTTATGAAATAAAATAAAAATGAGAGACATACATAAGTGAAGAAATTACAAATGAATAAGGAATATAAAAGAGTAGTTTGATTAGCAGGATACTTAGCAATATAAGGGAAAATTAGAGAGTTATCCATCACAACAAGGTGATTTTATTACTCAAAGTAGATTTTTTACAAAAACAAGTTGTAATGCAAAGATTAATCTACTAATTCATCCTAATAGGTGCATTAGTCAAATCCTCTAACTGGGTAGAAGCAAGGAGTTGGGTCTAAATTTCATGAAAGTCCATGGATTGAGTTCATGCTCTTTTAGAAATGGGTACCCATTTTAGGCTCAAGTGTCCGATCCAAAATTTTAAAAATGGGTACCCATTTTTAATTTTCAAAAAACGGGTACCCATTTTTGAAAACATAAAAAAATTGTACTTTTTAGAAATAGGTACTCGTTTTTTACTTTTAAAAAATGGGTACCCATTTCTAAAAATTTAAAATTTTATTTTTTGGGGAGATTTTGTATGCCAATTTGACTTTTTCAAAACAGGTACATGTTTTTTGAATTTAAATAATGGGTACCCATTTATTACAATATTGGGTGGGATTTTTTTCTCCTACCTCAGATTTTGGTTTGGGATAGGCTTGGCAAGACCAAGCCTATGCCTTGACCTCTCAAGATTTGGCTAAGGCATTGAACTAACAAATTTACACCTTGCCATAATTTTTAGAGGGTCTTCCCAATTAAATTTTTTAATGAAACAAAAACCCATTAGAGCTCTCACTATCCTGATTTTAGAAATATAAATTTTATAGTGCTATGATTTTATTTACTATTTTTGCATTATTTTTAATGAAAGGTGGTACCTAAATGTAAAATAGTGAAGTTCACTAAAACTTTAATAACTTTTTTATTTTATAATTTTTCTCAAATTAATTTATATGTCATTAATCTACATACAATTCTTTTGAGGTTAAATTTTTTTTTTTTTTTTTGAAAAAAGTTAGATTTTGATCAATTTATGTGGTCTGTACACAAGAGGTTTTAAAATTCACCTTTATAGCCAATTAATAATTAATAAAAAAATTATCCAATAAAAAATTAAAGAAAAAAATTGTCATCAATCTTAGGTATATTTGGTAATTCCCTTGAAAAGGATTTGTGAAAAATCATTTATTTGTGTCAAATTATGTTGTTTGTACATGAGCGTGATATGGTCTTGAAAGAGGCATATTGAAAAAAGTGGATTTTAAAGATCATACCAAAAAAAAATCTATCATATGGGTACACAAATAAATTACATATTCAAAAACTAGATTCCAAACACTAAAATTTTTATTTCAATAGTCTTTTAATATTTAATATCTAAATGCCTCAAATTTTGACATTAATTGATAAAAAATTTCAAAAATAGGAAAAACACTTCCAATTTTTGGTGAAAAGTGAGACCCAACTTCTTGCACCGACCCAACTAAGTGGACCTAAGATTCTTTTGTTGAATCTCCTAATAGAGTACATACTTCACTATATTATAAAACACATTTACAAGGTGGAACTAATGTTCCTTCATACTCCTAATAAAGTAGATCACTAGAAGTGATCAATTGTAAGCTCTAATATAGGCCAACTTTATTACTATAGTAGTGAAGCATTATTGGCACCATCCCCACCCTAGTTTTATCTTCTTCTTGGAGGGTTTATAGGTTACCAAATATTGTGTCAAAGTGTTATTATGTTGATTTATTTATTTTTTTATATTTATGCATGATAATAGATTAGATAATCTAATAAAGTATAAAAGAAGTATTTTAAGTGTGAAAAGTTTTAGTGGTTCTTGATACACCCCCCTCTTAGTCACTAGTTTGAAATCACATTTCAAACAATACCCATTTTGAAATAGGTGCCCATTTTGAAAAAAACATTATAGTTACTTTTTGAGTTTAGGATAAAATACTTGAGCCTAAAGAAAGTACCTATTTTTTAATAAATGGGTACCTATTTCTAGCTACAAAGTTTTTTCCTTCTTAACTTTCATGGTAATGATCATCAATTTATTGCATTTACCCCACATCCTTGATCTTTACAATATTATTCTACTTGGTTCTCCTTATTTTTTCATCAACTAGATCATCAACAATCAAATCAATCAGTGACATTAGCATAAATAAACATTGTACCCATCCTTTAAATAGAATTTTTTTTAATCATTCCTCTAGAATCTTCCATGTTTTTTAACTTAATCACAATCTTTAGATCATCATCAAGTTTTTGTTTGTTGGATCTAGATGCTTATGATATACACTTTCACCTTAAAATTTATGCTCCATTTCTAATTATTAAATATCCTTCATTAGGTCTTCTTTCAATTTCTCCAGCCATTGATCTTGTAACAAATTTTCTCCTTATATTTGAAACTCCTCAAACTATCTTTATTTTCATCAAATGTCAGCATTAGATTAAATCTTTTCTTAAACTATTCCTCCTTCTTCTACTTGACTATCATTACATCTCACTCAATCAACACTAGACTTAGTTAACATTTAATTTGTTGAGTTGTCACTATACATTCTACATCTCTTCTTGAGGTTTTCAATGACAACTATAGTGGCTTAGTTAATACTGCATTCCTTCATTCATATGCCAAACTATCTAGCTAATACATGATTTCAACTCTTAATCAAATGACATAAAAAAAAAAAAAAAAAACCAACATTATACTATGAGATTTCAACTCACTCAAGTGCCCATTGAATGCCATGCCCTTATAAACACTTACATCATCATTATTTCTTTAAATCCTCTTTATTAATTAAATGATATGACACTCTATTGAATCAACATAATGTTTAACCAACATAGGTTTGACATCAATGACAACACAACAACTGATATGAATCTTCCATATATAGTAATGACATTATTAGTTGGGGTTAACAATATCTTTCTTTGACATTGATAGCAACACATAAATACATAAGATATTACATTACATAACCTTACATAATGAAACATAAAATGTTAGCACATCTTTAGCTTTCTGACTTCATTCAAGTACTCTAAAATAGGTTCAACATTAGTGCCATCTCAGTGTCTACTTTGACCTATTCTACCCCTTTGGGAGTACTATTCTTATTCAAAAATCTATACAACTAACTATTCAATTACACCCCCTTAGGATATAATCTTCAATATTTTTTACTCTTTTCTTTGGCAACAATATTTCAATCATCCTTATAATATTCTTCCAATAATTCCATTCTAACTCTCTCCCCATTACTCATCTCCCCCTTT
Source organism: Cupressus sempervirens (assembly GCA_028749045.1). Lineage (NCBI taxonomy): Eukaryota > Viridiplantae > Streptophyta > Pinopsida > Cupressales > Cupressaceae > Cupressus > Cupressus sempervirens. Next base: position 234,446,977 of record CM053783.1, read on the forward strand.
GACAACAATGTTATAGGTAACTATAAATCTCAATGAGAAACCTATAAAACCATGTAGTAATACTTTATATCTTCCATGTATAGATTTTATCAACTTCACTACAATCACTTTCATAAATTTAGGAAAAATCCCTAAAGAGTGAACTCTAACATAAACTCCACATATCTATTCTAATAATCCATGAATTGATGCAACATGAATATTCTCCTATTGAATCCTAGCTTAAGGGAAGGACCCCTATCTTACCTATTCTATATTCAAAAGAATTCTAAGGAAATGGTTTCATGAATATATCTACAAATTTTCCCTTACACTTCACATACTCCATTCTCACTTATTTCCCTTGACCTTGCTTCCTTAAGTAATGATATTTAATATATATGTTCTTGGTCTTTTACATGCATCATAGGATCTTTGTAAGTGTTTATAGAACTTTTGTTGGCATGATAGATAGTAACAAGTTCAATTACTTCTTCTTCTATTCCTTCTAATAGTTCTTAATACATACAATATTTGAAAAATTAATAGTAGAAATAACATACTCAACTTCAACAATACACTGAGATATTGTATCTTTCTCAACCATGTAATAAGTATTTCTAATAAAAAGAAGGCTCCACTACTACTACTAGGGTATGTGCAGGATAATGGTAAACCAAACTATGACCTTAAGTGCAGGTGAAAAACTAGCAAATCAGTGTTATGTCAACTTGACACATAATTTTAAACTGGTTCTGCAATTTATATCTAAAATTTGTAACAAAATAATCTATAGGAAATTGAATGTAGTTTCTAAACTACTAGGTCTTATCTAGAGAGAAAATTATTTCATTGGTCAAAAGTTTGGATTTTAATGCAGTACTAAAAAAAATTTAGTGTGAAAATAAAAAGTAGATGTATGTCTAACCACCTTAATCAAAATCAAATGATAGTAGTTTTTAATATAATTATAGGTATAAAAAGTAGACTCATGCTTAGATGTGATGCATATTTTTTGTTATTTTTATTATAAATAATTAATTAATTATGAATTTTCTACTATACTATTTTCAGAATTTAAAAACTCCCATGTCTGACCACCTTAACTAATTCAAAAAAATTCAATTTTTTTCCCTTATACTAGTCAAAGCATAGAATGTGACAAATCTTTTAGATTTCAAATATCCTATATGGTTTTAAAGTTATAGCTATTTTTCAATCACTATTGCAATCAACATTTGTAGCTAACTCCATTAGAAAGTAAGTAATAATTACTTATTTAACTCATAATTTGATAGATGTTATATCGATGGAAAGCTAAGAACTTTCTTAAGAAACCCTTTTTATTTCATCCAATTTAGATGAAAAAAAGTTGTCAACCACATTGTTAAAGTAGAAAACACACTACAATTGGTCAAAAACACATTTTTGGGATGATTTTGGTGTTGACAATGGAGGGATGGCATCCAGAGAAAAACCAAGCCTAATCGAGTACTCGATTGTATTGGGTACCTATTCTCAAATCAAGTACCCATTTTTAAATTGAATACTTGTTTTTATATTTTAAATTTTTATTTTTAAAATTTTTTTCCAAATTGTTTTATAATATTATGACACATCTCTAGGATAATACATTTTTAAGAGGCTTTAAAAACCTTAACCATACATATAATGGTTCCAAAGGATCAAAAGGGATCATAAGGTAACCTTTGACACTCTTTAACCCATTCAATCACAATATGTGTGCTTCTGGATCCTAGGACTCCTAACCACATAAATGATGTGATCTAATGAATCAAAATGGGCCTTAGAATACCCTATGACCCTTTTTGACCCATTTGATGATATTAAGTGTGCTTAGGGGTCATCAGATACATTTTTAAACCACTTTCGTCTCATTCAATAGCATAATATATATTCCTAGGACCCCTAGGAATGTATTTTCTTATTTAATGAGTCTAAAGTGGTCACAGAGAACTTTATGGTCCTATTGGATATATTCAAACACATAACATATGTTCCTAGGGGTACTAGGACCCCTACGAACCTATGACCCCTTTTGACCCATATAAATTATTTTAATATTTCCCTAGGAGTCATAGGAGACCTAGAGACATATGTTGTCTTGAAATGTGTCAAAAGGGGTCATAGGTTATACTATGCACCTTTCGACTCATATAAATGATTATAAAATGTCCTTGGAGTCTTAGGACCCCTAGAGACATATGTTATATTGAAATATGTTGAAAGGGGTCATAGGTTATCCTATGGCCCCTTTCAACACATATAAATGATTATATTATGTCACTAGGGGTCCTAGGACCCCTAGAGACATATGTTGTAATGAAATGTGTATAAAGGGGTCACATGTTATTCTATGACCACTTTTGACCTATATAAATAATGATAATATGTTCCTAGGCATCTTGGGACCCCTAGAGACATTTGTTGTAATAAAATGTGTCAAAAGGCTTCATAAGTTATCCTATGACACCTTTCAAGTGATATAGACAATGATAATATGTCCCTGGGGGTCCTTGAACCCCTAGAGACATATGTTATAAAAAAAATGAGTTGAAAAGAGTCATAGGTTATCCTATGACCCCTTTCAACCCATATAAATAATTATAATATATCCCTAGGGGTCCTTGGACCCCTATACATGTATCTTGTCATGAAATGTGTCAAAAATGCTCATAAGTTTTTGTATGACCCCTTTTGACCCATATAAATGATTATAATATTACCCTAGGGTCTTGGGACCCCTAGAGACATATTTTGTCATGAAATGTGTCGAAAGGGGTCATAGGATAACCTATGACCCCTTTTGATCCAATAAATAATTATAATGTGTCCCCATGGGTTCTGAGGCCCATAGAGACATATGTGATAATGAAATATGTCAAAAGGGGTCATAAGTTTTCGTATGATCCCTTTTGACCAATATAAATGATTATAATATGTCCCTAAGGGTTCTCAGACCCCTAAAGACATATGTTGTCATAAAACATGTCGAAAGGGTTCATAAGGTTATCCTATGACTCCTTTCAACCTAGATAAACAATTATAATATGTCCCTAAGGGTGCTAGGACCCCTAGAGATATATGTTGTAATGAAATATGTTGACAAGGGTCACAGGGTATACTATGATCCCTTTTGACCCATAAAAAGGACTATAATATGTCCCTAGGGGTCCTAAGACCCTTAGAGACATATATTGTCATATTTTTTTTTGAAAACCTATGACCCCTTTTGACCCATATAAAATATTATAATATGTTCCTAGGGGTCCTAGGACACCTAGAGACATATGTCGTAATGAAATGTGTCAAATGGGGTCATAGATTATCTTATGACCCATTTTGACTGATACAAATAATTATAATGTCCCTAGGAGTCCTAGGTCCCCTAGGGTCATATGTAGTGATTAAACATGTCGAAAAGGTTCATAAGGTTATCTTATGACTCCTTTGACCCCTATCAACAATTGTAATATGTCTCTATGGGTCTGAGGACCCCTAGAGACAGATGTTATGAAATGTGTCAAAAAGGGGCATAGGTTATCCTATGACCCTTTTCAACCCATATAAATGATTATAATATGTCCTAAGGGTTCTTAAGACCCCTAGAGACATATTTTGTAATTAAATGTGTTGAATGAGGTCATAGGTTATCCTATGATCCCTTTTGACCTATATAAATAATTATAATATGTCCCTAGGAGTCTTAGGCCCCCTAGGGACAAATATTGTCATTAAACATTTTCAAAGAGGACATAAAGTTATCCTATGACTACTTCGACCCATATAAACAATTATAATATGTCCCTAGATGTCATCGAACAGCTAGAGACATATGTTAGAGTTGATGAAATCCAACTCTAAAGACACCCAAGATCACCTGCATGCAAAAACCTGTCAAAGGGAAGCCAAGGAAGGAAGAGCGTGGAGCTAGGGAAAAAATTTAAAAGGACATGGGAGAGAAAATATGAAAACACAAAAAAATATGTATTTACAATATGCTAAAGATTATGATAAGTGATATAAAATACAATAAGGTAGCTTGAATATAAAGACCTCAAGGAATCTCCTAGAAGAAGCTAGAAGATGCTAGGAGATAAGTGTGACAACTAAGCATACATCCAAATTAGATGGAGAGTCATCAAACAAGGTGAGAGGATAAGTATGACTTAGGAGAGAACAAATTCTCATATTTTCAACAACTTATAACAAACTCCTAGGCTACAACTAATTAATAAAATGCATTTACCTAAGTAAGCTTAAGTAAATAGAATAAATTATTAATTATTAATTATTTACTCTAACACCTCCCCTTAAGTGAAACTTAGGGAAATGCCTTAACCTCACAAAACTAAGAAATGTAGAAATGGGTCTTGGCAACAAGGCCAAGTTAGGTACCCATGTACAAATGCAAAAGAATGCAACCTCTAAAAATGAGGAAAGAGAGAAAACCAAGTGGGAAAAACCCTCCCCCAAAAGAGGTAAGAACCTAGTGAAGAACTAAAGAAGCCTCCAACTAGGGAAATGTCTCCTAAAATAGGAATGAAGAGTGATCATGAAGAGCATCATTGAAGCATAAAGAAGCCGAAAAAACTCTGTCATCAAGAAGAAATTGCTATTTTGAAGAACCTCCATGGAAGAAGAAGGCATGAACCGAGCATGTCTATATGGTAGATGATCCATCTCACCAAAATGCATAGGTGAAGAAGCCACAAAAACACTATCATCAAGAAGAAACTACTGATCTAAAGAACCTCCATGGAAGAAGAAGGCATGAACCAAGTGTGTTTATATGGTAGATGATCCATCTCACCGAAATGCATAGGTAGCCAGCCATTGCAATTGCCTTATATATAGGATCAACTACTGAATACATAGTCCACACTATTGAATCATCGAACTACAAATGCATTATAGTAATAGCATAACCCTCCCTTAATGTAGACAGGGTGAGATGACAAGCAACTAAGAAGGTTGACCAAAAATCTCTTGTACATGAACCAATAATGAGAAAAGTGAAAGAGGTGCAAACACCTATAAAGACATGATCAAAATGACATTGCATGGGGCTAATGTCATGGAAGGGATACTCACTTGACAAAGGGAGAAGACCTAAAAAAACAAACAACTATCCCTCCATGGTGCTTTATAAAAATAGTGCATGTACAACTAACTCAAAAACAATGTTCATGAAATTGGATGTAAAAGTGATACTTTATACCAGTGCATATACAAAAGAGCTTAAAAATGATGTCTACAATAATAAGAATAAAGAAAAAACTAACAGAAAAGAAAGTACAACCTTAAAAAAAAGAAACTATGCCAGGAAAATGATCCTCAAACTTAAAACACACAAGATATCCACCATATAGAAAAAATACTAAAATTATGATAGAAAGAGAATAGGCTAGAATCTAAGGAAAAAGATCACATTTTTGAAAAAATGACAAAACCAGCTTTCCAAAAATATAACATTTTCAAAAAACTGATATGGGATGCAAAAGAAATGCATGTTGGAGTCAAAAACATAACTTCGGACTTCAACTAAAAAAAAAAGTAATAAAACTACATCAAAACCTAAAAATACCTACACTAATGTCTCCATTTTAGAATCATCTTTTCAATGCTTCTTTCAGATCGAAAAAATACCTCTGCATGCTCAAGTTATGGTCAAAAAATTGCAAGTAGGTCAAAAAGGACCTAGGAGAGGTGCAAGGGGCACATGATGCAATGACATCATGTTAATGTCAGCAAATCACAACATTAAATTTGATGGCTTAAAGGATATCATAGCAAAAATAGAAACCACATGGATGCCATGTGGAAGATAAGATGATGTGGTAGGGTCCACATGTCAAAGTGGCACATGACACCTAGGCCACATGTCACTTGTGGGTTTGTTGTGACTAGGTAGAAAAGCCATGCAGGCACTAATTATAATGGGTGGAGGTGACTATGCAAAAAAATATGCGTGTCATTCCTAAATGTTCCATGAACTCTCCACTTGAGCAAGTTGACACAGGAGGTGATGCTGATGAAGGAGGAGTGGTGGATGAGCATAGAACCTAGGGAAAGTGGTAGGAAAAGGTGGCACCACTGACAGAGGAGGTAAGAGCTAGGGGCACTGCCTATCTATAATGGCCCACTAGTGGAGGCCTCACGGTAGTGTCATCATGGTAGCACTATTGGTTGTGGCCACCTGCAGGCTATGCCCTAGTGGGGCTATGGTGGAGGCTTGGCAATGTGGCAAATTTTTAATTTTAAAAAAAATTTCTATAGAATTTCATTAGTACAACCATACGAAAGGGCCTACACTTCAATTTTTTTCCCCTTCTGGAGCTTTGTCTCCAAAATTGACAAATTTTATATAAATCTTGACTGTAAATGGCCTTTTGAATCTAATGGCAATGTCCATTTGGGCCCAATGTGCTCCAAAAATTTTTTATTCTCCAGATTTGAAGAAAAAAGCACAAACAAGCTAGGGTCTGTATTTTTGAATCATGGCTTCAAAAAACCTTCAATGAAGTAGCAACAAGGAGGCTCTGATACCATGTTAGAGTTGATGAAATCTAACGTCGAAGATGCCCAAGATCACCTGCATACAAAAACCTATCAAAGGGAAGCCAAGGAAGGAAGAGCGTTGAGCTAGGGAAAAATCTTAAATAGACATGAGAGAGAAAATATGCAAACACAAGAAAATATGTATTTACAATATGTTGAATGTGATGATAAGTGATATGAAATACAATGAGGGAGCTTGAATATAAAGAGCTCAAAGAATCTCCTAAAAGAAGCTAGAAGATGCTAGGAGATGAATGTAACAACTAATCATACATCCACATAAGGTGGAAAGTCCTCAAACAAGGTGAGAGGATAAGTATGACTTAGGAGAGAACAAGCTTCTATATTGTCAACAATTTATAACAAACTCCTAGGCTATAACTAATTGATGAAATGCATTTACCTAAGTAAGCTTAAGTAAATAATTAATAATTAATTATTTACTCTAACAACATATGTTGTAATGAAATGTGATGAAAGAGGTCATAGGTTATCCTATGACCTTTTTCATCATATGGAATATATTATAATATGTCCTTAGGGGTCTTGAAAAGCTTAGAAAGATGTGTTGTTATGAAATTTGTCAAAAGGAGTCATAGGTTATCATATGGCCCCTTTCAACCCATATAAATGATTATAAGATGTTGCTATGGGTCATGTGACCCCTAGAGAGATATTTTTTAATGAAATGGGATGAAAATTTTGACTTATATTAACTATTATAATATGTCCTTAGGGGTCCTATGACCCTTAGAGACATACATTGTCATGAAATGTGTCAAAATAAGTTATAGGTTATCCTATCACCCCTTTCAACCCATATAAATGATCAAAATATGTTCCTAGGGTTACTAGGACCTCTCAAGACATATGTTGTAATGAAATGTGTTCAAAGGGGTTATAGCTTATCCTATGGCTCCTTTCAACCCATATAAGTGATTATAATACATCCCTAGGGGTCGTAGGACCCTTAGAGACATATGTTCTAATGAAATGTGCCAAAATGTGTCATATTTTATACTATGATCCCTTTTGACCGACATAAATGATTATAATATGTCCATACAAGTCGTAGAACCCCTAGAGACAAATGTTGTCATGAAATGTCTTGAAAGGGGTCATAGGTTATCTTATGAACCTTTTTAACCCATATAAATGATTATACTATGTCCCTAGGGTTCCAAGGACTACTGGAGACATATGTTGTAATGAAAAGTGTCAAAAGGTGTCATAGGTCGTCCTATGGCCTATGGCCCCTTTTGACCCATCTAAATGATTTTAATATGTCCCTATAGGTCCTAGGACCCCTAGAGACATATGCTATAATAAAATGTGTCGAAAGGGGTCACAAGTTATGCTATGACCTCTTTCAAACTATATAAATGATTATAATTTGTCCCTAGGGGCCCTAGGTCCCCTAGAGACATGTTGTAATGAAATATGTCAAAAGGGGTCATAGGTTATCCTATGCCCCCTTTCTACCCATTTAAATAATTATAATATGTCTCTAGGGATCCTAGGAACTTTAGAGACATATGTTGTAATGAAATATGTCAATAAGAGTTAGAGGTTATCCTATGACCCCTTTTGACCCATCTGAATGATTATAATATGTCCCTAAGGGTGTTGGGACCCCTAGCAACATATGTTGTAATGAAATGTGTTGAAAGGCATCATATGTTACCCTATTACCCCTTTTGACCCATATAAATGATTATAATATGTCCCTAGGTGTCTTAGGACCCCTAGAGACATATGTTGTAATGAAATGTGTCTAAAACTGCCATAATTTATACTATGATTCTTTTTTACCCATATAAATGATTATAATATGTCCCTATAGGTCATAGGACCCCTAGAGAAATATGTTGTTATGAAATGTGTTGAAAGGGGTCATAGGTTATACTATGGCCCCTTTTCACCCATATAAATGATTATAATATGTCCCTATAGGTCCTAGGACCCCTAAATACATATGATATCATGAAATGTGTCTAAATAGGTTACATTTTATCTTATAACCCCTTTTGACCCATATAAATGATTATAATATTTCTTTAGGGTTCGTAGGATCCCTAGAGACATATGTTATAATGAAATATGTCAAAAGGGGTTATGGGTTTTCCTATGGCCCCTTTTGACCCATATAGATTATTATAATATGTCTCTATGGGTCTTAAGACCCCTAAAAATATATGTTCTAATCAAATGTATCAAAAGGGGTCATAGGTTATCCTATGACCCCTTTTGACCCTTATCAATGAATATAATATGTCCCTAAGAGTCCAAGGACCCCTAGGGACATATGTTGTCATGAAACATGTCAAAAGGGGTCATAAGGTTATTCTATAACTCCTTTCCACCCATATAAATGATTATATTATGTCCCTAGGGGTCCTGGGACCCTTAGAGATATTTGTTGTCATTAAATATGTTGAAAAGGGTAATAGATTATCTTGTGACCCCTTCTGACCCATATAAATTATTATAATATGTCCTTAAGTGTCTTAGGATCCTTAGAGACATTTTTTTAATCTAACCTATTGAAATTAGTTATAGGTTATCCTATGACCCCTTTTGACCCATATAAACTATTATAATATGTCCCTAGTGGTCTTAGAAATCCTAGAGACATGTTAAAATAAAATGTGTTGAAAGGGGTCATAAGTTATCATATTACCTTGTTTGACACATATAAACAATTATAATATGTCCCTAGATTTCCTATCACCCTTAGATACATATGTTGTAATGAAATGCATCAAAAGGGGTCATAGGTTATATACTATGACCCCTTTTGACGAATATAAATGATTATAATAAGTTGCTAAGGCTCCTAGGACCCCAAAGATATATGTTGTCATGAAATACGTTGAAAGGGGTCATACGACACTCTATGACCCCTTTTGACTCATTCAAATACTTGATATATTTGCCTAGTGGTCCTAGGACCCTTAGGAACATATGTTATTATTTAATGGGTTAAAATAGGTCATATGTTACCCTATCACCCCTTTCAACCCATTTAAACACATGATTTATGTTCCTAAGGGTCCTAGGACCCTTAAGAACATATATTGTCATATAATGTATTGAAAGGGGCCATGAGGTACTCTATGACCCCTTTCGACGCTTTGAACACATGATATATTTTCCTAGGTGTTGTAGGACCCTTATGAACATATGTTATCATTTAATGGGTCACAAGGTGTCATAGGGAACCCTATGACCCCTTTCAGCCCATTAAAACATGTGATACATTTTCCTAGGGGACCTAGGACCCTGGGGACATACATGATGTGTTGTAATGGGTAAAAAGGGGTCATAGTGTATGAGATGACAAATTTCAGCCTATTATATGACAAAAGACATTCGTAGGATTTGTAAGATCCCTAGGGACATACAAGTTGTGTTCTAATGGATTGAATTGGATTAAAGGATATCTTATGACCTATTTTGACCCTTTACATAATAAAATATGTTCTTGTGGGTCCTAAGATCTCTAGGAAAAGGAATGTTGTGTTGAAATGAGTTGAAAGGGGTCATAGGATAACCTATGACCCATTTAAATCAAATATATGATAACTTATATTCCTAGGGATATTAGGACCCCTAGGGACATATATATTGTGTTCCAATAGATAGAAAGGGGTCATAGGGTACCCTATGACCCCTAGGGACATACCTCTTATATTTTGTTGAGCTATCATTTTGCACAATGCTTAATGCCAGGAATCTTTTCAAACTCCTCTCTTGAAAAGATAATCTGAAGATCAACTCTAAGGTTCTGGGTGATCTTGCAACCTACTAAAATCTACTCAGTTGAAGATAAATGTGAATTTTCACAAGGAGGCCCTTTCTAGTTTTGAAATGATTTGGATAAGATGTATGATTTTCTTGTTGTCTCAAAAAGAATAACCCCACAAAAAGGAAAATTATTTTATATTTTATATTTTAAAGATGAATGCAATCTAACAATGTAACTATATGAATTCCTAATTTAACCAAGGGATTAGTAAAGAAAATATTGAAGGTACCAAAATGAGAAATTTAAACAAATAACATGAAAAGTAAATCCCAATGGACATAAACTACAAAAATAACATGTATACAAATTAAGCTTTCAAAAAGATTGGTAGGTAACCAATGAAAATAGGAGCAACACTTCCTTAATTCCATTGATGCAATTGTTAATGGGAATTCAATAACTATAAGATGTTTCACTTTCTATCAAATTGCAAGGCCATAGAAAGTGCACTCATGTGAAACAAAAAACTATGCAAGAACAATGTGATGATCTCTTCTCAAACTAAGTACATCAGCAGTATTCATAAACTTGTAGCAAAAACTAGAATTAAAAGATCACATAACAAAAATAATGCAATAAAATTGTTGGCTAAATTACATCCCATGAACATACATTCACAAAATATGACACAATTAGGCAAGAATCACTACACATGTGAGCACTAATAGCATATACTATTGCATCAAAACAATGAAAACCTTGAATAAACATCACATTCTTGAATTTAGAAGAAATCTTCTCCTTAATTTGTATTGAGAGTAAGAGATATCTTTATGCAATCATATACTTCTAAACTAATAAAAAAAAATTTATTCTTGTACAAACTAACTATCTAACTAGTGCTAAGTAGGACTCCATCCATATTTATATCATTAATTGGATGCATGAGGCTTTACATGGCATAAAATAAAGAAAGGATGAGAAAATATTAAAGTGAAAGCCTTTAGTTGATGAAGAAGTGTCTAGAAGTGCCAAAAATAGGAGTTCTTTCTTCACTAGGTGTCTGTAGGAGTTAAATTGCTATTAGAATTTGTTTTTGATGCATGGAAAGATCTAAATTAAAAATTGGTAGTTAACTATCAGAACAGCTCTAAATTTCTCAAAATATTCTAGAACACCACTAGAAAAGCACACCTAGCACACCTTTCGCACCTGGTGCACTGTTAGAAACAACAGTCCACCAAGATAGCTAAGAGGGGGGGGGGGGGGGGGGGGGGAGTGAATAAATTATCCAATAATTAAAACACTTATCTTCATTAAACAAACTTAACCATTCAATAAAAGTAAACAACAACCATACAAAGATGCACATAGACAATTACAGTAGATATGTTGACTAGGAAAACACTTGACCAGAGGGAAAGCCCTGGTGGGAATGATGCCCACAAAATGATGTACTAATATAAATATTCATTATTAGAGGATAGACCCTATTAGGAGTCTATTACAAAATTAAGTACAATGAGTCCCTATTAGGAGACTTTCAATCCCTGTTAGGAGTTGTGGTATAATGTATGCAAGAAGAGCCCACTACGCAAACATACAATTTCAACTACAAGAAAAGTGCATTGCTCAAACAAGCAATTTAGTTGTATCTTCTTCTTTCCTCTATAATTTTCTCTATCCTTCCAACTAGAAAAATCACTTTTAAACCTTGTAGACTAGGTCACAAACCTCATATCACTCAGGAAAACCTCGGTAATGAAGTTTCCTTCACTTCTACACTACTCTTCTCAACTTAGCATCCTCTACTACTTTCCAAACATTTATAATTTTCATATCCTCATATCCACACATGTCATGGTAAAGGAAAATGTTCTTCCTTTATGCCGAGTCCATAAAATAATTCCTGAGTTAGTTGTTAGTCCTTATCAACTAATTATTATAAGACCTCAACTAACTTCTTCTCAATTCTTACATTAGCACTTTCCATAATAGTCTTAATTCTCTGCAACATCTATAAGCCTTTATTTTCAATGATAACGAAGAAACATACCTTCATCACTTCTAGCATCAAACTTACCAATGTCATCATCTCTCTTAATGTAACACTCACTTCCAAATATTATGAAATACTTAGCTATAAGTGAGTGACCAAACCATAGTTTGTAATGTGTCTTGTTTGTATCCTTCCTAATTTTAACTTCATTCATAGTATAGACTATTCTATTCACTTCTCTCCAAAATGTCTTGGATATGTCATTTTTTCCTAAAATAGCTCTAGCTACTTTTGTTACAGACTTGTTTCTTCTCTCTACAATGCCATTTTGTTTAGGAGTTCTTTGAGTTGATAGCTATCTTTTGATTTCATTTTCCTCACAAAAAATATTAAAGTCATTTGAAGTAAATTTGCCTCCTCTAGTTGATCTTAAACATCTAATCTTTACACTAGATTCATTCTCAACTCTATTCTTGAATATCTTAAACTTGTCAAATGCCTCATATTTCTCTTTAAGAAATACAACCCACATCATTCTCAAAAAATCATTAACAAGAAATATAAAATACCTTTCACCATAGAATCCTCTTGTCTTTGTAGGACCACTTAGATTTATGTATACAATCTCCAACCTTGTTGTAGTGATAAACTTCTTGCTAGGAAAAGAAGTTCTGTTATGCTTTGCCAAAACACACTCCTTGCAAATTGTGTTCGTAGCCTTTACAATCATTGGAAAATCTCTAATAGAAAACATTTTACTAATCCTCATAATACTATCAAATTTTATATGATAGAATCTCTTTTGTAATGAAACATGTCATTTTAGTAGGATTTAACTGAAATACATTACCTCTATATCTCGTTTCTATTCCACTTACATTTCCATCTTTATCTCTGATCATGCATGTCTTTTTTGTGAAATATAACTAACAACCTTTGTCTACTAATTGTCCAACACTCAAAAGATGGTGTTTTAAACCATCAATAAAGTATACATCCTCAGTATTAGTTTTATCATTAAGAGTTATAGATACAATACCTTTTACTTGGCATGGTACATTGTTTCCCACTCTAACAATTCCTCCATCCTGACTTTTGAAATCAACAAACTTGTTTAAATCACTAGTCATATGATGTGAATAGCCACTATCAATTATCCAATTAGATTTCTTCTCAACTTATGATACCAAACCTATCTTCTCTAGAATTTCCTCTTTAATTGCCACAAATCAAATTTCATGATCACTAGCACTTAATACTTGATCATTAGAATCATTATCTTCATTTGCATATAAAAAATCTCTATCTTTTCTAGGCTTATGATTTCCCTTATACTTTTTCTTCCTTTTTAGGACACTTATATGCATAATGACTATATTCATTGAAAGTCCAACACTTAAAGATTTTCTTACCTCCCTTTTCTCTTCTTACCAGAAGGGTTATTGCTTCATCAATCTTTCTTTCTTCTTCAAATCTTCTACTACTAGTAAAATCTCCTCTAGAACTTATGCTCCTTGATAAGTTAAGTCAAATTTTCAAGGCATTGAATGTTGTCTCTATTCTAGTTAATTCTCTAGGCTATCTAAGTTCATTCTCAACTACTTCAAGTCTTCTAAGAAATGTCTCCTTTGTGAAATCTTTGGTACACGATATCAACAACTATATCATCTTAACTACTAGCTTGAATTGTGGTGTTAGAGTTTTCAATATCTTCCATATAACTTCATCATCTTATTTGTTTCCTCCTTGAGCTTTAATAGCTATAGCAATTTATGATATCTTGGGTATATATGTTCTTATAGATTCATCTTCCACAATCTTATCATCTTGAAATGTACAATTCCAACTTTGTATCCTCAACTTCTTAGAATGTGAATCACCTTCAAAACTATTCTACTTGATTGTACTTGATTATACTCAATTTCAAGAAGTGTGGTTAGTAGTGCTTCTCTAGATCTCATGTCACACATGAAAAGATCTCTTTCTATCTTGGTGCAAGTTTCCAAATCTTTTTTTTCAATGATTTTCTTCATTGATTTTGTCAAGATCCAATATTCGAGACCTATACACAACAAATGTTTCTTCATCTTTTCCTTCTAGCTATGATAGTTTTTTCCATTAAACTTTAGACTATCTTTCCTGAACATGTTTGTCATGGATCTCCCAAAGCTGTTAAATATTTTCTTCAAGGACTTGATGCTCTAATACTAATTTTTATAAACAATAGTCCACCAAGATACCTTGGTGAGGCGAGGGGTGAATTAGTTATCCAATAATTAAACCACTTATCTTCATTAAAAAAACATAACCATTAAAATAAAAGTAAACAACAACTATACAAAGATGCACATTGACAATCACACTAGATATGTTGACTAGGGAAACCCTTGATCAAAGGGAAAACCCCAATGGGAATGATGCCCACAAGATGATGTACTAATATAAGTATGTCTTATTAGAGGATAGACCCTATTAGGAGTCTATTAAAACATTTAGTATAGTGAGTCCCTATTATGGGACTTTGACTCCCTATTAAGAGATTCCAACCCTATTAGGAGTTGTGGTATAATGTATTCAAGAAGAGCCCACTGCCCAAACATGCAATTTCAACTACAAGAAGAGATCAATGCTCAAACAAGTAATTTATTGGTATCTTCTTCTTTCCTCTATCTTATCAACTAGATAAATGACTATTAGACCTTGTAGATGAGATCACAAATCTCAGATCAAAATACCAAACCTCAAATCACTCAAAAAAACCTTAGCAATGAAGTTTCCTTCACTTCTACACTACTCTACTCAACTTCTCATCCTCTACTACTTTTTGAACATTTAAAATTTTCATATCCTCATATCCACACATGTCATGATAAAGGGAAATGTTCATCCTTTATACCAAGTCCATAAAACAATTCCCGAGTCAGTTGTTAGTCCTTCTCAACTAAATATTATAGGACCTCACTAAGAACATGTTACACTTAGCACCAACACAAATCTTCCACCTTGAAACTTAATAATTTTCCATAAACACAATATTATGATGAGTGAGCTTAGCCATGGCTTCCTCCGCATTTCATCTTCACATCCACAACTTTGATTATCAAGCTATGAAATCCACTAAGAGATATAACAAGTTTTCCAGAACATGCCTCTGTAAACTCTATCTCAGAACAAACATAACCAAAACTTACATAGCTTATTCTAGACTTGTCCTTTCTACACTTGACATTAACTACATATATCAAATACTCAGAAGTATCTCTCATAACCTTGAGAGGTTATCATGCTCAACTAGCTATCTGTTTGAACTTAATCTTTTCACTATTCTTCTATCAGATATCATAGACAACATCAAACATGCTATGTTGACCTCAATGAAAAAATTAGTCATGAATGTAACATATAATCATCAAGCCAATCTATCCAATCTTTCCAATATTCCAACATGCACTAGCACGACAATGCACCTCAGAAGCAGGTTTCAAAAATTGTAAAATTTCACTAAGTATCAAAATTGAAATTTTGGCTTCTAGATTTTGTTCCACTTTACACCAGAGCTATTTCTAGGTATATGCCCTTGAATTTCTTGATTATCTTAGTGACTTGAGCCACATATAGAAAATCTAAGGCTTCATATTTGTATTTTACCTTCTACTTGTAGTTTCCAACCTCGATACAAGTCATTGCAAAATCTCGTAATTTCACATCTAGATCTAACAATGCCTCCTCTATTCTAAATGCTTGCCTAGTGTCATGACCATTGGCAACTTCCTTAAAAAATTTATAGAATTTCTCATCTACTACCTCTACTAGTATTAAATTGTACCATACATCATCCTCAAAAATGTCTAAACATGCATCACTATAATGCTTCCCAACTTCCAAAATTTTTTCTTCAATTTGATCCTTGAGCATATGAATCTTTGCATGTGATGTCTCCATTACTTTATTACAATCTAGAATCTTTTCAATCCAATCATCAATCTTGTCTAACTCCTTAGCTATATATACCTCCATCAACATTTGACACCTTTTGCCTTTAATTGCCTATGATTCTTGCAAATCCTTGCCCCAAGTATGTATCTCATCCATTAGACAAAAATCTTGATTCAAAATTTCCACTAGCCTATCCATATTCTCTTGCATGACATGTAATAGCTTCAAATTTCCCTAAATGATCTGTACAACTTTTTACTCAAATAATTCTCTTCGCTACTAAAATTTACCCAAAAATGGATCCAATTGGTTTGTACCCCTATCTCTTCTCTTGAGTGTTGTGTTCAAGGTTTCCTCAAGGTTTCTAGGATCTAGGGGACCAAAAACTTCTCTTAGATATACTTTTAGGATTTCATTTGGTTGACAAAGTGTTATCAACTTTGCCCCATCCTATTTTATGCTCCTAAATATCTCTTTTATTCCTATTGTAACCATCATCTTAGTAGTATCCAAGGTAGGTTTCCCAAGCATAACCACCCTAATTTGATAATCTTGTGGAGTCAATTCTTTAATGTTTTAATGTAGAGGAGAGATATATGCATGAGCAAATAGGTCCTATTTCTGATCACTCATGAAAAAGGCTAATGCTTATGTATCCTTTGGAGGTGATTCAAGCTTCCTTAGGACTTTGATCAATTCCATCCTATCCTCCTCCTTTATGGTGAATTTATTCTTATTTTTTCTTATTAGTTCCTTCCTCAGCCACCTTGGGCTATGCTCCAATGGAGATTTGACTATTGAGGATGAAGGAGTCTACTCTACTATGCCCTTTCCCTTATTTCACTTTTTTGGAGTCCTCTCCTTTTGTACAAGATTTATACTAGTATTTCCTGTATCCATAGAATCCACAGTCCTTACCTTAGTGTCTTGAGAAGTTTACTGAGGTTGTTCACTTATCAACCCTTCTTCTAACACTTTCTTTGTAGATGCATGTTGTGGTTCTTCCTCTTTTCCTACCTAAACCTTTTATTCTTTGGTACTTGGAGGCAAAGGTGTAGTTTATTCCATGTATACACAAAATGTGACTTGTACTAGTGATGATGGAGCTACTTGGGGTCCTTGTGGCTCAAGTGGTAACTAATTTTAGTCCTCCTATTGAGGTTGATTGGTTGGGGTATCTCTTATCTTATCCCCAACAATTCAATACCCATAGGCATGAAATCAAAATATGACATCTAAAAGACATCAACATCCTCCACATCCTACTCATCTAGCCACTATTGCATTTCATCTTTTGATGTTGTAGTTTAAATGGGTTGCTTAGGGATGGATGGTAGTGTGATTATGGAGCTTCTTTTCATTTCTAACTCTATAGCTCTTGTGAGATGAGTCCTCCAATTGAAAGATATATTGTCCACCTCATCCTCATCATTTTCTTCTTCTACTTCTTCTAGAATAGGCTCAATGACTGATGGGAAAGGAATCACTTTTCTAATGATCCTTTGTCTCCTCTTTACCAAAGTCTTGATTTTTCTCTTCTTAGATGTGAAGGGGGAAGCTTGAACTTCTTGTATATCAATCTTAGCATCTCCTTTGCATTGTTTAGATGGTGACACTTGAGGATCATTGTGAGCTTGTATCACTTCCACATTATCCAACCCTTATACATTTCCTTCTCCCTACTATGGAGGTACCTGAGTTTCTTCTTCTTCTTTCTTAGTTTGTTGAGGAGAATTCCTCTTCCTCTTTCCTTTACTGTTACCTTTCTAATCCCTAAAATACCCAACTAGCCTATCAAGTTGGTGTATTGTCTTGAGTCTCACTAGAAACTGAGTTGTAAATGTAGGCACTATGACCTTAGCTTCTTGACCTTTAGGTGGGCTGGCTTGGGCATGAAAGACTACTATTTAAGGAATTTGATCAAGTTTTAAAGGTCTCTTTATCTAATCCTTTGTCACTTTGATGGTGTGCCTTGCCCTATGATTAATGTCCAATTTCTCTTCTTTATCAATCTCGATATTCATAATAGATCTATCACCAATCTTGTCCTTGTTGAACCATGGATTGAGTAGATCCTTTGTATCTTGTTGCATAATCCTCAATGGGATCTTCATCTTAAGAGCTCTTTCTACTAGATATAGAGTCATCCTACAAAAATCCCATATACAGATATCATAGTCATCCACTACATTCATCTAGTGATCCTCATTTGCATCCTCATGCTGAAATGTCTTACCAGCTAGATGTTGCACCCTTCCAATGCTATCAAAATAGGGCTATGGAGAATTATACTTTTCTAAGGGATATTGATCCCATTCACACTCAAAAGATAGAATGTCTTGTCTCTGATTCACACTAAATAGTCATATTGCAATAGGCCATACCCATGTTACTTTGTGTTGTCTCCTTACTCTGTTGTATGCAGACAAGAGTTGTTGAGTGATCTCCAAGAGTATAAGCCTATCACTTGGATATTTTGGAAGCTTCTCAGGATTGAGAGTTGTGCCTACTACCCTTAAATATGTGAATGTTCAAGATTGGATATAATAGGATCCAACCTTTGAAATCTATATAGCTACCTCTTTTGACATCCTCTTCACATAATCTCCTTCAATGAACTAGATTATTGTCAATATGAAAGCATCATTCAAAAAACTATATTCCTTGATTTTCTCTGAAATCCTTTTCTTTAATAGCTGAGGATATACAATGTATAACCATGCATTTGCATCCTGCATGCTATCCTTCTTATAGAGCCCTAGATACTCTATCACCTTTCTGGCTAATAAGTACACTAGGTATGATGTCAAGTAAAATTTTCTATTATTCTTCACTACCATCAACTAATCACCAAAGTTCTCACTAAGAATAGATGACCAATCAATTGGCATCTCTATTGTTTTGATCGTCTCAATAAAATGAACCATAAAAATGTTAGGTGTCTAGCTATAGGAAAACCCATAAATCTACTCAAGAGTATGATTGAATATCCAATATCTTCCTTCATATAGTCTCTTTTCATATCCACTTTTCCTTCTTCATTTTTCCCTAGAGGAGTCTTCTCAATAAGGTATGGAGACTAGATGATATTAGAAGCTTAAACAATATGTTCCATGTACCATCTCTCCACTTGTTGATAGGTTAATCTAATGAATTGATCTACTCTTGGGAGATGGAACACCTTCTCAATTTTCTTGTGCCAAAGTTCCAAGATGATATCTCTAGTAGACAATTATTTCTTTAGGAATATAATTCTCTTTGAGTGTCATAATTAGCTCTAATGATTGTACTGACACCAAGTGTGATGTTGCACTAACAAGCCCTAATTGGATCAATACAAAATCATTGGAGACCTTTCTATTAGTTTGTGACATAGTGTCAGGAATGTGCCCAAATCAATGTGACCTAGCTTAGTGTCAAGCCAGATCTCTACATAATCATCTTGAAATTGTGATTTGGTTAGAATACCTTGCAACTTGAATACCACCAGCTTTAGGACTATCTTTGCTACAAGTAAGGATGATGAAGAAGCCATTGATTTTGCACAAAAAATGATGCCCATTAGTTTGGAGTGGAATAAAATTTGACAAATTCAAACCCATACACTAACATGAACAAAACCCTAAACCCTAATCACTCAAAAACACCAAAAACCTTGAATTTTAACCCTTTAATGCAATACAAGGTCCTCCAAGAACACCTAAGTGGTGTTCCTAGTGCACTATTTCCCTATAAATGTCTTAAAAGATAGGGTGTGTAGTAGTGCACCTCATGGGGTGTGCCGATGCACACCCTATGATCATTTTGTCATGAAAGTTTAAGTTTTTAAGGGTGCGTAGTAGTGCACCTAATATGTTGCACTATTATGCACCCCAAATGATTTTTTTAATGTTTTTAAAGTCTTTTGTTTGTTTTTTCAAAGAAAAATAAGGTGTGCAATAGTGCACCTCACTAGATGTACTATTGTGCACCTTAGTTTAGGTTATTTTTAATGCTTGTGTAGTTTTTAGGTTAGGAGGAGGTGATGCACACCTCAACTGGTGTGCTACTATAGTCTAGGAGCTAGAGGAAGAGAAAATTATGGGAAGGAGATGGTGCCTTTAGGTTTAATAGACTTGGGAACCCCACACACCTTTGGTGCTATATAGGTGCACACATGTGCATTACCAATGGGGGAATGTCTTTTTACTAAGCACTTTGGTGCACTAGCACACCTATTATGGTGTACTAGTGCACCTTTTATCTTTGTAAAATTGACTTAATCCCTCCAAAACTTGACTTTTGAGATCTAGGTTCTCAAGTCAAGACCCATATTAAGCCAAAATACACTAGAAAAAGCCTTAAAAAACTTGGACCTCAAACTAGGGTTCTAAAAAGTTGAAAAAATAAAGTAGAGGGGATCCCCATTTCTAGGTGAAATGGGGCATACATTGTGAAACCACAACAAATAGCCCTAACAAAAGGAAGTAAGGAGAAAGTCATTTCTTATTCAATATACATTTGTTTGATATATATCAAACACCAACTAAATCTTAAACATTCCAACCATATTTTGAATCACTTTATAGTCAAAACCTCAGAATCTTGAATCTCTAAGCTTAGCGTGTGATAATTTTATCCATTTCCTTAGACATCTTAGGATGCAATCTACCCAAAAGTTTCCAACAACATGGAAACAATCTTACATCCCATCTAATCCATCCATTGGGAATCTTCACGAAAGTTGTTTATCAATCCTTTGTTTAATCAGATGAGAGAATTAGTTATGAGGGCTATTAGTAGGTTTGTCACTTTTCATTTGAATTCATGGGTAACCTTTTGAATACTTTCTTCACATAGCTCATAATGTTGCCATTTGATTCTCTATTGAAGCAATTGTTATGATACTAGATAGCTTATTTGGAGTGCATATACCTTTAATTGGATTACCACTCTTAGACTTTGTAGAATCCTTTATACTTAATACCATCTTTTATTTTATTTTATTTCTCTATCCTAACCACACTTAGACTGTGTGGCCAAGACATTGGTGTCATTTCTTAGATTCAATATTTTGTGAACATCCCTTCAATTCCTCTTTTGAGAACTTTAAGAAACTCTCATGCTAAACAATGATCTTAGCTATTCCTTTGATAAGACCCTTTTGTTTGAACTAGTGGGGTTTGGACTATCCCTTTCTAGCTTCCACCTTGGTTCAAAAAAACTTATGATAATCAATCTTTAAATTTGCAAGCTTTTGAGAACTTTTTGATTCACAATTCTAAATTCAAGACTAAAAGTCCCTTGATACTGCAAGTAACATCCATTCCTCAATTAGTATAAGAAACAAAATCATAAAAATGTTTTGACAAAGAAATACCTATTTGCTAAAATTCACAACAAAAAGAATGGTTAGTAAGATACATGAAGGTAGAATGTCTAGTGCACCTACCCCCTAGACTAATGCAAATTTGAAAGAAAACACACTTGCAGAAATAAACACACTTGTAGAATTATTTTATTTTTTTTGGCAATCTCTTAGGCATCAAATTAATACTTAAAAAATTTCCCATTGATAGGCAACATAACTAATTCCCTCTGTGAGGAACCCAACCTAAAAAAAATTTCTCCTAGTATTTATGCAATCTCGCAACGACCAATCCATAACCATTGAAACTTTGTGTGGCTGCCTGACTTTTTTGTCACCTTGTCCTAGATTAGAACAAGGTCAAATACCCTAAAATACTTTATCACGGCTCTCTTGTAAAGCCATATCTTGATGACTACTTGATGTTTAACCATGTGTTCCAAAGAAGTTGTCCATTTTTCATCCATCCCTAAAAGATTCATCAATCTAATTTCTATTCTATCAATAGCTTTAGCATACCCATTCGTGAACTTCAAAATAGAATTCTTCAAGTTGAGTGGAAATACTAACTCTTGTCCATGGACAAAAAGATATGGAGATGTCCCCAAAGCATTCTTGACCCTGACTCAATCTATCCATAATATATATTTGAGTTGTGTATGTCAATCTTTAGGATTCTCCTTCAACAAATGTCTTATTATTATGATTAGGTTCTTATTCATAGATTCAACTACACCATTTCCTTGTGGATAATAATTTAAAGAGAACTTGATAATAACCTGATTTTCTAGTGCCCATTGAGTTAAGAATACTGATGCAAAAGCTTATTCATTATCACACACTATGGAGAACAACATTCTAAATCTATAACAATGTGTTCCTCCAAGTTTGTAACAACCTTATCCATGCAATTCCTGAACATCTCTACTTTTGTCCAATGCATATAGTAATCAATAGCTATGAGAATTAAAGTGTGCCTAGTTGAGAATGGTGGGTTCACTAGACCAATAAAATCTAGCCCCACTTTGTGAAGGGGCATATCTCAAACACAAGTTGTAATGCAATTGCAGGATGTCTTTCTATATTAGCACTAGTCTAACAAATAAGACAATTATGCACATACTTGAAAGTATCTTTGAATATCATGGGCCAAAAATAACTTGATCTTAAGATCATATGAATAGTTTCTTCTACCAACCCATGCCCTATATCATACTTACCATGGAATTGTTCCAAAACTTATTTTACTTCCTTGTGTCCCAAGCATTTTAGGTAAATCCCTTCATAGTTCATTTTGCATAATTTTCTATCTTGTAGCATGTAGGATTCACACTTCATTTTGAGTCTCCTACGCTATGAACTATTCATCTGACTAGGTATTGATTTTTTAAAAGATAGTAAACAATATCCTAGTACCAGACATCTATTATCACACCCTGATTAGTATCAACTTGAGATACTACAATTTTCTTTTGATCATCCATATTTGTTTCACCCTCAAACCAAAATTTCTTTTCACCTCCAATTTGGTTGTCTGGTATCATTTTTGATAATCCTTGACCTCTTTCTAACATCATAGGTTGAATCTCAAAATCAAATTCTTGAAGGACTGCTATCCATTTCCCTTGTCTTTCACCAAGTTTATTTTGCATCAAGAATGTCTTAACCACTGAATTGGGCACAATCACATACACCTTGCTCCTTAATATATAATGGTCGAATTTCTTTACCACTTTGATTAAAGGAAAGACTATTTGTCAAGGTTGGAATAATTTAACTCAACAAATTTTAGAGGACAACTCATAAAGGTAATGGGTCTTTCATCTTCTTTTTCCTTCTTCTATGTGAGAATCCTAGCACATGAATGTTCTAAAGAAAAATAATATATTTTGAAGGGTAGTCCATAGTCTGGGCTCACCAATACTAGGGCCATGGAAATGGCCACTTTGATGTCCTCAAATGATTTCTTGACCTCTGGAACCCATTCTATTTTAGCTCCCTTTTTGAGTAAATCATTAAGGGGATGAACTATCTTTACAAACCCACTTATGAATTTTTGCACAAAATTTATCTTTGCAAAGAAAGACTTCAATTCTTTTTTACTGTGGGGAGGTGATAACTACTTAATGGTTTCAACTCTATCAGGATCAATGCAAATTCTTGCTTCAAAGATGATATGTCCTAGAAGCTTCCCTTTAGTAATGCCAAATAAAAATTTCTAAGGATTGAGTGATATGCCATACTTGTGACATCTATTGAATACCTATCTTAATCAACATTCTCTTGTAGGCAAAAATTCATCATTTAGTCATGAAGGTTGTCTTTAGCCTATCCTCTTCATCAACCATTATTGATTATATCTTGAATATCTATCTAAGAAATACATCATCTTTGAACCATTAACAATTTGTAGAACTTCATCTAGTGAGGGCAAAGGGTAATTATCCTTTAGAGATCCAAGGTTCAAGTTACAAAAAGCTATGTAAAGATGAATCTCTCTAGTCTTCTTCTATACAAGAACCAAGTTAGCCACCCACATAGAATGGTGAATAGGGAAGATGATCTTGGCATCAAGAAAATTCTTAACTTCCTTCATTATCAGTGGTCCAATGAGTGGATTAACAGGCCTTTGTCTTTGCTGGAAAGGCTTTGCATTAGGTTTTAATGGAATGTCATGTGTAATAATCTTAGGATCATACATTTTTAGCTCTTTGTAACTCCAAAAAATGACATCCTTATACTCTATAAGTAATTTGAGCATATCTTCTCTTTCTTATGCATTGCACGCCTTTTTGATCCTTACCATTCTAGGATCTTCATCAATACCCAAATTGTATGAATTACATTCTTCAATCCCCTTTTCTTGGACCATTCTTCTGTTAAGTGTTGAGTTTTCATGATAAAAATTTCATTCCAACTCAATCATTTCTTTAGGATTAGTGTTGGTTTTCATGTTCAAGATGCCATCTTTATCTTCAAATTCATCAAATTTAGGTTTTTTGTCTAGAAAGAATTAATTTTATGCCCTTTAAAGTGGCCATTGCACATGATAAACTCAAGTATATGTTGATAATCTCAAAAAACTTGAAATTTTTTAATGTTATCTAGGATAGATGGAGTAGCAACCAATTCAACTAAAAACATTATCAACTTCATTCTTTCAATAGGTTGTAATGTGATAGCTGAGATAGTGATGGCATCCACTACCATTTTTTTCTTCCTTCAAATAGATTTTATATTTAAAGCTTCAATAACATCTAGTAAATCCCATTCTCTCTTCCTATATGCAAGAAACCTCTTATTATTGGAAGAATATATTGACTTCACTTGTCTTATAACTAACTAAGGATCTCCCTTGACTATGAGAGCTATGGTTCCTTTCTCCAAGGTGAAATGGAGTCCTCTAATAAATGCTTCATACTCTACAACATTATTAGTACATGTAAACTTTAATAGATATGTTGCATAGAAAGACTTACCTTTTGGATTGACAAACTCAATACTTGCATTGGCTCCTAATTTGCATTTATAGTCATCAAAGTGAAGTGTTTAGATTGGATCTTCTTTGGGTTTCCTGACCTTATGCTTATTCATCCTTAGCTTTTCTTTCACTTAGGCCTAAAAGGATTGTTTCTTGGGGACCCACTATAGTCTTTCATGGGGTGGAATTGATGATTTTTTACTATTGTTCCTTGATACATGAAGTGTATATTTTCCTTATTTATCCTAGATTTTCCCTATCAATTCTATAATTTCATCTATTTTGGTTTTAGAATGGATGACTACTAAAGTTCATTCTTAACCTTTTGTGGGGCCCATTTGTTGTTGCACCAAAATCCATGACTATTAGTGAACATGGAACACCACATAATTAACCACCTATGGGAAGGGGAGCACATCAACATCACCCAACAATCTCCCCCTCGACGTGCATACCAGGTGCTTACGCGGGTCGGGAAGGCACCGGGGAGATTTGAACCCATGACCAAACCAAAACCTAGCTCTAATACCAATTGTAGGGCCATTTACCATTGTGCCAAAAGCCATGACTATTAGTGAACATGGAACACCACATAATTAACCACCCGTGGGTAGGGGAGCACGTCAAATCACCCAACAATAATTGTTGGGATAATGGGTGTTGCACACATTGCATAATATTGTTATTTTATTATTTTATTTTATTATGTAATGTTGTGCCTAGATGGACATGCAACATGTAAAGAATCCCATGGAATATTCTTGATGAGTTGTATTGTAACATTGTGATAATATTTCATATAATTATTTAATATTGGGGAAAATAATTAAATGCCCAATATTAAATGTGGGGTCAGTGGGTTAGGTAGCACATGGTTTATTTAATACCACTTAGTAGTTTTGTGGGACTTGCTACTATATAAGCAGCCACACGGGTAGTTGTTATAGAGAGTGAAAAGGTGAAGACAAAAGGCAAGAGTCGAGCGGGACAAGGCTTGACAGGTTAGCCAAGGGAGCATTTGTGAAGGTTGAAAGCATGGCATGGGATGTGTGGATTCATGCTTGTTCACATAGTTTTCTCAGTTGTGGCTATGGCCATGAAGGCTTCCATGGTTGTATGGCAATGGTATTTTTGCTGAATAATACATGGTGATGGATGCTTTTGGAGGCTAGGTTTTTTCCCTCAATGAGGGTTTCCCAGGGTATATCTTGTGTCACAATTTTGTGGGTATGTTGTCTATTCTCTTGCATGTGGATTTTAATTCCATGTTAATTTCAAATTTATTATGAGTTATGTGGAAACGGTTATATTCTTTGTTGCCAAGTTTCCTTACAAGTGGTATCAAAGCTATGGTTTTATTATTGTAACCCTAGATTGAATCCATGGGAATGCATGAGAGGATAAAAGAAAGGGCAAGATATATGAATGATTTATTGCAGATCTAAGGACTTTGGATTTGCTGTTATGATGGGATGCTAAAAGATTTGGGCATATGAAATTGTTGGACAAAAATATTTTTTCGGATGTTTCATTTAAATGAGGATTTTGTGGGGTAGCTTGCAGAAATGACCTCCTAGGTAAAAACAGACCTCACTATTGGATCTGGGTCGACATTTTCATAAATTTTGATATATAATATGCCCTAGTTTGGCCATGTTCAGAGGAAATGAAAGAGTTTTTTAGTTTTAGCTCATGATGGCCATCAAATTTAATCCCATTGGAATTTTCGTCACTGAAAAAATTAAAAAATGAAAAATCGTACTAAAAATGGTAAAAAGACTGTCTTAGTAAAATAGCCATAACTTTCTCTCAGAATATCAAATTTTAGAGTTCTTATAGGCATTGGAAAGATAATTCAGAGCACTACAAGATGGTGTAGGTTTGGTTTTATGATTTTGCAATTTTTTTAGGTTTTAAGAGCCCTAAAGTCAGATATTATTTATTTTGAGCACGAATTGGGGCATAACTTGGGCATACGGAGTCGGATTTTAGACTTCGAGTAGTCAACAGAAAGCTCTTGGAGATCTCTTCACATTAGTTTAGATTTGGTGTAGGTTTGGCATGATTTATTTGTTGATATATTGATCTGAATAGTTTATGGTATATTTTTTACTATGGTAACATTGTGAGTTTATGGCATTGGAAATTTAAGATTTGATGTCATTGTATACTCAGTTCATATTTTAGATTGGTCTCATGATGATATGGTTATCAGTGTTTGGTTTGGATATGCATGATGACTTGTTGGGTCTACATGTTGTGCAATATTGTAAGCGGTCTATACTTACAGGTGCATTTATAGCTTGGTTATGGGTTGTCTTTGCCCATTGATCTTTCATTATTGATGCATATTCAGATTGGTGGCTTGGATTTGGGTTGTCTATGCCCTAAGTCACATGATTTACTATTTTTCTTCATGTAGAAGGGATGAGATGTTGTTACTAGGTACAGTCATGGTGGAGGATTGTGGTTGACTATTTTATGCTGACAGGTTGGACATATTGAGAGATAGATGCTCGATTTATGGATGTGATCATGGTGTCATGGATTTTGGCATGACATGATTGGTTATACAGGTACATCCTTGATGTTCATTAGCTTAGATTTTTGATTCAGTTATGGTGGTGTATCTTCTTGGTTGAGGATCATGGTTATTTGGTTTTCTTTTGAGGAGCTCATGATGTGCACTTTGATTTCTTTGATGGTTTGATGCCTTGGTTGATTCTCATGGTTAGAGGATGGTATTTTCATCATGATGTCATGGATAGCTTGGATACATGGTTTAGTGGGAGCTTGTGATAGTGATGGGGTGATAGTGCAGGATTAGTTCCTGGTTTGGTTTATATCTTCTTGGTTTGGAGAGGATGGATTTTATGATGCCATAGGTGACTTGGTACCACAGTTGAGTGGGAGTTGTTGGCATTGATATATTTATTGAGTGTTTGTAGATGTTGGAGGTTTGTCTTAGATCCTGTTGCTGTAGAAGCATCTTTGACATTTGCATGGTGCACTTGTTATCTTTATGGTGTATGAAGATGGTTAGATCTTGAGGACTCATAGAGTTCTTCATTATCTTCATGGTATGTGGAGACAGTTCTTCCTAGTATGTGGAGATGGTTTTCTTCATGGTGTGTGGAGATGGTTGCATCTAGAGGACTCACAAGGTTCTTGACAAAGGTGTGGTTTATGCTTTCATTTGGCATGTTATCCTTGGTATGAGGATGGTTTCTTTATTAAGTCATGGTATACTCTTGATACACATTTAGAGTTGTGACATGTTATGGTGTGTTCATATGGAGCATGTTATCTCTTTAGTTGAGATGGTAAGATCATGTTGTCATGTTTACGTTCTTGAGGCTATGGTTGAAACTTGGACATTGATCTTGGTTTAGTTTCTTGGTATTGAGTACACTAATCATAAGCTAGATACTTCATGATATTGCTATGTTGCATTTAGAGTTGGCATGGATTGATTGGTTACAGGTGCTCATGGATACTTAGAGACGGTGGTGATGCTGATTTCTCTTGGATTAGAGAAGTATTTGTTGGGACGGTTGATGGTTTCAGCAGGAAGTCCGAGGGGCAGTCACCTGATATGGACTTGAGAGGAGATTTTTCTTAGATGAGTCTTGGTTGGAGACTTGGGTATCTTGATGAGCATTCTCATTCCCCACTCTTGGTCTACTCAACAGTTTTCTACTTGAGAAGTATAGCCCATTATTTTCTCTCAGTTGCATTATATTTATGCTTGTCTTTCATGGATATGGATCTTGAGCTATGGTACATGAGTTAGTTCTAGAGGGTTCATTTGAGAGATGGTTAAGCATTGGTTATCTCCATGTGCATATGTTGTTATGCCGGTTGAGTTTGGGAGATGGTTTTATATTGGGCATTTTCCTTAGATTAGGAATGGTTATTCCTTGGTTTAGGAATGGTTTATGAGTTTGATCTTCTTGTGAGAGGCTTACATCCATGATTAGTTATAAGATATGGTTTGGGTGTTCTTGAGGCTTCTTGTTGGGGTTTTATGGAGGAGATCATACTTGCATAGTTTACATCTAGAGGTGTGTGTAGAAGGACATGATACATGTTATGATTTGCATGGTTTCTTCGGTCTTGGTTATCTTCTTGGATGTTCAATTTTTCCTACATTGGATTTGAGATTGGTTGGAGATTATGATCACTGGTTTGTGCTCATGTATGTCTTGTGAGAGATGACATGGTTATTTCTTTCTCTTTCCTTTGTTGGTTGTGGAGAATTTGGGAGACTGTTGGAGACTTGTTATGAGATTTATTCTTGCAGGATATTAGATTATGTATTGTGAATGTCCTTGATACTACATGGATTCACTTCTTTGAGATGTGTTGAGTGGATTGGTTATAGATTTGACATTATCTTTTGCAGTGGGAGCTTCTTGATGTATATGTGGTAGGTATTGCTCTTGAGGCTTGTGATTGCAGGTTGCAAATTGGATATGTCGGTGATATGATATTCACTTGTTATACCTTTGAGGTATGGATAGTTGGATGGGTTTGGCACTTTGCTGTGGGTGCTATTTCAGCTATGGATATTTTGACAACTACGGATACATGTGATTACTTTTGGATCAGGTTTTTTTGTGCTTGGAATTTTAGTTGGTACAAGATTTTATGATCTTCTAATGCGATAGGTTGGGTGGTTTTCTCTTTGGATGGCTTCTATGTATGTCTAGTGGGAGTGGCATAATAGGAGGTGAGATCATTCATGTTCGAGATTCTAGATACTTTGATTTTGTTGCGAGTACCAAGATGGAGCACTTGGTGTTTTTTTATCCATGATGGTGGATGTGCTAGGAGGTATTGTTCCCTTGTTCATTTTGTGTGGCTATAGATTGACCCTATGCAATGCATACAACAAGTGGGAGATTTTTGAGATAATGGGTGTTGCACACGTTGCATGATATTGTTATTTTATTATTTTATTTTATTATGTAATGTTGTGCCTAGATGGACATGCAACATGTAAAGATTCCCATAGAATATTCTTGATGAGTTGTATTGTAACATTGTGATAATATTTCATGTAATTATTTAATATTGGAGAAAATAATTAAATGCCCAATATTAAATGTGGGGTCAGTGGGTTAGGTAGCACATGGTTTATTTAATACCACTTAGTGGTTTTGTGGGACTTGCTACTATATAAGTAGCCACAAGGGTAGTTGTTATAGAGAGTGAAAAGGTGAAGACAAAAGGCAAGAGTCGAGCGGGACAAGGCTTGATAGGTTAGCCAAGGGAGCATTTGTGAAGGTTGAAAGCATGGCATGGGATGTGTGGATTCATGCTTGTTCACATAGTTTTATCAGTTGTGGCTATGGCCATGAAGGCTTCCATGGTTGTATGGCAATGGTATTTTTTCTAAATAATACATGGTGATGGATTCTTTTGGAGGCTGGGTTTTTTCCCTCAATGAGGGTTTCCCAGGGTATATCTTGTGTCACAATTTTGTGGGTATGTTGTCTATTCTCTTGCATGTGGATTTTAATTCCATGTTAATTTCAAATTTATTATGGGTTATGTGGAAATAGTTATATTCTTTGTTGCCAAGTTTCCTTACACCTTTCACATACCATCTTCTTCTTTGAACTTTGATCATCCTAGGTGGAGGACAAGATAGACACCCACCATCTGAGAAGGTATCACTATATGATGCATTCAGATCTTCAATTTCTTCTTTAGCCCTTTTCAAAAATTTAGATATGTTTATAAGATTTTGATTTTCTATGAGTTCATTTTTTGGAATGTTACCACTCTTTTCTCCCATCATCCGAGTCAATACCTTAGCAACTACCTCTTGTGATGGGGACACGACCCAAGCATGAAATGGACACAACAAGAAAGGGAAAATTTTATTAACTATGTAAATATGCTATTAAATTCAGTACAAAGAAAATAGACTTCAAAATATGCCCTATGGGCTTACAATAGTATAAATTAGGAGATAATTTCTTCTCCCAGTACCTTCTCTCAAACTCCACTCTAAACTGCCTTTTACAATGCCAGAAATGTCCTTAAATAGAGCCCAAAGGTTAAGGATTAGGAACACACTCTAGAAAGTTCTAGTTGGCATCCACTACCAAAATGGAAGGTTCCATAAGTCACTTTAGAAGCCAGTGCAAAATTAGAAGATTTCAGAAATGGTAGTCGAACTTCTAGGAGGCATAACTTTTGAACCATAGGTCCGATTGACCAACTGTTTACATTTCTAGAAAGCTCTCAAAGTGCTCTATAGCCCTATGGAATAGCTTCACTTGTCCCCCATTTTATGGCCCTATTTGAGGTCATTTAATTCCCCTAACCTAACTTTGAAGCATTCTTAGAAGGTCTCCAAAAAGCAAAAAACTACAATAACTTTCAAACTGTGGAGACTTTTGACCTAATTCTTTTTCTAGAATGCTCTAAATTAAAATTAAAATAATCTAACCAATTTACACATTCTATTTCATCAAAATTATGGCTCAATTACATACTCCTATTTTTTTGGCATTTACACTTATCCCAAGGTGCTCAAATACTCTAACCTAGGACACTGATAGTGGAACTATGAGAGTTGGAACCTTTATTTGACCCAAATGGGTATCTAGAAATGAAAACACATGAAACAAAAACTAAGTCTAAGTACATTTTTTTGGGTGAAACAGGATTTCTCTTATACCTTTGGTTGCTTCTGCATCAAACACCCAGGGTAGATTGAAAAGTGACCTTGTCACTTTATGGATCTCAGCTGCTGATATCCAAGTTGAGTCCTCTATTGGCCGACCCTTCCATTTAACCAGGTACTCTTCATACTTCCTATATCTAGTACTCCTTCCCACACAACTATCTTGAATCGCTTCTATCTCCTCTTTCTTAGAAGTAGGAATTGGACATGGCTCGAGCATCAAACCCTCATCTGCACCATCATCATGATACTCTGTTAAGTCTACAATGTTGAAAATAGGAGAAATGTGAATTCCATCTGGAAATTCCACCTCATACGCATTTCTTGAGTCATATTTCTTCAAAATTTTGCAGGGGCCAAATTTCTTCATTTTCAGCTTGTTGTAAGTACCCACTCGAAATCTTTCTTTTCTTAAGTGTACCATGACTAGATCCCCTACTTGAAATTCCTTATGTCTTCTCCTTTGACCAGCCCTAGCTTTATACTATTGGTTCATCTTGGTAATGTGTGCCTGGACCTCCTCATGTAGACACTTGATATGTTCAACAAATTCTTCTGCTTCAGCACTTGTCCTCTCCACTTGCTCCATCTTCCTCAATTCTGGTGTAGTCCTTGGGCTACTTCCATATACAATTGGGAATGGTGATCTACCAATACTCCTATTTATAGAGCTATTGTAAGAAAATTTCACTTGTGGTAGAATCAAATCCCATCCTTTGGAATTATCCCCAACTAAACATCTTAGCAAATTGCTCAAACTTCTATTTACCACTTCAGTCTATTTGTCAGTCTGCGGGTGATGTGTAGAACAAAACTTCAAGTCTATTCTCAACTTCTTCCACAATGTCCTCTAGAAATAACCCACAAATTTAGTATCTCTATCAGAAACTATACTCCTTGGAATGCATAATTGACTGCCCTTGAGCAACATACCATCCTGAACCAAATAGTCTAGCCACTTGGTTTTGTCTATAGCAACAGGCTCTTTACAAGCTTTCCATGCTTTAGAAAAATTAGGATCCTTAGGGTACAGATTCTTGAGTTCATCAAACCTAACTACTTCAACCTGCATTACTATAAGCAACAACTGCCTCCTGCTTAATGCATCTACAACCCTATTATATTTCCCACTTCTATGCTTCAATACAAATGTATAACTCTGCAAGAACTCTACCCACTTCATATGCCTCTGGTTCAATTTACCTTGGCTATTTAGGTACTGTAATGCTTGGTGATTGGTATATAAAACAAATTCCTTTGGCAATAAATAATGTCTCCATTTCTTTAAGGCCTAAACTATTGCATAGAAATCTTGATCATAAATAAAATACTTCTTTGCATCATTCAATTTTTCACTAAAATATGCAATAGGCTTACCTTCTTGGCTCAATATAGCTCCAATAGCATTGCCACTAGCACTAGAATCCACCTAGAACACCTTTCTAAAATTTGGAAGTGCCAATACAAGTTGTTTTGTCACCTTCTTCTTCAGCAATTCAAAACTTCTTGCTGCTGCCGCAACCCATTTGAACTCTTTTCTATCCCCTCTTATTGTGTTAGTCAAGGGTGCACATATGCCACTAAAATTCTTAATGAACTTCCTGTAGAAACTAACTAGATAATGAAGTTATCTTACCTTAGTAGTAAACCTTGGAGTAGGCCATTCCAAGATGGCTTTTACCTTCTTTGGATCCATTTTAAGACCTTCAGGAGACATAACAAACCCTAAGTAGACTAACTCCTTTTTTGCAAAGATACACTTCTTCAGATTAATTAATAGTTTCTCTTCCCTCAAACTTTCAAGGACACTATGAATGTGCAATAAATTTTCTTCCAAAGTCTTGCTGAAAATTAAAATATCATCCGAAAATAACAAATTTTCACAAGAACTTCTTAACTACCTCATTCATAAGCCGCATGAAGGTGCTTGGTGCATTCATCAATCCAAAGGGCATGACTAGCCACTCAAAAAGACCCTCTTTTGTCTTGAAAGCATTTTTCCACTCATTTCCTTCTCATATCCATATCTAGTGATAACCACTTTTGAGATCTATCTTTGTGAAATATTGAGTTCCACTCAAGCAATCCAAAAGATCATCCATTCTTGACAAAGGAAACTGATACTTGATGGTTATCCTATTTATAGCTCGAGAGTTTGTACACATTCTCCACTCTCCATCCTTCTTTGGTGCTAGTACCGCAGGTATTGCACATGGACTCAGGCTTTCTCAAATTAATCCCTTCCTCAGTAGCTCCTAAACCTATCTATTTAGCTCCTCAGTTTCAATAGGAGTCATCCTATGAGCAGCCTTGTTAGGCAAACTAGCTCTAGGGATTAAATCTATCTAATGACTAATTTTCCTTACTAGTGGTAATCCTTTTGGAACATTATCAGAGATGATATCTCCAAACTCACTTAATAAATCTGAAACTTCAAGTGGTATTTCACTACTACCTTCCTTATCTTTTCTAGGAATCAAAGCATAGCACATACACTAATGTATCATGCCATCTAAAAACTTCCTTCCATCAACAAGACAAATCCTAGCACTGCTACATACCTTTTTGCCTTCCTTTTTCATGGGCTTCAGTTTGTGGTGAACTCCATGCTTGGTCAAAGAATATGTGTTTGCATGACCATCATGTACTACATGCCTATCAAACTGCCATGGTTTTCCCAACAATAGATGGCAAACATCCATTGGAATAACATCATAGAGAACTTCATCATGGTAACTCCCAATTTTGAACTTCACTAAACATTTTTCACTTACCAGGACCTTATGATCATCCTTCTCCCAAGCAATCCAATAGAGCTAGGGGTGTTTCTCCCTCTTGAGCTTCAACTCAGAGACCATCTCCTCTGATACCAAGTTATTAGTGATACCACCATCAATGATCACATCACAACATTTATCCTCACACTTGCAATTGGTATGAAATAGACTCCTCTGTCCTGGTTCAATCTCACCACTTAGTAAGACCCTTTCATTAACTAAAGTCTCTCCTCTTTCTGCATCCTCTAAATGTGATGACTGTGCATCCTCATCCACATGAGAAATCCTAGCTTGACCCTAAGCTCTCCTATCTATCCTTCCTTGACATTGAGGGAATTCAAAGGAACGATGACCTTCTTCATTGCAATGGAAATAGGTACCATGGAAGCCTCCTCTTGCTTGTCCACATCCTCTACCTCTTCCTCTCTAATTTTCAAAGTCTTGATCATGGGATTGGTTGAAACCCTCATTTCTCTAGTTCCTGCTAGTACCCACATCTTCATTTTTCTTTTGGGTCCATTTCGACCTCCTGATTACCTACCACTACCCCTTCCTCCTTGGCCATACCCTCTTTGTCTCCCTTCAAACCTTTTATTTAGCTTCTCTTCAACTTGTAGGGAAAATTGGTATGCCTCTTCAATGCTGGTCATTTGTACCAAACTTAATTCCTCCTGGATGCTAGGTCATAATCCATTGATATAATGAGAAATTTTCTCCTTATTTTCTTTTGCATGCCATGCTCTAATCAAAAGTCGATAAAACTCCTCAGTATATTCCTAGACTAATTTTTTTGCTTGCTTTAACCCATGCATCTTCTTAAACAAATCAAGCTCATAGTCAACAGGAATGAATTGCTTCTTTAGTTTGTCCACCATGCGATCCCACCTTGTGATCTTATCCTTTCCTCTTCTATTTCTTTCCAATTGAACCTCTTGCCACCAGATTTTGGCATGACCTTTCAGTTCAGCCTTTGCAAACTTAACCCTATCTGGATCCCTGATATCCTCATACTCAAAGTACTCTTCCAGTTCATTGATCCAATTGATCAACTCATCTGGTTTCAGATTTCTTGGAAATACACCCACATCAATTGTAGGTCTTTTCCCAAACTTAGTAATGGCCCTAAAAAGCCTTTCCTCTACCTAATTCAAAACTTCCCTATCAACTTCCCCTTCTAGTCAAATTTCTTCTTCTTCATTGTCATCCTTACTTTCGTCGCTTGCAGCAACATTTGTTCCTCTATGGAGTTCCTGCAATGCTTGAACCTACCTTTGGAGGGCTCTAACCTCCTTAGGATTAATAGCTTTGGCCCTTCCATCATGCTTTCTTCATGGAGGCATCTTCTTAACTCAAACCCACAACCACACAGTCCTTACGCAAACTGCCTCACAGTTGGCGCTCTATCTACACACTCAGGAAAACCTGCTCTAATACCACTTGATGGGGACATGACCCAAGCATAGAATGGACATAATAGGAAAGGGAAAATTTCATTAACTATGTAAATATGCTATTACATTTAGTATAGAGAAAATTGACTTCAAAACATGCCTTATATGCTTATAATAGTATAAATTAGGAGATAATTTCTTCTCCCAGTACCTTCTCTCAAACTCCACTCCAAACTGCCTTTTACAATGCCATAAATGTCCTTAAATAGACCCCAAAGGGTCAAGGATTAGGAACACATTCTAGAAAGTGCTAGTTGGCATCCACTACCAAAATGGAAGGTTCCATAAGTCACTTTAGAAGTTAGTACAAAATTAGAAGATTCTAGAAATGGTAGCCAAACTTCTGGGAGGCATAACTTTTGAACCATAGCTCTGATTGATGAACCGTTTACATTTCTGAAAAGCTCTTGAAGTGCTCTATAGCCCTATGGAATAGCTTTTCTTGTTCCCCATTTTTCAGCCCTATTTGAGGTCATTTAATGCCCCTAACCTAACTTTGAAGCATTCTTAGAAGGTCTCCAGAAACTGAAAAACTGCAATAGCTTTCAAACCATAGGGACTTTTGACTTGATTCTTTTTTTGGAATGCTCTAAATTACAATTACAATCATCTGACTAATTTGCACATTCTAATTCATCAAAATTATGGCTCAATTACATACTCCTATTTTTTTGGCATTTACACATATCCCAAGGTGCTCAAATACTCTAACCTAAGACACTGATAGTGGATTTGTGAGCATTGGAACCTTAATTTGACCCAAATGGGTATCCAAAAATGAAAACACATGAAATATAAACTAAGTCTAAGTAAATTTTTTTGGGTGACATAGGATTTCCCTTATACCTTTGGTTTCTCCTACATCATCTTGGAAAGATGAGTATTTGAATTTTGAATGACTAACTTTATGCAATCAATAGAATCTTGGAAGAAGGAGGATATTGGTGTCAGCTCCTTTTCCTAGACATTGCAAGTTAGCCATTATGTTGTCTATGAATTGCAATACAATCTCATCCTTTGTGATTGAATCCTAGATTCTACATCTTGATTATTTGGTATTTTGTTTGAAGCTATTTCAAAATCCATCACCTTGTAAGAGCCCAAACATGTTTATAATAATGCTACCTCATTCAAAGCATTATATTCTATAATCATTGTTTTTAACTTTGGCTCTGCATCTATCTTGATTTGATTCTTCAATCCTTTCCACGGTAACCACAATTGAGTAAAATATGTAGAAAACCATCCTCTCAGGAATTTGGTCCATTCTCTTTTTAGTGGTAATCCAAATTTTTTTGAGATATCCACCACATGTATATCAATCATGTATTGAATTTAGAGGTCTACTATCAATTATATCCAAACATCTCTCAGCACACCAATGACTTTCACCTCTATTTTATCCAATTGTACCACTATTCGGTTGGAGGGTTGAGGACTTACTCCTAAACTTTGTGCTATTAATAGAAACATAACATTACAAGATGCTCCTAAATAAATTAGGCAATTATGAATATTCTTCCCATGTATCCTAATGCTAAGAAGAAATAGGGGTACCTCAACCTTGTCTTTAAACATAGTAGGCATTTGGTTTGAAGCATTGAGTTTTTGAGATACCATCTTCTAAGAAATAATACTCATATGGGGTGCTTTTATTATTATCAAGAGTGTCCATTAGTACCTCTCGTTGATGGGGAAAATTTTGTAGCATGTCAAACATGGACATATTGGTGTTTATTTGCTTCAAATCTTCCATCGTATTATACTTTTCATTAGGCCAAGCTAGATTTTTCAAGATGTTTGGCATAGTTCCTAGATTCTAATTTTTTTGTTCTCCATATAGTGGCTTGACTGGTACTAGATTATTACTTTCTCTTGGATCAAAAGGAGTTGGTTTTAATGTTGGAAGAATTCCATCTATCATAGGTTCTTTTTGACTTTACAAATTGTATGTATTTTGATTATCAAAGTGAAAGGAAAATGCCTCTTTCAATTGAATGTCTAGTTCCTAAATAAAGAGGAAAGAGAATTCTTCATATGTTGATTGTTTCACCTATGTTTTCTATGCAAAATCATAGGATTCTAGTAGCATAGCATTAAATTGTATAGGAGGCACATTGTCATTAACTTGTGAATTTTGAGTCATATCTTGATTTCCATTGTAGTACAAACCATCATTGTTAGATGTTTTTTCACCATCATCATACTGATTAATGTCCGTATATTGAAAATTATTCTTGTTGTCATCTATAGCAATCCTCCCATTATTTATATGTGTCTTCCATTTTCTATTATATCTTTGGAAGCTATTGTTACGATCAGGAGGATTGAAATTGTTTCCTCTATTGTTGTTTCCAGTGTTGTTATTTCTAGCATTATTGTTTCTAGTGAAATTCCTATTGTAGTTCTAATTGTTATTGATTTTTTTGTAAGGACTAGCATTGTTTCATTGGGAGTTGCTATTCTATCTTCGCAAAAACCTTAAGTGAGTTAGCTCGTTGTTCATTTATGACATAGTCTTCTTCATTTGACCAAACTTGGAGGCAAAATTGTTGTCTACCTCAGTGGAAGTTGTTTCCTTTTGTTCAAGGAAAGAAGCTTTTGGAGGTTCATATCTAGGATATGTTAATGTGGGCTTTTATGAAGTGGGTGCTACTATAATGGAATTGGATTCATAGGTATGAATTGGTTAGGCATCATAGATGCTCCAACAAGATAGATTGACACTATTGTAATAGCTTGAGCTAGAAGCATCAATCCTCTTTCAATAGGATTGGCTTGCTTAGTGAAGGTAATCACTTTAGTGAAGACTTTGTCCAATGTGTTGATATTTATTGTAGGAAGTCTTCTTAGAAAAATAGCAGTAAGATGGTCCATAGCATTTAGATAAATCTAAATAGCAACCTCAACTGGTATAGTGTATGGCATTTCTAACTTATGGTATGCCAAATGAAAGTGATGGTTGAAGTGTGAAACCATCTTAGCTAGGTCCTTTTGAATCATTATGAATTGTTGATGTATCACTGCTAGATTGATGAAAGTTTTGAATTTTTCCAAGAATAAGTTTTCAAAAGTAGCCCAGTCTCCAATACATCTAGGTGGAAAATTAACATACCAATCAAAGGAAACTTCCCCCAAAAAGTAGTGGAATAAACAAAGAACCACATTCTCATTAGCAATCTACTTTCAATTGTAAATTTCTTTGAAAACCTTGATGTGATCTTTAGTAGTTCATGTCTCTCTATAGATGAACCTTGGGGAAACCTTCTCAAGATTCTTAGTAACATCATTGAGTACATATGTCAAGTTAATTGGTGAGTCCACAAAATTTGCAACAAAGATCATCAGAGGGTTAGGTGAAACATTGGGTGGTTTTTGTTGAATGGAAGTGGTAGAATTAGGGGATTCCTTTGTCACTACGAGACTTATGGAAATTGATAAGCTCAAGGAACTTGTGTGCACTTGATGAAGATCTTAAAACCTCACTAAAATGGGGATGATGAATCAAAATCCTCTAGTTTGCATGAATTTTGGAAAAAGTGCACCTCTGCAAAAGCACAGTTTGTCACAAATAAGGTGCACCTTGGAATTTGGCACACCTATGCACCTAGCATATCTCAGAAGCTTAGAAACTTAGAAATTTTTTTGAACTTGTGAAAAAATGTAGGATTTTAAAATTTGCAATTTTTTCCTTCTATTCCAAATTTTAAGTGACCTCCTTCTCATGCCACTTCTATTGAGTTATCATTTTGCATGATGCTTAATGATAGGAATTCTTTTGAACTCCGATCTTGAAAATCTAATCTAATGATCAACTCCAAGGTTCTAGGCAATTTTGTGACCTAATGGAATCCACTCTGTTGAAAATAAATGTGAATGTTTATGAGGATGCCTTTGCTAGTTCTGAAATGATTCAGATAAGATACATGATCTACTTGCTATCTCAAAAAGAATAACCACACAAAAAGGAATATATTTTTGTATTTTCTATTTTTAAGATGAATGCAATCTAACAAATTAACTTTATGAATTCCTAATTTTTTCAAGGGGTTAGTAAAGAAAATAATGAAGGTAAGGAAAAAAGAAATTTAAGAAAATAACATGAAAAGTAAATCATAATGGACATAAACTACAAAAATAACACATCTATGATTTAAGATTTTGAAAAGATTAGTAGGTAACCAATGAAAATAGGAACAGTGCTTTCTTAATTCTATTAATGCAATCATCGATGGGAATTTAGTAACAAGAAGTTCTAGTTTCCATCAAATTGCAAGGCCATGGAAAGTGCGCTCATGCAAGATGAAAAGCTATACAGGAACAATGTGATGATCTCTTCTCGAACTAAGTACATCAACATAATTTGTAGACTCATAGAAAACACTAGAATTAAAAGATCACATAACCAAAACAATGCAATAAAACTATTGGCTCAATTACATCCCATGAACATATATTCACAAAATACAACACACTTAGGAAAGAATCAGTATACTCCAATTGTGAGCACCAACAACATATATTATTGCATCAAAATAATGGTATCCTTAAATACACATTACATTCCTAAATTTATAAGAAATCTTCTCCTCAATTTGTGTTGAGAGTGAGAGATATCTTTATGTAATCATATGCTTCTAAACTAATAAAACAAATCTATTCATGTACAAACTAACTATATAACTATTGCTAAGTAGGACTCCATCCATATTTATATCATTAATTATATTCATGAACCTTTGCATATCTTACAAAAAATGAAAGAATGAGAAAATATGAAAGAGAAATGCTTTAGTTGATGTATAAGCATTTGGAAGTGAAAAAAATAAACCTTCTTTACCAGGCATCTGTAGGAGTTAAACTGCTATCAAAATGCATTTTCAATTCATGAAAACCTCTAAAATTTTGAACTGGTAGTTAACTATCGGTGCACCTCTAAATTCCTCAAAATCTTCCAGAACACTACTAAAAAAGTGCACCAAGTCCACTTGAGCACTAGCATAGTAGTGCACCTCGGAAGCAGGTTGCAAAATTTGGAAAATTTCACAAAGTGTCAAAATTGAAATTTTGGCTTCTAGGTTTATTTCCCTTTATACCAAGACTATGTCTGGGAATTTTCCCTTGAATTTCTTGATTATCATAGTGACTTGAGCCACATCTAGAAAATCTAAGGCTTCATATTTTTCTTTCACCTTCTTTCTCTAGTTGCCAACCTCGATATGAGTCTCTGCAAAATCTCCTAAATTCACATCTAGATCTAACAATGCCTCTTCTATTCTAAATGCTTTCCCAATGTGAAAATCATTGGTAACTTCCTCAAAAAATTTATAGAATTTTTCAACTACTTCCTCTACTAGTATTAAGTTCTCCCATGTGTCATCCTCAAAAATGTCTAAACACGCATCACTATAATGCTTCTCAGCTTCCAAAATTTTCTCTTTATCTCTGAATGTAATGTCTCCACTACTTTATAACCATCCATAATCTTTTCAATCCAATCATCAATCTTTTCTAACTCCTTAATTGTATATACCTTCATTAGCATCCAATACCTTTGGCCTTTAATTTCCTGTAATGTTTGCAAAATCTTTGCCCTAGGTATGTATCTCATCCATTAGACCAAAATTTTGATTTGAAATGGCCATTAGCCTATCCACATGATCCTACATGATGTGTAATAGCTTTAAATTATCTTGAATGATCTATACTCCTTTCTCCTCAAAAATTTCTCTACATTGCTGATAAGCACTCAAAAATGGATCCAATTGGTTCATACCCATATCTCTTCTCTTGAGTTCTATGTTCAAGCTTTCCTTGGGGTTTGCAAGATATAGGTTACCAAAATTTTTTTCTTAGATATCCTTTTAGGATTTCATTTTTTGATTGAAGTGTTATCAACTCTGTCCCATTCTATTATAAGCTTCTAAATACCTCTTTCATTCTTGTTGTAACCATTAGCTTAGTGCTATCCAAGGTAGGCTTCCCATGCATAACCTCCCTAACTAGATAATCCTATGGAGTCAATTCTTCAATGTTTGAATGTGGAGGAGGGATAACTACATGAGAAAATAGGGTCTAGTTCTAATCACTCATGACAAATGCTAATGCACATGCATCCTTTGGAGCTGATTTACGCTTCCTTAGGACTTTGATCAATTCCATCCTATCCTCTTCCTCTATGGTGAATTGTTACTTATTGTTTCTTATTACTTCCCTCCTCAACCACCTTGGGATATGCTCCAAAAAAAATTTGCATTTTGAGGATAAAGGAGCCTACTCTATTATGCCCTTTCCCTTATCTCCTCCTTTTGGAGTCCTCTCCTTTTGTACAAGATCTATACTGGGATTATCTATGTCTGTAGAGTCCATAGTCCTTATCTCAGTGTCTAGAGAATTTTTCTAAGGCTATTCAGTTATCTACCTTTCTTCTAACACTTCCTTAGTAGATACTTGTTGTGGCTCTTCCTCTTGCCCTACTTGAACCTTTTCTTCTTTGATACTTGGAGGCAGAGGGGTAGTTGATCCCTTGTCTACAAAAAAAGTGACTTGCACTAGGGATGATGAAGCTACCTCAAGTCCTTGTGGCATGGGTGGAAATTGAATCCAATCCTCCTATTGAGGTTGATTGGTTAGAGTATCTCTTATCTTATCCCTAACCAATTCAGTACCAATAGACATGAAATCAAAATCTGACATCTGAAAGACATCAATGCCATCTACATCTTGCTCATCTATCCACTATTGCATTTCATCTTCTGGTGTTGTATTCTAAATGGTTTCCTCAAGGATAGAAGGTAGTGTGATTGTGGAGCTTCTTCTCCTTTCTAACTCTATAGCTCTTGTGAGATGAGTCCTCGAGTTAAAAGGTATATTGTCCTCATCATCATCATCATCTTCTTCTTCCATCTCTTCTAGAATAGGCTTAGGGACTAATGAGAAAGGAATCACTTTCTTAATGACCCTTTGACTCCTATTTACTAGAGTTTTGATTTTTCTCTTCTTAAGCACAGAGGGGGAAGCTTGTACTTCTTTTGAAGGTAATTCTTGTATTTCAATCTTAGCTTTTCCTTGGCCTTGTTTGGCTAGCGACACTTGAGGATCATCATGAGCTTCCATGGCTTCCACATTATCTGACCCTTATATATTTCCTTGTCCCTTTTTTCATGGTGTGTGAGTTGCTTCTTCTTCTAGCCTAGTTTGTTGAGGAGAAGCCCTCTTCCTCTTTTCTTTATTTTTAACTTTTTGAGCCCTATAATACCCAACTGGTCTATCAACTTGGTGTACTATCTTGGGTCTCACTAGAAACTATGTTGTAAATGTAAGCACTATGACCTTAGCTA
This sequence comes from Cupressus sempervirens, assembly GCA_028749045.1. Taxonomy (NCBI): domain Eukaryota; kingdom Viridiplantae; phylum Streptophyta; class Pinopsida; order Cupressales; family Cupressaceae; genus Cupressus; species Cupressus sempervirens. The sequence goes on from CM053783.1 coordinate 234,490,317, forward strand.
CTCAACCTTTAGTTGGGTGGGCTTGAGCATGAAAGCCTCCTATTTGAGGAATTGGTTCAAGTTTGAAAGGTCTCTTGATCCAATCTTTTGACAATTTGATTATGTGCCTCGCCCTTTGATTAATGTCTAAGTTCTCTTCTTTTTCAATTGCAACATTCATAAAAGGTCTATCACCAATTGTTTCCCTATTGAACAATAGATCAAGTAGATCCTATGTATCTTGTTGCACAATATTCAATGGGATCTTCATTTTTAAAGCCCTTTCTACTAGATATAGAGTCATCCTACAATAATCCCTTATGTGGATATCGTAGTCATCCACTGCATTCATCCAATGATCCTCATGCTAAAATGTCTTACCAAATAGATGTTACACCCTTCCAATGTTAACAAAATAGGGCTGTGGAGAATTATACTCTTCTATGGAATATTGATCCCATTTACACTCAAAAGACAAAATTTCTTGTCTTCAATCCACACTTAATGGTCCTATTGCAATAGGCCATACCCATGTTACTTTGTGTTGTCCCCTTACTTTGTTGTATGCAAACAAGAGTTTTTGAGTGATCTCAAAGAGTATAAGCCTATCACTTGTATATCTTGGGAGCTTCTTACGATTGAGAATTGTGCCCACTAGCCTTAAATATGAGAATGTTTGGTATTGAATCTAATAGGCTTCAACCTCTAAAATCTTTGAAGCTACCTCTTCTGACATCCTCTTTGCATAATCTCCTTTGATGAACTAGATTATTATTAATATGAAAGCATCATATATAATCATATATTCCTTTCTTTTCTCTAAAAGTTGTTTCTTTACTAGCTAAGGATATATAATGTACGGTTATGCATTTGCATCCTATATGCTAACCTTCTTATAGAGCCCTAGATAATCCATCACCATTGAGGCTAATAAGTACACTATGTATGATGTCATGTAAAACTTTCTATTATTCTTCACTACCACTAGCTTCTCAACAAGTTCTCACTGAGAATACAAGACCAATCAATCGACATATCTACTATTTTCATCATCTCTATAAAATACACCATAAAAATGTTCGAGTGTCTAGCTGCCAATAAACCCATAAGTCTACTCAATAGTATGATTGAATATCTAATATCTTCCTTCATCTAGCCTCTTTTCATATCCACTTTTCCTACATTCTACCCTAGTGGAGTCTTCTTAATGAGGTATGCAGATTGGATGATCTTAGAAGCTTCGTCAATATGTTCCGTACACCATTTCTCTACTTGATGATAGGTTAATCTAATGAATTGATCTACCTTGATGAGATGGAATACCTTCTCAATGTTCTTGGGTTTAAGATCCAATATAATCTCTTCAGTAATAATCTTGAAAATTCTTTCTTCAGGAACATAATTCTCTACGAGTGTCATAATTAGCTCTTGAGACTATACTAACATTGGGTGTCATTTTACACTGACAAGCCCTAATCAAATCAATGCAAAAATTATTAGAGAAATTTTTGTTGGTTTGTTATACAGTGTCAAGAATGCACACAAATTAGTGTGACCTACCTTGTTATCTTGGATCTCTGAATAATCATCTTGAAATCATAATTTGGTTAGATCACCTTGAAACTTGAATGCCATGGGCCTTGGGACCATCTTTGTTGCAAGGAAGGATGATGAAGAAGCCATTGAATTTGTACAAAAATAATGCCCATTACTCTAGAGTCAAAGAAAAATTGAGAAATTCAAACCCACAAACTAACACAAATAAAGCCCTAAACTCTGATCACTAGAAAATAGTAAAACCCCAAAATTTTAACCCATGAATGAAAAATGAGGCACACCAGCTAGACCTAAGAGGTGTGCTTGGTGTGTTATTTCCTTATTAAAGTCCTAAAGGGTAAGGTGCATAGCAACACACCTCATGGGTCCGCTGATGTACACCCTATGATCATTTAAGTTTTTAAGGGTGCACAGTAGCGCACCTAATTAGGTGCACTACTGCAGACCCCAAATGAATGTTTTCACATTTTTTTAAGTCTTTTTTTTTTCCAAGAAAAATAAGGTGTACTACTACACACCTTAGTTTATATTATTTTTAATACTTGTGTGGTTTGTAGCTTAGGAGGAGGTGATGCACACCTCAATTGGTGGGCTACTATAGTCTAGGAGCTAGAGGAAGAGAAAATGATATGAATGAGAAGGGGCCCTGTGTATTATAGTCTTGGGAATCCTATGCACTTTTGGTGTTGTGCAGTTGTGCAGCTATACTGCTATGCATTTGCAGATTACCAAAGGGAGAATGCCTTTGTATTGAGCAATTTGGTGCACTAGCTCACCTATTATCTTTGCAAAATTGACTTAATCCCTCCAAAAGTTGATTTTCAAGATCTAGGTTCTTGAGTGGGGACTCAAATAGAGCCAAAAAACACTAGAAAAGCCCTAAAAAGGACTCAAACCCTAGACTAGGGTTCTAGAAAGCCAAAAAAATAAAGTAGGGGGGGGTCCCCATTTCTAGGTGAAATTGGGTGTGGATTGTGAAACCACAACATATTCCAATGGGTAGGAAGTGCTCATATGATATTCTATGACCGTTTTTGACACATTACACAAGAACACATGTTGCTATGGGTCCTAAGACCCTTATCAACATGTGTGTTGTGCTTGAATGGGTTGAATTTCAACCCATTACATGATAACATATGTTCCTAGGGGTCCTAATACCCTAGGGCCATACATGTTGTGTTCCAATGGATCAAAAGGGGTCATCAGATATCCTATCACCTCTTTTAGCCCAATACATGACAACATGTATTCCTTAGGAATGTATGTTTTCATGTAATGGGTCAATAGGTTCATAAGATACTCTATGAACCCTTTCGACCCATTGGAACATAACATATATGTTTATAAGGGTCCTAGGACCCCTAGGAACATATGTTATCATGTATTTGGTCAAAAGGGTTCATAGGATACTCCATAACCCCTTTCTACCCATTGAAACACAAGATGGTTGTCCCTACGCATGCTTTGACCATTAGAAAGATATGTTGTCATAGAATGGGTCATAGGGTATCCCATGACCCATTTGGACTCATTGGAACACATGTATGTCCCTAGTGAGACCCTTAGGCACATACATCATGATATAGTTTATTAACTAAGGTTACTAATATATATAATATATAATAATAATATATATGATCTATAATTGGGGTATCCCATGACCCATTTGTACTCATTGAAACACATTTATGTCCCTAGGGGGACCCCTAGGAAAATACATCATCATATAGTTTATTAACTTAGGTTAGTAATATATATATATATATATATATAATAAGTAATAACTAGATGTAAAATAATAATAATATTTTTATTAATAATAATTAATAAATATATATGAAATAATTATGTAATAAATTATTATTATTATTTAATATTATATAATAAATTTTAGTAACTATATATAATAATTGGTTCCCCCCAATTATGTTATAACTATATTATACTAGGACTTGATATAACTTAAAAATTGGTCCTCCCTTTGAGTTTGGTAAATAAAAATCAATATTTATTTTAAAAATTGGTTGTCACTCCCTCTACATTTTAATTTGGTGCCATGATTTGGGAACATAGATCAGGTGCTTTTTTCTCAAATCAGATACCTGTTCCCAAATCAGATACCTATTCTAAAATTAGATACCTGATTAGGCAAGGTATTACTTTTTGGTTTGGTCCTTGTATGGTGGGAAAAAATTCAAATCACATTTGAAACACTTTTAGGCATTTAAAATCTACATATTTTTTACATTACCACTTTTTGGCACACCATGATCCTACACGTACCCACTATTTATATCACCAATATTTTATGCCCAATTAGTATTAGTATAAACTCCATGTTCAAAATTATCTTCTTGTTTGTACCATAGTCTTTTATTCCTTTCAAGTATCTAGATATCTTCTTAACTATAGTCATGTGTGTCTCTGAAGGATTAGATGAAAATATTGCAACTATTCTAACTACATATAATATCAAATCTGTTGTGTACAACATATTTCCACTTCCAAATCCTTGTTTTTTTTTTTCTCATTCACCTTATTAGTATTCTCTTCCTTCGATAATTTGTATGTAGTTTACGATAGTTGTTACACCTAGCCTTGACATATCCATACCAAATATCTTGAATATATTCTTTATGTACATTGATCAGATCATATATTTAAAATGTTGTGTTTGATGCACTTTTAAGCAAATGAAAAATTTAACGTCATAAAAAATAGACATCTCAAATTATTTCCTCATATGATCAACAAATGTTTTTCACAACAAATTGTTTTCACCAAATATTATATCATCAAAAAATATCTAAGTTAATTTAGAACCTTGTTAGATCAACTTCACTTCTCAAGTGCAACAACTATTTTCACTTGTTCTAACAAATGAAGTATTGATTATATATGAATGCAACCTTTCATACCATTATTTTAGTGCTTTCTTTAAACAATTTATTGCTTTGTTCAGTTTGCATACTATGTGCTTTTGATTTGGCTCCACAAATCCTTAATGTTGTTCAATATAGAAATCTTCTTCTAGTATTATTTTTATAAATGCAAACTTCAAATCCATTTGATATATTTTAAATATCTTATAAGATGCATATGAAAAATTGATTCCTTTTAATCTAGCTACAGGTGCAAAGGTCTCACCATAATCAATACCTTCTTCTTGAGTATAACCTTTACAAACTAATCTAGTTTTGTTCCTCATAGCTTCACCTTTCTCATTTAATTTATTCTAAAATATCCACTTAGTTCCAATTGCATTCTTTTCATAGAGCCTTAGTACAAGTGTCCACATATTTTTCTTCTTAATTTGATATATTTCTTTATTCATAACATTGATCTAGTCATCATTATCAAATGCAGCTTTTACAATAATTAGTTCAAATTGAAAAATCAATCATGTACTATCCTTTACCTTACTTCTTTTCATGATTACAACACTCTTGTCCCCAATTATTTGATATTTTGAGATTCATTCTTAGATACTTTTCTATGATAAGTTCAACTTTGTTATCTACAACATTATCTTCACTTTATAGGGTCTCATCTTTCTACTTGGGTTGTTCTATATGTTGCTGAAGTAATACAAGCTATTTATTGGTAGCTCTTTTTTGGTATCTCAGTGTATATTCATAATGACTATTTTTGGATCTTAGGTATGATATCTCATGTATCATCATAGAAATAAAAGAACTATTTGTAATCCTCAAGTTCCTTTTTTCTTTCCTCGTCATTCTTATCTAAAAACTCATCAATTCTCACATTTTCACTTTCAATCATTTTGCTAGTCACTTCTCTCAAACAATTGTAAGCTTTGCTCCTAGTAGAGTAACCTAGGAATATAAATCCATCACATTTTTGTTAGAAATGTTTAGAATAACTAACAAGAAGGTGATTTAGTTACTCAAGGTCTCTATGTACCATTTGAACAATAAAAAAACCATTCATTGTTCTACTAATCCTTTTGTTGCTCAGTCTCTACTAGAAATATTGTCTTAAACATAACCTAATTTGCATCATGAAAATATTATCAAATGTAAAGCATATAAAGGATTCATCATAGATTTGACACAATGAATTTTTATGTGGAAATTTAATTTGGGAAAAGCCACCACCAACATGTCATCCTTTTAGAGTCTTTCAAAGTGAGATCTTTTAGGAGCCAACCCTATTAAAGGTTCCAAAACACACTATTTAAATGTGACCTTGTTAAACAATTTAATCACCCTATTAGGAGTAGCCTTGTTAGAGGACTTTGATCATTCCATTTAGAATTTCACCTAGTTAAAGGATTTATATAGTTTGTTAATTCTTCCAAATGACTGTTAGGTCCACCTTTGTTAACAAGATTTCAATACAAAGTATTTATAATGAATAGAAAGAAAATCATAGGTTTTAATCTATGTGATTATAGCTCACTTTTTTTAGTTTAGATCTTGGTTTGATCTTTCTATTATATTGTTGATAAGCTGTCCATTTTTATATCTAATCTTGATTTTCTTGGAAACCCTTCAAAAAATCAGTCCACTCTTCTCAATAATACTTGAGCCTTCAACTCAAATTCACTTATCAACATCAAAATCATCTTTGTAATCTTTCTCCTTTACCTTTGTATTCAGCCACATTTGTGTGTTTCTAATCAATCTTTCTCTGTATGTCTCTTTTAACATAGGCTTTTACTTCTCACATACACAGACACGCACAACACTAATTATTCATCTTTATATCTCTTTGAATAGGCCATTCATGCTTTACCTTTTTCTACATTCACTGTAGATCATAGGGATTATGATCAGGTTCAACTTGATTTATTGTATCTATCCATATTCTTGATCTTCTTCTAGAAAATTCTCTATTTGTCTATTAGGTCTTTACATAATCCTTTCCTTGGGTTTAATGATCCAACTCATCAATATTATCTTCAACATAGTTTACATCTGCTAACAAATCAACTGTGTCAACTTGATCTCATGATTTCCTCAAATTCATGCTCATAATGTCACTCAACAATCTCTAAATTTTGACACATGGTTATCACTAGATTACTTGGTCACTATAAAGATTTCTTGCTCAGCATCAATTATCTATTGGAAATTTGATTGAAAAGGTTTACTATCAAAGAGGGAGGCTATTGTTAAAAGAATTCTTTCAATAATTTTTTTGTTATTGATGCCAAACTTTCTATTTGTAGGAATGAAAATTGCTTATAAGATCCAAGTACCATCACTTAGTTGATTGATGAAGAGGATTTAATCAACAAGATGTAACAAAAGAAACTAAAGGAAAGGTTGAGTTATGATTCTGTAATGAAGTGTGAGGATTAGTTAAGACAATGGTTAAATGATATATTGTGACATACTCAAAGATATATAGGTTGGCCACACTTAGAAACATTAGAGGAATAAGTTATAACAAGGTTGACTACAAAGCTTATGCTAAGTTCATTAGCGAGTGCCGAGCAGGCTAGTTCAAGCCGAAAAAATTCTTAGTTGTAGTCAAGAAAAAGGAAAATCTAGTGTGTTTTGAGTGAAGTTCAGGTGTCAAGTGAAGTTCAAGTGCCGAGAAAAGTACTGGATGCCAAGCAATAGAAAATCTTAGTAGTTACCGAGTGAACTTTAGGTTCCAAGCATCAATAAAGAACAGTTGATGCCAAGTAACACAATATGTCTAAAGCACTAATATTTCAATAGGGTCAAGTTGATACATTATTGAAAATGTAAAAGATTTGCAAAATTTGAGTTGATAGAGTTGTTACCTTGAATTTTGTGAACCAATTAGAGGATAAGGATTATGAGCTGGTTGCACAAAATTCTATGTAAACCATTTTTGGGAAAATTCAAGAGGATTTTTCATGAAGTTCTAAAGGAAACAAAATGTGAGTTAGATTCAATGAATCCTACCTAATCCATTTGAACATAAATTAAAGGATGGAAGAATTAAGTAGGAAAAATAATTCCAGACTTTTATTTAAGAAGTCATAGACCAAGAAGTTAGAGTTGCTAGAGTACCAAATTGTGAAGTGGTTGAAATGGTGTCAAAGAGAAGGTTCCTAGGAGAAGGAAGAAGAAAGCACAGATGCTCTACTTTGATAAAGTGGTTATAGAGAGATGATTGCACTAGTACATTAAGCATGAAGATTTAAGAAGACAAAGCTTGAAAGGAGGGCAAGCTATTAGAAATACAAGAGATTGAAAACCAAGAAAAGTTATTTGCTGAAGAGTGATTTGAGATCTATAAGTTAAGTTGTATGTTGTAATTAGGTCAAAAAATTTCTAATACTCTCTAGAAATTGTATTAGATATGAAAATCCTATGGACTTAGGTTGGTTTAATATCCTTTTGTAAATCCTTTGATAGGGTGGCATTCAAAGTGAATTTTCTAAAGTTCTCTAACAAGGCCCACTTCTAACAGGGTGGATAAATCCTCTAACAATGTCACATTAAACAATGTGTTGTAAGCCTTTAAGAGGGTAGGCCTTTCATAGGGCATCACTTTAGAAGAGTGAGAATTGAGTAGCATGTTACTAGTGGGTTTTCCTAAACTGAGTTTCCACATAAATCATTGTGTTATGTGTTGATCTTTTCATGTGTTATGCTTGCATGTTGATTTACAGTAACTTGTTGAATAAGAATGTTAAAGCTTGGATGAATGAATAATTGAATGGGCTCACTACACTTAGTAAAAGTTTTGAATTGGACATTTGGACCTTGAATAACTAATTCACCCCCCCTTTTAGTTATTCTAAAGCATTTCGAACAATTGGTATCAAAGCCATCTACTGATTTAGTTTCAAGGTACTAGAAGTAGGAGGATCAAGATGTCCAAGAGAGAAGTTCCCAAGCTCAACAAAGAAAACTTTGTTGCATGGTAGAGTCTGATAAAATTATGCCGTGGATCAATAGGTGATTATGAAAAAACTTCAATTGGAACAGAACATGTAGACCCAACTAGACCCTTCACTACAAATGATTTGAACAAAAGGAAGGAACACAATTAGGTAATGTTGGAGATTGCCTCTACACTTAGCTATGCTAAATTTGATGACATTAAGGGATGTGATACTAAATTCAAGATGTAGAAAGCCCTATCAAGTATCTATGGAGGAGATCAGAATGCCTTAGAGGAAAGTTTGATGACATGAAAATAGAGGAAGGTGAAAATGCTGCTCAATATGGATCCAAAATAAAAGAAGTGGTAAGTGTAATAAGAAGTTTGGGTGGTCAATTGGAAGAAGACACTATTAATAGAAAATACTTGAGAACCCTACTCCCTATCTATGTTAATAGAGTTTCATCCATCCAAGAGCTAAGGTGTGTATAAGGAAAAACACTAACCTTTGAAGGAATAGTAGGAAGACTCGCTACATTTGAATTGTCCAACTTTGACAACTAGAGACCTAAGAACCTTGAATCTACTTTCAAGGCCAAGCTGACATTGAAAATACTAAGGAGGTAACATCAAAAAGGAAAAGTGGAAAAGGAAAACATGCATCTAGTGATAGCAGTACAAATGAGAAAGATGTAGAACAATTGGAAGCATTATTGGCTAGAAGATTCCATAAAGGAAAAGGTAAATTCAAAGGTAAGCTTCCTATCATTTGTTTCAATTTCAATGTAGGTCATATTTCTATAAGGTGTACACAAAAGAAAAAATACAAAGAAGGAAACATGTACACGAAAAAAAGAGAAGATGATAATAGAGATTACAAGGAAAAAGAAAAAAGATGCTACATTATTGAAGATGAATCTAATGAGAATAGTGGTGAAGTAGTCTATGTATCCATGAAAGATGAATTAGATGAAGATGAAGAAACAATATTGGTAACTTGTGTGAACAAAAATGACAAGTGGATCATAGATAGTGGTTGCTCACATCACATGACAAAAGGTAAAAATAAGTTCATTACCTTAACTCAATATGATGTAAATAGTGTTAGATTTGGTAATGATGATCCATGTTAAATCAAAGGAAAAGGTTCAATTAAACTTATAGAGAAAATTTCATGTAATAGTGCATACTATGTTGAAGAATTGAACTAAAACTTGTTGAGTGTATCACAATTAGGCAATGTTGGTTGCAAAGTAGAATTTGGAAACAAATCTGCCAAATTCTATGACACTGATGGAAATTTGATAGGAAAAGGTAAACAAACTAGAAGTAACTTGTTTTACCTAGTTATAGAAGATGCAACTTGTCTTGTTGTTAGACTTGATAATGTGTGGTTATGGCATCAAATATTGTGTCATGTTAACTTTGAAAATCTAATTAGCATTAGCAGAAGGAAGAAAGTCAAAGGTTTTCCCAAACTGAAGAAACTTGAAAACATAATGTGCAAACAATGTCAACTAGGGAAGAATACTAAATCTACCTTCAAATAAAAAAAATACATTTCCAAATAAGTACTAGAGCTAGTCGATACCAACTTATGTGGACCAATAGAAGTCTAAAGTTACCTAGGAGACAAATACATAATGCTATTTATAGATAACTATTCAAGGATGATGACTGCTATGTTTTAAAGAAAAAAATTGATGCATTTCAAATGTTTAAGTGGTATTTGGCTATAGTTGAGAAAGAAATAGGTAAGAGTCTAAAATGCCTAAGGTCAAATAGAGGAGGAGAGTTTACATCAAAAGAATTTGAGATATTGTGCAATGAAAAAGGTATTAAAAAGAAAACATCAACACCAAGAACTCCACCATAGAATGGTATTGTTGAAAGAAGAAATAGATTAGTAATCGATTGTGGTAGAACCTTAATGATGGAGAAGAATGTTTCTCTAAAGTACTAAAGAGAAGCTATAAGTATTTTTTTTTACACCCTAAATAGAGTTCACATGAAGAAAAGTACAAATGCAACACCTTTTGAACAATGGTATGGTCACTCACCTAATGTAAAACATTTCAAAGTCTTTGGTTGTAAATGTTATATGCTTAAAGACACTAGAAATGGAAAATTTGTTGCAAAAAGTAATGAAGGGATATTCCTTGGATACTCCACTAGAAGCAAAGCATATAAGTGTTTGAACACTAATACTAAAAAGATTTTGGAGAGTGCAAATGTAAATTATGATGATCATATAGAAGTACAAGTTGATGAATACAAATAGTCAAAAGATTGTAAATATTTTGTATACTTCTATGAAGGAATGACTATTAAAGATAATGCTACCAATAAAGTTGGGAGTCAGCAAAAAAAATTAGTATCAATCGAGTCACATCAAATGCCGAGCTGCATCCAAAAGCTAAGTTACAGAATGAAGGAAATGCACATTTTGATTCTAAAATCAATAAACATGGAAGAGATGATGAAATACCAGATGGAGAAGAGCATAATGACTTTGAAGCTAAAGGATCAAACATGGAAAGAAGGACAAAACCAAGATTAGCCATATATGTAAGGATACATCACCCTATAGAAAAAATCATTAGTGACAAGGATGCCAAACCAATGACAAGGAATAGACTAAAGAATGAATCATGTTTGCTGAGCAAGCTTGAGCCTAAAGTAGTGAAAGATACACTAAAAGATGATGACTAGTATAAAGCTATGGAATATGAGATAGACTAGATTGAGAAGAAAAAAAATTGGACCCTATTGCATAGACTAGCTAATAAGAATGTAATTGGTACCAAATGGGTGTTCAGAAACAAACTTGATGAGAATGGTGAGATAACAAGAAACAAAGCCAGACTAGTATGCAAAAGCTATGCACAAGAAGAAGGACTTGATTATGGGGAAAAATTTTCCCCTATCACAAGAATCGAAGGAGTCAGGACATTACTTGCATATTTTGCCTACAAAGGTTTCAAAGTCTAGCAAATGTATGTTAGGTCTACTTTTTTTAATAGTATCCTAGAAGAGGAAGTCTACATAGAACAACTAGAGGGATTTGTTGATGACAACAATAAGGATATGGTTAGAAAATTGCATAAAGAACTCTTTGGTCTAAAGCAAGCACCTAGAGCATGGTATGAGAGATTGCACAAATATCTTGTGAAGATAAGATTTGAGAGAATAGATGACAACAAAAACTTGTATATCAAGGCAGAAAAAGGTAGGGATATTTTGATATCAGAAATCTTTGTTGATGATATAATGTTTGGAGGAAAAGATATTCTATGCAAATATTTTTTTGATCAAATGAAACATGAGTTTGAGATGTCAATGTTTGGAGAAATCAAATTCTTTGTTGGCTTGCAAGTACATCAATTAAAGCATAGCATATTTGTGACCCAATCAAAATATATCAAGGAGATACTCAAGACATTTGAATTAGAAGACTCAAAAATAGTTAGCACACCAATGGTAACAGGAATAAGTTATCCAAAAATGATGAGTCTACTAAACTGAAACAAAAAATGTATAGATCAATGATTGGAAAGTTGTAGTATGTTGTACATAGTAGACCAGATATTGCATTATCTATTGGAATAGTGGCAAGATTTTTTACAAATACAAGAAAAAATCATTTGATGGTAGTAAAGAGAATACTGAGATATCTAAAAGTAACTGATGACTTTGGTTTGTACTACAAAAGGAGTGAAAAGTTTGAGCTAAGAGGCTATACTAATGTAGATTGGGGAAGTAATATTGATGATAGAAAAAGCACCAGTGGAGGAGCACTTTTCTCTGGAAGAAGATTGATTACATGGACTAGAAAAAAGAAAAATTGTACCTCATAGTCAATAGCAAAAGCTGAATATGTTGCAACTACTATGAATTGCACCAATATTGTATCGATCAAACATTTGTTACAAGGTATGAAGGAAGAAGTAAATGGGCCTATGATACTTTATTGTGATAATACAAGTGCTATCAACATATCAAAGAACCTTATAATACATGCCAAAACAAATAATATTGCAATCAAGTATCATTATGTAAGAGAATTGGTGGAAGACAAATAAGTGAAGATGGAATACATCAGTTCAAAGGAAAAAATTGCTAACATCTTCACAAAAGCACTATCCAAAGATGAATTTGAGTATCTTGGAGGTAAGTTAGGGGTGATACCCCTAACTAAGTCTACTTAAGAAAAGACAAGCCTCCCCTACATCAAATGAATTGATTGATGAAATATTACACATTGATGTAAAGGATACTTGAGGATTTATGCTTGAAGTAATCAAAGTGCAAAAGTTACAAATCATTCACAAGTAAGGTGACAAAGGGAGAAATTGAAAGAACCTACAAAAGCTACACTTCCATATTAAGTTGTTGAAATATTATATCTCTAGCATTATTGTCAAAGAGGGAGGAAGTGTAGAATCTGATCAAATTTAGAGAGAGGGAGACTGTTAGATCCAAAGGAAGAAAAAGAGAAGTAGCAAGAAGTTGATTAGAACAATGCATACAAAGGGAGAGAATGAAAGAAGGGTTGAAAGGAAAGAACAAGGATATAACAATGAAGAGGGATAAATAGAAGTAAAGCAATTAGGAGAGTAGATCAAGAAAAGGAGATGTGAAAATTGATGGTAATGCAATTACTTTTGGCATTTAACTTACTATTCTAACATAGTTAGCATGTTGATAACATGGTTGAATAATTTAATCTGATAGTTGATTAGTTTGGTTTTGCATCAATGCCAAAGAGGGAGATTGTTGGAAATTTGATTGAAAAGGTCTACTATCAAAGAGGGAGGATGTTGTTAGAAGAATATTTTCAATCATTATTTTGTCATTGATGTCAAACCTCCTATTTGTAGGAATGATAATTTCTTATAAGACCCAAGTACTATCACTTAGTTGATTAATGAAGAGGATTTAATCAACAAGATGTAACAAAAGCACCTAAGAGAAAGGTTGAGTTATGATTTTGTAATGAATCACAAGGATTAGTTAAGACAATAGTGAAATGCTGCACTGATAACAGACTCAAAGATACAGAGGTTGGCCACACTTAGAAACACTAAAGGAATAAGTTTTAACAAGGTTGACTGCAAAGCTTAAACTAAGTTCATTAGTAAGTGTCGAGCAAGCTAGTCTAAGCCATGAAAATTCTTAGTTTGAGCTAAGAAAAATGAAAATCTAGTGTGTGCTAAGTGAACTTTAGGTGTCAAGTGAAGTTCAAGTGCTAAGCAAAGTAATAGGTGTCAAGCATTAGAAAATCTTAGTAGGTGCCAAGTAAAATTTAGGTGCCGAGCATCAGTAAAACACAATTGATGCTAAGTAACTCAGTATGTGCCAAGAACTAGTATTTCAATAGTGCCAAGCTACTACATTATTGAAAATGTCAAAGATTTGCCAAATCTAAGCTGACAGAGTTGTTACCTTGAATTTTGTGAACTAGTTGGAGAATAAAGATGTTAAGCTGGTGGCACAAAATTCTATGTAAACCATTTTTGGGTGAATTCAAGAGGATTTTTCATGAAGTTTCTAGAGGAAACAAAATGTGAGTTAGATTTAATGAATCCTACCAAATTCATTCAAATAGAAATCAAATGATGGAAGAATTGAGTGGGAAAAGAAATTCCAAACTTCTATTTAAGGATTCATTGACCAAGACGTTAGAGCTACTAAAGTGCAAAATTGTGAAGTTGTTGAAAAGGTGTCAAAGAGAAGGTATCTAGGAGAAGGAAGAATATAGCACAAAGGCTTTGTTTTGATAAAGTGGTCAGAGAGAGATGATTGAAATTGTACATTGATCATGAAGAATCAAGAAGACAAAGCTTGAAAAGAGGGAAAGCTGTTAGAACTATAAGAGATTGAAAGCCAGGCAAAGTTATGACTTGAAGAGTGATCTAAGATCTATAAGTTAAGTTATATGTTTTAATTAGGTCAAATGCTTTCTAATACTCTTTAGCAATTGTATTAGATATCAAAATCCTATGGAATTAGCTTGGTTTAATAGCCATTTATAAATCCTTTAACATGGTGGCATTCCAAGTGAATGTTCTAAAGTCCTCTAACCAAGCCCACTTCTAACAAGGTGGATAAATCCTCTAACAAGGTCACATTTAATAGTGCGTTGTAAGCCTTTAACAAGGTAAGCCTTTTATAGGGCATCACTTCAGAAGAGTGAGAATTGAGTAGCATATTACTAGTGGTTTTTCCCAAATTGGGTTTCTACATAAATCATTGTGTTATGTGTTGATCTTTTTATGTGTTATGCTTACATGTTGATTTACAGTAACTTTTTGAATATGAATGTTAAAGCTTGGATGAATGAATAGTTTAATGGGCTCACTACACTTAGTAAGAAGTTTTGAATTGGACATTTGGACCTTGAATAACTAATTCATGCCCCCCCTCCCCCCCAAATTATTCGAAAGAATTTCTAACACTATTTAACTTGGTTGATACTAATGCTTGGTCAGCACTCAAATTTCTTGGCATTAACTATAGCATGGTTGACACTAGCATTACTTAATATTTCTTAGCATTTTTACTCTATTTCTTGGCTTGTCTTATCTTATATGAGATAAACAATCACTTTATTTTATCAAAGTCTATCTAATCGTATATCCATTGTAAGTTCCTTTTCACAACTCAACCTTTCCTCTAGGTGTTATTTTTATGAGAAACTTCTCAAATGCTCTTCATTAGTAAAATAGATATACAATTTGTATTAGGTAAAAATATGTCTTATCAATAGATTTGACATTAGCGAAAAAAATAATTATTCCAATTGTAAGCTTCTAACAATCTCCCTCTTTGGCATTGATGACAACATCTCAATATCTCAATTATGTAGCAATACTTGTAACCATACAATCCAATAGATTTTACTGATTATCTTATTTGAATAGAATTCTCCCTCTTTATAGTAACTCTCTATATAGTAATCTCTCCCTTTGTTAGTAATCTCTCCTTCTTTCATAATCTCTTCTTTCAGTACTCTCTCCCTTTTTGACAATAATTCCAAAGACACTTAGCTCTCTAAGCTTAAAAGTCTTCATACATCCAAATTGTGTAGATTTAGCATGTCTGCCTAAATTCTATCATCTATTTATGATTGATCTATTATGTTGTAGTGAATTATCCACCTTAGGCATGTCACAAAATAGATTTGTAGTGTATCACTGTATAGGATATTCTGAGTAGAACATGTGATACAATCCACCTTTTCTTCTTAAGTATCTTTTTTAGGGGAGTCACCCCTAATTCACTTCTAAGATATTCAGAAGCATCTTTAGGTAAGGGTTTTGTGAATATTATAGCAATTTAGTCTTTAGTATTCACATATTCTAGCTTCACTTCTTTGTCTTAAACTAATCCCTTTAGTACTGATACTTGGAAAAAAATGTGCTTTGTCTAAGTGTGCATTACTAGATTCTTTGAAATTTTGATAGCACTTGTGTTATCACAATAGATAAAGTATGCATTACTAGATTTTTTGAAATTTTGATAGCACTTGTGCTATCACAATAGATAACCATTAGATCTATAATTTCCCATTTCATACCTTTTGACAATTATTTCATCCGCATAATATTTGAAAAATTTACTCCATCTACAAAATACTCAGCTTCAGTTGTGGATTAGGATATAATTTTTTTCTTATTACGTGTCCATGAAACCAATCTTTTTCGTAGAAAGAATGCACCTCCACTACTACTTTTTCTATCACCAACATTTCTTGCCCAATTTGAGTTTGTAAATAGTCTTAGTTCAAAATTATCATTTCTCTTGTAATACAATCCATAGTCTTATATACCTTTTTTGATATCTCATGATCCTTTTCACTTCCATCATGTGATTCTCTTTAGGCTTTTTTGAAAATCTAGAAACTATCCCAAATGTTAATGCAATATTTGGTCTACTGTTGACAACATACTATAGTTTTCCAATCATGGATCTATATAGGATCTTCTTCACATTAGTAGAATCATCAATCTTAGATATCTTATGTCTTGTTGACATAGGTGCACTCATTGGCTTGAAATCTTCCATACAAATAGTCTTTATTATCTCTTTGATATATTTGGATTGTGTAATAGAAATACCAAACTTCATTTGACATACTTGTAATTTAACAAAGAATTTGATTTTACCAAACATATACATTTCAAATTTCTTCTTCATTTCACCAAAAAATGATTTTTGTAAATGCTTCTATTCCTCCAAAAATGATATCATAAACAAATATATCAGATAATAGTACTTCATTATTCTTACCATTCATCAAATATAGATTTCTATTATTATTTTTCCTTTCCAAACTAATATTCCCCAAATAATTATGCAATCTTTCATACCATGCTTGTGGGGCCTATTTTAATAAATAAAGATCTTTATCCATCTTACATATCATTTTCTTCTAGTTTGGATCTACAAATCCTTTAAGATGTTCAAGATAAGATTCTTCCTCTAGTATACCATTTAAAAATGTAGATTTGACATCCATTTGATATACCTTGAAATTCTTGTAGACTGAATATGCAATTATATTCAAGTCATTCCAAATGACTTAAAGTTTCTCTAGAATAAAATATTTCTTCTTAATATTGGAATTATTTACAATAACTAGAGGGGGGGTGAATTAGTTATCCAAGATCTAGATGTACAATTAAAATTTTTCAAAGCTTAGTGAACCCATATCCATGAAACCTTTTTATCATATATGCATCCATTAGATTATGCAATCACTTAAACTTGTAGGTTATTGTAAAATCAATTTGCAAAAATGTAAACATGAGACATAATAGATTTAGTAACACATTTGACACAATGATTTAATGTGATAACCCAATTTGGGAAAAACTATTAGTAACATGCTACTCATTCTCACTCTTTTGAAGTGATGCCCTATGAAAGGCCAACCTTATTAAAGTTTACTATGCACAATGTTAAATTTGACCTAGTTAATAGATCTTAATCATCCTATTAGGAGTAAGCCTTGTTAGAGAACTTTAGATCATTCACTTAGATTTTTACTTGGTTAAAGGATTTCAAAATGACTATTAGGTTGACCTTAATCCAAAGGATTTACTCTAGACTAATACAATGATTAGAGAGTAATAGTAAGGCTTGATCTAATAAAAACTTACAACTTCATTTTCTAGATCATGGATCTCTATTTTAGTCCTCTATCCACTTGGATTTCACTCTTCAACTCTCATAGCTTGTTTACCCTTCAAGCATCCATATCCTTAAGCCTTACTACTTTGTTTTCCAATGTATTGCCTTCTTTTAGGTCACTAAATGAAGTAATGCTCTAGATTTCTTGTCTTCCTTAGGTTCTTGCACATGACAACCCTTTCTTCTAACCAACCATCTCTATAAATAGAGAATTAAGATATTGTGTTTTTCATCCTCTATCATCAATTTTAGGGTTAGGTTAGATTAGGTAGGATTCAATGAATCTACCCCTTATTTCATTTCATTCCCTTATAACACTTCTCCTTCAATCCTCTTTGAATTCATCTCAAAATTGTTCATCATGAATTCTATGCCACTAGCTCATCAATCTTATCTTCCACATGGTTCACACAATAAAAGAAACCAAACTTATCAGCTCAAATTCATCAAATTCTCAATCTTTCTCATAATGCTGACACTCGATATTAACTAGCTTCCAATGCTCAACACATACTACATTGCTAAAACATCAATTCTTAAAACACTTAGCACAAACAAAAGTTTACTAGTGCTTGATATCAACTAAACTTTACTTAGCTTACACTATTTTACTTAGTTTATATTGAAATTGGATTTTCTTGGGTCCATTTAATTTTCTTCTTGGCTTGCACTAAATTTTCCAAGCACCTACTATCCACTTAGTCAAGATTGGGAGACAAACTCCATTTAACTTGTTCTTCTAAACTTACTTAGTTTAACCAACATTTGAAACCTTAAGTAGATTATCAATGCACTATAACATCACTATCTTAACTTATTTTTGTAGTCCTTTTCATATCATAACTCAACGTTTTCTCTTTATCAATCAAATAAATGATAGTACTTAAATAATATAAGCAATTTTCTTACCAACAAGTAGTAGGTTTGACATCATTGAAAAATAATGATTGAAACACATTTACCATACTTATATTAATCTATTTTCAACAATCTCCCTCCTTGGCATTGATGGAAAACCAGACTAACCAAACTCAATTAGTAAGACCAATCAAATTACCAAACTAAAAAATAATTTCTTGTATTGAAATATCTCCCTCTATTAGCAACTTACATATTTTGAATAGGTTAAAAAAGGTCTATTCTGATCAACAAACAATTAAATGATCCTTATGGCTCCCTCTTGATCACTTCTTATATCTCCTTAACATTATGTCCATCTTACTAGGTAGATGTAATCAACAAATACACTTTCTCCCTCAACACACTTACTCCCTTAACAATAAAGATTTCTCATTCATCTCCACCAGTTCATTCTTTAGTACACATTCTCACTCTTTCAAAATAATGAAAAAGACTTTTCATCTTCATATGTAAATATGAATATTTTTCAGTTTCTCCCTTGGTCACCTTGCTTGTGACTGATTTATAGTTCTAGTTCTTTGATTACTTTAGGTAGATCCTAAAGTAAGATCTAATGAATGGATGTGTAACATAACTCAATCGCTTGTTTGATGTAGGGAACTCCTCATGCTTCTTAGATATCCTTTGGTAGGGGTATCACCCCTAGTTTACATCTCATGAGCATCCTTAGGTAATGCTTTTATGAAGATATTAGCTATTTTCTCTTTTGTGTTGACATATTCCATCTGTTAGTGTAAATAATTATTATTTACACTTTACTTAAGTTTACTTAGGATAAATAAATTATTTTATTATTTATTAGGTTAGACACCTAGGATTTTGAATATCCATATGAGTTGTCATGTTGACAACATAGGAGTAAGAAAATCTATTTTAGCACATGGTGTCTACAACACTAGAGTTTTCATAATTAACTAAGTTCTTATGTAGAAAACATAGTTATTTGCACTCTTAATTAAGCACATGGTATCTACAACATAATTTTATGTGACACACCTTTGTAGGCTCATCCTCTCATCATCACACTAACTCCTATGCTTAATGGAGGATAATCCACTCTTGTTGAACATGTACTTAGTTGTGAGGCTTATCATATTGTTAACTCTTAGATATTCTAGAACCATTCTAAAGGCCTTTATATACAAGCACTCCTAGTGTACTTGTACATCATTCAATACATCAATTGAATATCATATTGTTATTCTGATCATACCCTATTGGTCTATTTTGTGCTAGTTATTGAGCTTCATAATCTTGGGTGATTTTTCACTAAGGAAAATTGTTACATGGTATCAGAGCTATACCAAATTCTAACATAGTATTAGAACCATAGGAGTGTTATTTTATAGCCATTGGAGACCATTCTTACTTCACCTCTTTGAGGACACCTTGATTTAGATCTAGAGTATCCATAGCTATTAGGAGCATCTAAAGCTAAAGTAGACCTCACCATTGCATCCAGAGCATCGATTCAATGAAATATGACTATAAATTTTCCTATGTTGGGCCATAATCAAATTTGAGGTGAATATGTTTTGCAAACCAGCACCCAAAGGCCCAATTTGAAAATTCAATATGATCATTTTAGATCTTTTTAATTTAATTTTAGATCGATATTTATTTTCTCTACAAGAAATTTAGTACAATTTTTAGATCTGTATTTAAAAAAATTAAATTAGGCCATCAGGCCTGTAGAGACAATTTTTTTTGCAAGAACTGGGTGGTGAAGTCCTGGATCCCATAGGTGGAATATTATCTAATTTTGGCATATTTCTTATTCCATTCAAGCTATAGTTCATACCATATTCTAGGCAAATAGTCCATAAACTCACGAGCAGCTTTGAAATACTCTAGTGGTCATTACAAAAAATCCAACACTGCCTTCATAACTCATGGCAAGAAAAATCCTCTAGCATTCTTAACTTGTTTTATCCCCTATGGGCTCTTCCTTTTAAGAGATTTTTGACCAAGGTGTGAGAAATGTGGGACTAAAAGTCCTACCAGACTTCCAACTCTTGACCACTATTGACGACTGCATTCAACCACCCACTAGCAAATTTTTGTGGCTCATTTTTTGCCACATGGCATATCTACCATAGTGCCACATGATGTCCAACTATACACTACTATAGCCTTCAACAATGTCATAAAAATCTGCCACATCATGCCCAAGTGCCATGTCACATTTGCCATGTCAATGTCAAGTCACACCTTGTCAACTTTGTGCCATGATGACTATATAGTTAGCTCACCCCACCACATATATGGGTAGCTCAACATACACATCATATTCCAGCTTTGTAGTTCCATACCTAGATAGCTTAGTAGGCCACATCACCTATCTATACAATCTATGCAGTGATGCTAGGATTCATACCTATCATGTCAGCCAAGGAGATTTTTTTTTTGTTGATGTTAGCTAGTCATGCCACTAAAATTGATGACCATTTGACCATCATTATTAGGCCAAACTACACTACTATGACATCCATTTAGATGTCAAATTTAACCTCATTATTTGCTAACTAGAACCCTCCAGATTTAGTTTTCATCTGACAAGCTAACTTTGGGAGGCCATATCTTAGTCCTTTGGGCTCCAAATTAGGTGCAATTTTTTTTTTAAAGCTAGAATTTACTAAACTTTTCATTGGTGCTATTATTTTCTTGTTTTGGTGCATGAATTTGTTAAAAATTGTAGTTTTTGGTGACTACACCCTTCTAATCATGTATTTTGCAACTTCAAATGCTCCATTAGGGCTCATCTAGACTCCAAATTAGGTTCCATTTTTTTTAAAGTGAATAATTTTTTATCTACTTTCCAAATCCACAATCAAATGATAGGTTTATGTGGACAAAAATACCACTTTCATAATTAGGTCCTTTTTTTCATTATAGTGCTTTAATAAAACTTTAGAATTGTTGTATATCTGAGATATTTTCTAAAGTTGTATATTTGAACTCTAAGAGGAGATTGTAAACAACAAATTGAAAGACCACTAAGGCCAAAATTAGCAAGTGGCTATTGTAATCACACTATGTATAAAGTGCCAAAATCTTTCATTTGGTGGGGGGGTGGGTTCTTGATTGAGGGAATAGGGGGGTGTCTCTTGGTGTTGTGTTCCTCTTTTCCTATTATTATATTTCATTTCTTAAATCATGGGAAATATTAATATTCCAAAATTAACACCACATAACTATGCCACATGATCTATTAAAAAATGGTTTGAATTGATGCATGATGAAATTTCTCAATATGTAGATAGTTGCTTTCCTAAAGCAATAGGTGATCAAGTATCCAAAAGTGATATCGATGCTTGGATATAGGGAGATAAGAAATGCCTAAGTGATATTAGGTTTGGGGTTGAAGATAATATCCTCTATTAGATCATGAAGTATGATACATCCTTCCTTTTTCTAAGGAAACCTATATGAGGATGTTTTAGAAAATTGAAGATGAGCTTGTCTCCCTAGATCCTAAGACCTTTGATTCAATATAGGATTTTATCATTAAGGTGAATGAATTAAGAAAAAAGCTTGATGGTTTTGGTAGTCCTATTAAAGATGACAGGTTGATCTATCTCATTCATAATAAGCTACCATCCGAGTACTTCACATTTGTCTCTTCTTTCAACACCATAAAGACTACCTTAGGAGCTTCCTATAAGAAAATCATTTTTGATGATTATGCTCAACTATTAGAGGATGAAAAAACTAAGTTGAAAAAAAAGGGAATTCTCAAGTCTTCAAAGTCTAAGGCATTGGTGGCTAATAATGAGGGTTCTCACAATTGAGCTAGTCAAAGTTCAAACAAAGGAAAGGGAAAAAAAAGAAATGGAAGAATAAAAAACAAGAGGATAAAGAAAAGGCAACACCAACATCAAATCAACAAGGAAAGTCTTCCTTAAATACAAACAAAAAGGGGGACACTAATCAGGAGAAGAAAAAGTGTGCCTATTGTAAGAAGATGGGCCATGATGAAGATCAATGTTATCTTAAGCAGATTGACGAGTTGAAAAGCATCATGAAGAAACACAAAGTTCCATTGCCTAATGCTTATAAGAAGAAAGGATCTTCATCTTCACATTCTAAGGGCAAAGGGCATGTTTTACTCACAAACACTATTAGTCATGGTTATTGGACCATTGATATAGGTACCACACATCATATGGGTGCATCAAAGAGAGATTTTTCTTCCATGACACATTCAGAGGTGCCACAAATCTTTGCAAGAGATGATACTAAATTAATTTTAGATGAAAAATGGAGCATTCAAGGATGTGCTATGTGTTCCTAATCTTATCTCAAACCTTCTTTCAGTCTACCAAATGACTCACTATGGAGGTGGAAATAAAGTTGAATTTCTTCCAGATTGAGTGGTAGTGAAAACTATCAAGGATGACTCTATGATTGAAATAGGTGAAGCCAATCATGATTTAAGGCTTTACACTTTTTCATTCTTTATGCCAAAATCAAATGTACAAGCCTTGTTATTACATTCAAATGTAGAAAGAAAACTATGGCATGAGAAATTTGGACATCTCAACTATAGATATCTTGAGCAACTTAGTAGAAAGAAAATGGTTAATGGTCTACCTCAAGTCTAGTTTTCAGAAGGTTTTTGTTCAGGTTGCTCACTTGGGAAATATCTAGAAAATTTTTATGAAATGGGGAAGTCTTGGAGAACACAATGTGTTCTTGAATTGATTTATAGTGATGTGGGAGGCCCATTTCTAGTGCCATCATTTGGAAAGTCTTGCTATGCACTCACCTTCATAAATGACTACTCTTGCTTTACTTGGGTTTTCTTCATTTCTCATAAGAGTGAGGTATTTGAAAAATTTCTCAGATTGAAGGTTCAAGTGGAAAAAATTTTAGGGAAAGCCATCAAAGTTTTTCAAATAGATAATAAGGGGGAGTATGTGAACTCAAGAGTAGTAGACTTTTACACTCAAGATATAATTGACCTTTAGCATTCAATACAATATACACCACAATAGAATGGTGTTGTTGAAAATAAAAATAGAAATCTCAAGGAGATGACCACTTTCATTCTACTAAACAAGTCTCTTAATCAAGTATTTTGGGATGAAGAAATGAATTGTGCTAACTATATTCATAATAGGAGTCCTTACAAAGCTTTGGATGGTATAACTCCTTTTGAAGTATGGACTGGTAAGAAACCTATAGTTAACTATTTCAGAGTCTTTGGTTGTCTAGCATGGGCATGAATACCTCCACCAAAATGCAAGGCATTGGAAGCACAAATAAAATCTTGCATCTTTGTTGGATATGTGGACTCACATAAAGCCTACAAGTTAATGGATCTACAGACACATGACATATTCTATGAGAGGAGTGTAAACTTTGAAGAAAGTTGTGCAAGCTTTACTTCTTCAACTCCCCCTTCTTCTTCCTTCATTGAAGAGAGTGATAGTGATAATAGTGATTTGGAAGATGTGCACCTACATCCCAAATAGAAACATCAACCAATTGGGGTTGAGGATGCACCTTCTACATCTTCTTCTAGGATACCTAAATGGACTAAGCAAACATTGGATGTGGTAGGACCATTGGTAGGGAATCCCTTAGAGTCAAGGATGAGATCACAACACAACTCACTCCCACATGCTTATATTGTAGTTACTTCAAATCCACAATCATTTAAACAAGAATTAGGTATTTTAGAATGGGATAGAGAAATGGAGGAATAATATAACTCTCTTATGAGAAATGATACATGGGACTTAGTCTCTCTTCCTAGGAGAAGAAAATTGGTTTGGTGTAAGTGGATCTATCATACCAAATTCATAGTGAATGGAAGTGTTGATAAACATAAAGCTTGAATTATTGCAAAATATTTTTCTCAAGTACTTTGCATTGATTACAATGAGACTCTTACACTAGTGGGAGAAATGAATTCCATTTGTTTGACACCAGCTATATCAGTTTCTTAGATATGGGTTGTTCATTAGATGGATGTGAAAAGCACATTTTTTAATGGGGATCTTCATGAGGAAATATATATAGAGTAGCCATAGGGATTCATAAAAGATGTAGCCTTGGTTTGAAAATTGAAGAAATATATCTATGGACTTAAACAAGCTCCAAGTGCTTGGTATGTAAAGATGGATTCTTTTCTACTCTTAGAAGGGTTCGCTAGATGTCATTCTGATCTAAATGTCTACATTCTTTAGAGGGATAATTCAAATTTTCTTCTTGTGCTTTATGTGTATGACTTGATCATTACAAGGAGCACAACATCCATTATTGATAGTGTCAAGGCTACTTTGCATGATAGGTTTTTGATGAAAGACTTGGGAGTACTACACTATTTCCATGGTATCGAGATACATAAATCTTCATTAGGGATCACCTTATCATGACCCAAGTATGCTCTTGATCTACTAGCTTAGTTTCACATGAGTGACTACAAGGCTGCACCTACTCTATTTCTTTTAGGTGTTAAGTTAGAAACAAAGTGTTCCACTCCACTTGTTGTTCTAACTTTGTATAGATAATTGGTTAGAAGCCTTATCTACCTGACACATACACACCATGCCATCTTATTTGCAATTGGCATGGTTCCTTACTTCATGCAAGAGTCATATGAAATTCATTGGAAGGAAGCAAAATGAATCTTGCACTATATCCAAGGTACACATATATATGGGATACGTTGTGCAATTGATACTGAACTTCAATTAGTGAGATATGTAGACTCATGCTATGCAGGGGACCTTGATTCTCACAAGTCTACTTTAGGATATATGTTTCATCTTGGTTCTAGCCCCATTTGTTGGCAAAGTAAAAAGAACACCATTATTTTTTTATCAACTGAGGCTGAGTATTGAGGAGTTTTGACTATGGCAAAATATGCTATTTGGTTGCAACATATTCTAAAGGAGTTTGGTTTTGATCTACCTAGACCCATAGTCATCCATTGTGATAACTAGAGTGCCATTGAAATCTCAAAACATCTAGTGCAAAATAAACACACCAAACATATTGAGGTTCATATGCACTACATCAAAGAGCTAATTCATGAGCAACTCATCCCATTATAGTATTGTCCTAAAAAGTAGCAGGTAGTTGACATCTTCACCAAGCCCTTCATAGAGGTCAAGTATCTTCATTTGCAAGATCTCTTAAGGATGAGGGATTTTTCATCGAGGGGTCACATGATCCTTCTCTTCTATATTTTACATATCTCTCATTTTGGGGAAGGGATTTTCCCATGAGGTTTTCCCTCTTTCTCCATTTGTAAAGTGATTTCATTGCATTTTAGTATTGCATTTATAATTTGGTACATAACATGGGCTATTAGCTAGGACCCGTTATGCATTTCATCACAGCTTTTGTAAGCTTAAGTGCGTTCTCCTAAGTTGCACTTAAGGGAGTGTGTTAGTGTAATTAATTATTATTTACACTTTACTTAAATTTACTTAGGATAAATACATTATTTTATTATATACTAGGTTAGACACCTAGGAGTTTGCATACTCATATGACTTTTCATGTTGACAACATAGGAGTAAGAAAATCTATTTTACCACATGGTTTCTACAACATAATTTAATGTGAAACACCTTTTAGGCTTATCCTCTCATCATCATGCTAAATCCTATGATTAATGGAGGATAATCCACTCCTGGTGGACATGTGCTTGGTTGTGAGGCTTATCATATTGCTAACTCTTAGATATTCTAGAAGCATTCTAGAGTCCTTTATATACAGGCACTCCTAGTATATTTTTACATCAATCAATAAATGAATTGAATATCATATTGTTATTCTAATCATACTCTAATGGTCTATTTTGGGCTAGCTATTGAGCTTCTTGGTCTTGGGTGATTTTTCCCTAAGATAAATTCTTACATGGTATCAAAGCTATACCAAATTCTTACACCATTTTCACCTCTTTATCTTGAATTAATTATCTTAAGTAATGATACATGATTGCAATGTACTTAGTCTTTTTATGCATCATAGGATTCTTTGATATATTTATAACACTTGCATTATCACAATAAAGTATCAAAAGTTTAGTGATTTCTTCCTTCATATCTTTGAGTAGCTATTTGATCCATACAATGTTTGTACAATTTACCACAACAACAACATATTTAGCTTGAGCGGTAGAATGAGAAATGCAATTTCATTTCTTGCCAATCCATGTAACCAACCTTTTGCCTAAGAAAAATGGTCCTCTACTTTCAAGCCCAATTAGCATCAGTATAGGTTCTTAATTCAGATTTCTCATTTTTCTTGTAGTATAGACCATAATCCTTTGTTTCTTTTGGATATCTCATTATTCTCTTTACCACCATCAAGTGATTCTCCTTGGGATTAGTAAATAATTTTACAACTATCACTATGGATGATGCACTATCAAGTTTTTTATGTACTACATATTGTAATTTACCAATCATAGACTTGTTTAATGTTTAATTTATCTCAATTGAATCATCATTCTTTGACCATTTATGTCCTATCACCATAGGTGTGCTTACTGTCTTGGAGTATTACAATCCAAAAAAATTTAATATCTATTTAACATATTTTGACTAAGTGATGTATATACCATATTTCATCTAATGTACTTGCAAACCCACAAAAAAATGATCTTTGCAAACATAGACATCTCAAATTCTTGCTTCATTTCATTTGTGAAAGCATCACATAAAATATATTGACTTTCATATATGATACTATCAACAAAAAATCCAGATAACAAAATACCTTTTCCTTTCTCTATCTTCAATTATATATTGTTGTTATCATCAATCCTCTCAAATCCAATATTCACAAGATATTTATGAAGTCTCTCATGCCATTCTCTTGGTGCTTTCTTTAAACCATAAAGAGATTTTTGTAGTCTACATACCAAGTTTTTGTTGTTAGCATCAACAAATATTTCTAGCTATTCTATATAAACCTCTTCATCCAATATCCCATTATAAAATGCAAACTTAACATCCATTTAATAAACTTTGAAAACTTTGTATGTAGAGTAAGCAAGTAGAGTTCTTACTCCTTCTAAAATTGCAATAGGAGTGAATGTCTCTCCATAATCTATGCCTTCTTCTTGTGCATATCCTTTACAGACTAATATTTACTTTTTCCTTATGACTTCACCATTTTCATCTAACTAATTTTTATATACCCACTTGGTACTAATCACATTTTTGTCTTTTGGTTTAGGAACTACAATCTATGTCTTATTTTTCTCAATTTGTTCAATCTCTTCTTCCATGGATTTATTTCAATTCACATCTTCTAAGGTATCTTTGACTATTTTGGGTTCTTGCATGCTCAAAAAACATGTATCATTTCTCAACAAGTTCCTTGTCATTAGTCTAGCATCTTTATCACCAATGGTTTGTGTAGTAGGCTGATATCTCTTGACATACATAGGAAATCTTGGTTTAGCTCTAGCTTCTACATTTTGTCTCTCAACTTTTGAATCACTATATACATCTCTGTCAAGTAGTTCAACATCTCTTTCATGTACAATAATTTTACAATTAGAATGTGTGTCAACTTCATTCTATAACTCAACACCTGAATGTAGCTCAGTTCCTGAATGCAATTCAACATTCATAGTATGTGACTTGGTAGTCACTAAAGTTTTTTGTTGGTTTGGAACTTGATTTACAAAATCTTCTTCAGGAGGCATACCTTCATAAAAGTATACAAATGATTTTTATTCTTCTAGTTTCTTCATAGGTTCAGCCTGATATACTCTATATATTCATCAAATTTCACATTTGCACCTTACACAACTTTGTTAGTGTTAGTATGTAAACATTTATAAACTTTACTTCTTGTGGAATAACCAAGAAATATACCTTCTTCACTTTTTGCATCTAGTTTACCATTTCTAAAATATTTGAGAATACAACACTTGTTTCAAAATAACTTAAAATATTTTGCACTAGGTGAGTATCCATACCATATCTCAAAAGGTGTTAAATGAATAACTTTCTTGACTTGTATATAGTTCAAGGTATAGATAGTTATACTTACATCTTCTCTCTAGTATTTCAAAGCAACATTTTTCTCTGTCATGAGTGTCCTAGCACAATCCATTATAGCCCTTTTCCTCCTTTCAATAATTCTATTTTGTGGAGGGGTTCTAGGAGAAAATGTCTATATTTTGATTCTTTTGCAATACAAAACATCTCAAACTCATTTGCTATAAATTCTCCTCCTCTATTAGATCTCAAATATTTTAGACTTTTAGCTATTTCTTTCTCAACTCTTGCTAAGCACCACTTAAACATTTGAAAAGTATCATATTTATATTTTATAAACATAATTGTCATCATTCTATAATAATTTACAAGAAACATAATGTACTTATCTCCTTTTTAGCTTTGCACTTCAATTGGTCCACACAATTTCATATGAACAATCTCTAGTATTCATCTAGAGGTATAAGTCTTACTCTTAAAACTTGACTTTTGTCATTTTGCCTAACTAACACTATTTGAAAATTATATAGTCGGGTATTTTCAACTTAGGTAAACCTCTATTTCTTCTCATGTTACTGATACTAACTAATTTATCTAAATTAACATGACATAACCTCTTATCCCATAGCAAGACATTATCAAATTCTACAACTATATAAGTAGCATCCTCTATATCAAGGTAGAATAGATTACCTCTAGTTTGATCACCTTTTCCAATTAGTTTTCCATTAGTATCATATATCTTAGCAATTTCATTCTCAATTTCAACCTTACAACCCAAATTATTTAGTTGTGACACACTCAACAAGTTATAGTTAAGTCCTTCAACATAATAAGCATTGTCACACTAAATCTTTTTGGTGAGCTTGATTGAACATTTTCCCTTTATCAAACATGGTGCATCATTACCAAATCTTACACTATTTCTATCATAATAATTCAAGGTAATGAACTTATTTTTATCTCAAATCATGTGATGTGAACACCCACTATGAATGATCCATCTGTCATTATTGTTCACACAAGACACTAGTCTAGTTGGCTCATCTTTGTCATATTCATACTTCATTGGAACATACACCACTTCATCATCATGATCTTTAGATCCATCTTTTATTTCCTTTGTAGAAATGTAGCAAGACTTCTTAACTTTGTATTTGTAGTCTTTGTTGTATTTATCTCTTCTACTTTTGTATTTTTCACTACCTCTATAATTATTCTTCTCTGGACATCTAGAAACAATATGACCAATCTCATTGCAATTGAAACACATGATAGGTAACTCACCTTTGAAGTTGCCTTTACCTCTGTGAAATCTCCTTGTTAATAGTGTTCCAAGTTTACCAAAATGTTCCACATTTGTATAACTATCATTTGACACATATTTTTCCTTCTTCTTCTTCTTCTTCTTCTCATCAAGTTCCTTTAATGATAGCTTAGTTTCAAATCAGATTCCATATTTTTAGGTTTATAATTTTAAAAGTTAGATAGATCAAAAGTAGTGAGCCTACCTACCAGACTGTTAAGACTTAGGTAGAAGTGTTCTCAAAAATTTTCTTAGTATAATATCATCATCTATCTTACTAGTAGATCCTCTTATTGCATTAATAACATCTTTTATCCTAGAGAAATATTGAGAAATATTCTCACCTTCTTGTATTCCCATACCATCAAACTTACCTTTGAGACTTTTAGCTTTGCTTATTAAAAAATTCTTGTCACCTCCATAGATATTGTGTAGAGCATCCTACATTTTCTTTGCACTATTAAGACTTTTGATATAATCAAACTTGACATAGCTTAGGGTAGAGGCAATCTCAAATATTGCCTACTTGTGTTCCTTCTTCTTTTTCAAATCTTCAAGAGTTAGGGCTCCACTAGGATTGGTATGCTCAACAACAATGGTAGATTGTGCATGATCTCCAAGACATCCTAGGCATAGCTTCATCATACTTTCCCATGTAGGAAAGTTATCTCTATTAAGCTTGGGTTCTTCTCTTTTTGACATCTTGATCTTTGTGCTTCTCGTACCTTCAAATTAGTACTCTTAAGCAGATGGCTTCTGATACCAATTGTTGAAATTCTTTAAAATAACTAAGAGGAGGGGCAAATTAGTTATCCAAGGTCTAGATGCACAATTAAAACTTTTCACAGCTCAGTGAACCCATATCCATAAAAAAAATTCCTTATGTATGCATCCATTACATTACACAATCACTTAAATTTGTAGGTTACTGTCAAATAAATTTGCAAAAATATAAACATGAAACATAATAGATTTAGTAACACATTTGACACAATGATTTAATGTGGAAACCTAATTTGGGAAAAACTATCAATAAAATGCTACTCATTCTCACTCTTCTGATGTGATGCCCTATGAAAGGCCAACCCTATTAAAGGTTACAATGCACACTGTTAAAAGTGATATGGTTAAAGCATTTCAATCACCCTATTTGGAGTGAGCCTTGTTAGAGGACTTTAGATCATTCACTTGCAATGTCACCTAATCAAAAGATTTACAAATGATTGTTAGGTCAACCTTAATCCAAATGATTTACCCTAAACTAATACAATGATTAGAGAGTAATAGAAAGGCTTGATCTAATAACAACTTACAACTTCATTTTGCATATTATAGATCTCTATTTTAGTCCTCCATTCTACTTGGCTTTCATACTCTTTAGCTCTGATAGCTTTTTCACTCTTCAAGAATCCATACCCTTAAGCCTTCTTTCTTTATTTTCCAATGTAGTCTCTTCTTTTAGGTCATTGAATGAAGCAATACCCTAGACTCCTTGTCTTTCTTTGGTTCTTGCACATGAAAACCCTTGCTTCTGACTAGCCATCCCTATAAATAGAGAATTAAAATATTTTTTCATTCATCTTCCATTGTCCTTTTTAAGGTTAGGTTATATTAGGTAGGATTCAATGAATCTACACCTCATTTCATTTCATTCCCTTCTAAAAACTTCTCCTTCGATCCTCTTTCATTTTTTTTGAAAATGGTTCATCATAAATTTTATGCCATGAGCTCATCAATCTTATCTTCCACATGGTTCACACAATCCAATAAAATAAACTTTTTGGCTCAAATTCATCGAATTCTTGACCTTTCTCATAATGTTGAAACTTGACCTTAATTGGCTTCTGATTCTCAATACATACTACAATCTTGGCATCCACTACAAAAACACTTGACACAAATTAAAGTTTATTGATGCTTAGCGTCAACTAAACTTTACTTGGCTTACACAGTTTCACTTGGCTTACACTAAAATTGACTTTTCTCGGTGTTGGTCTTTTTACACTATTAAGAAACAAAATACTTAACACCAAGATAATAAAGATCATAATAACCTAAGGATTAGCTACTTTCCATAAATAGTTATATGTTCTTTAGATCTGGCCCCGACTTCAACAAAATCATAAAATATTTTCTACTCTTTTGACTCTGCAAAACTAAGGCAGGTGCACTTGAGGGATGAAATATTTTCAACCTGATACTACATACACATTTTCTTCATTCCATGGAATTTTATAACAATACACATTCCTTATAGAAGATTGGTCACAATTCTACTTAGATCTACAGGTAATTCTAGACAATAGCAGCTAACTAAGACTCAGAAGTTAAATGTAAACAAGTGATGACCAGCTTTGACATTCTTTAAACATTAAAGTAAAATTTATTTTTATTTTAAGCTAGATGCTTATTCATGATTTCTCCATATGTAAATTGAACTAGTTGATCAATGCCTCATCCATTCGGATTCAAAGTTTATCCAATTTATCAACCTAATCGACTACATTACATTCAATATTATCAACAATTCAAACTCAGACTTGTTCTTACACATATCCTACCTATTACCATGGAGGTCCTATCATATTCACTAAAGCATTTACCTAATTCATTCAATTAAAAGCAATATTGAGATGATGTATAGCTTATCCTAGTTGCATTAAATTTGACACAATTTGCTCATACAATTTCAAGATAACAAGGTAATAAAAATGCAGACAAGATTTAGAAAGAAAAGATATGGGGATAGTTCATCGTTTTATTCATTCTCTTTGAAAATTGTATAAAAATTGAAATAGAATTCAAAATAACTCAAGATAAGACATCATGATCCTGTAACATTCACTTATTCTTAGATAGTTACAGAAAAAATACACCATAAAGTTTTCATCAAGGAATGCACCAAAAAAATCTTAGTAAAACTAAAATTGTACAAATACTTAGACCCTTTTCTCTATCCCTAGAATCTTACTTATATAGTGTGAGATGCAACAAGCTTCAAGCATAAAGAAACTGATAGCTATCCTTAAGACAAACTAAATATTTACATTGCTACTATCATAACACACAAAAATTTGTGCAACAAAATGTCTTTCAACATGAATATTCTTTAGTCAGATCACTTTCAACTACACCTTTTTACTACTAAATTTTTTATAATTGGCTTTACTGTTGTTGCAGCTCCTTGAAAAATGTAGCCAATGCAACTGCAGATGATTGATCTGATTCAGATGTTTGTAGAGTTACTTCAACTCAAGAACTTCTATCCTCATCATCATTTCCTACCAAAATTATAGTTACCTCTAATTCTTCTATAATTGTATTACTAGTTAGAACCTCAATTTTGGTCGTTGAAGCTTATTATCTATTCGTATCCTCTTTTTCTTGTTATGATGTGTCAATTATTTGAATTTCACCTTGACCATCATTAGTTTCATCATGTTCTAATTGTTTATCATGGACAAAGTCTACCATCCACTTGTTAAAAAGAAGGTCATCTGGCCAATTGAAACTTAAAATATCCTACTACTTTTTAATTACATATTCCCCAATTCTCTCAATTTCAGCTAAATATTTCCTCAGAAAATCATAAAATAACTACACCTTTACAACTTCTTTAGTTTTAGTTTCCCACCATGCATTCCAATACTCATTTGTGACCTTATTCATTTGAAGGCAGAATAAGTCATTTAATTCTTGGGTCCATTCCTCTTTATTTTTCAATTTCTCCCTTTTGTCAATGGCATGTGGGAAGAGTTCAAAATTAATACTCTTATATTTGTCTAGATAATTAACAATTTTCTTTTTTAATTGATCTCTTTTATCATCAAATTATGAGAGATCATTGGTCAAATCATAAGTCTTTTCTATATTTTCATAGGATAAATTTATGATAGAAAAACATAGAAAAGTAACCTCTTTACTCCTTTTACTCTATTTGTTGACAATTGGCATCAAGGCTTCATCATTTTCCTTTATCTCATCTCATATATTTATAGCCTTGGTTAGTTGTTCATAAAATAATGGTGAATCAATTTTATCAACTAAATATATGAGAGCTTTCCTTTACTTATCCTCATATTGCACATTAAGCTCCACATGTAATGCTTATAGTTTATTATTTTCTACTTCAAAGTCTTCTACAATATAAAATTTAGGCCTTTGGGGGGTATCTCGAATCTCAACATGAGGAGTGGATTTAAAAGGCTCCATATTTGGGTAAGGATAAGTAATCTAGGGCCTACTAGATTCGCTCACTTTTCTCTTTCCTAATTGTTTATCTATTTGGCATACCTGGGTTTCCAGCTGATGTATCATGTTCCCTCTCTCCTCACATGCCTTTAATATTTCTTCAAACTTGGCATTTAATTCTAGGAATTTACCTTGATCCTTTTCAACAACTACCACCCCAAAATCCATCATCTTCGTAGCCATTTTAGAGACATTTTCACTATCTACATCATCTTCTCTATAAACAATGAGACTACTAGTATGCTCAGCACTTGACACTTTTTGTAGCCTAATTTTGTCTCCCTTCTTAATAGACCATATCACCAATGCTTGGTGATCATTTCTCATTTGTAAACCTTTATGTGCCTGTATGATTTCCTCCTCAATTTTAAAATGAATATCCTTTTCTTTCCTAACAAAATAAAAAATCATAGCACTGGCTATGTCCCACTTAGGTAAAATTAGAACTCTTGAGTCTCTCGAAATTTGCCTTCCCTCTTCAAGGGTTAGTTGTGTAAACTCTTCCATGAAGCTAGCTTTAACTTCATCTTCTATTTTAAAATTGAACCTATGTCATTGCTCTACTCCTATTGATTTAAATTTAGCCTCAAAGTTAACAATATTTATTCTCCACAAAAATTAAGCAAATGCTCTATTCTTTACAAAATTTTCATCATCAATAAATATTTTAAAGGCCTATGCAATCATAGTGTCTATCTCCCTACCTCTATAGTGTATAATAGTAAGCTCAAAAAATGGCACATGAGGTTGCTTAGATACTCTTCCTTCTACCTTATAGGAACATGTGTGTCCCGAGGGCTCTTACACCTTGGCCTCTTATATGGGGGAAAATATTGTATGTTCTAGGCCACTACATACCCGACCTTTTTCTATTATGTGTATTTCCTTGGGATCAAAATCATTCTACTATCCAATCTTCCCTCCACCTCAACAACCCTGTTTGGATGTGTTTTTGCTAGAATTTCCTTGTTCTTGTGCATTGTTTGCATGATCCTAGAAAAGTTATTCATTAACACATCTATTTTCACCCCCCAATATTTCTTATTTGCTAAGGGATCATACTTTGGCTCAAAAGCATTTATAAAGTCTATGACTTTACTACAAACTATCCATTTTCCCTTTTTGACCTCTTACTCTTGTAATGATATTTAATTATTTCTAATTATGTCCTTAGGAAAATATATAGTTTGTATCTAGGCCTTAGCCTTACTCCTTTCTCTTAGAAGGTCATAGAATCCCTTTGAATCAACAAAACAAGCATGGGATTGGGACATCTAATATTCATCTAAAAATTTCCCCATGTTTCTCCATCCCTTCTTAACAAACACAAAATCATGAATAACACTAACCATTGGAAAGAAAGTACCTTTGGGTTTTCCTAGAAAATCCCTCTCTTCAACTGATCCAATCTAAAATAGGAACTCAAAAATTCCTACCTTTAAAGGCACTTGGTATGGCAACACATGCAACATTCCAAGAAAACCATAAACTCTTAAGATGGTAAAGACATCATATGGGATGATATCCCCCTATTTATGACTTACCAACAACCCTTTAGCATGATCTTTAGGTCTTATTAACTCTAATAGGTATTGTGGTATTCTAGGACTATCCCCTGTCAACAACAACGTGAGCCTTGAAGCAAAATACATGTCAAATCTAATAAAGCTAGCATTAATGGCCTTCCATGTCATGTCTACACTCCATACTAAACTGGGAGTCTTTCTCCATCTCTTTCCAATTCCAATTTAATCTCTTTGGAGAAGAAGGTACCACCTTTATATAGATAGATATACATTAACATTGAGTACCAAAAAAAAGGCCTATTAACTTTAGCCTATACTATTCCAATTAGACCATTATGAATTTCTTTAGCTAAGAAGATGGAATATCTAGATTTGAACTCATTCCATATAGAAGAATTGGAGCAATAATAAGGACAATGGAGCCTGGGATGTTATCTTGTTTATACATACCAAAGATTTTGCAAAGAGAGAAATATAAGGCCTATGCCCTAGGATTAAAATACTTTTTCAATAATGGCTCAGGGGTATTATGTGTAACCAATGGAAATGACCCAATTTTAACAAAATGGTATTGTAATGACCCTACCCTTAGATATACCCTTTGTGCATCATATTTGGCTTGAAGGTCTTCCATGTCAATTATCTCATGAAGAGCATGGTTAGGGTTTAGCTTGAATATCTCTTTAATCAACTCAGTTGAAACCCTAAAAAGGTTATCCCCTACATGTTTCTTCACAATCCTAGTGATTGGATCGTACTTCTTAGCAATATCTACTAGTAAGTCATCATCCAAAAAGACTCCAAGGACAATCAATTTTCCTATATCAAATTCCTAGACATTGCTTAATGGAGTATCCAAATTCTATTCTACAAACCACTTCTTAAAAAGTTATAGACCTCCCATAGACACTTTTGCATCCCTCAGCCAATTTTATTTATCAAAGAAACCCTTGCTAACTAGTAGCCTAGGGATTTTTGGAATCAAATCTCTACCCTTAGCCAATTCATTTATTGATAATGGCATTTGTTCTAGAAAATCATCATGGACTACCCTTTTCAAATAATATACTTTTCCAAAAAAATCCTTGTGAGTGGCCATTTCTTGCAATCTATCCTAATATGATCATAAATTTTTCAATTCTCAAAAGTTTAGACAACTTACTAGGGTATAATTTAGTGGCTAATATTCGTAAATTGGCTAATTTTAGAATTTTTTGGCTAATAATTTAAGATTTGATACAACCTAAATCGCCATAGTTTTATAAAATTCAATTCTAGAATATTTAAAATCACTCAATAATTTATTTTATTGAAAAATTTTAATTCAAATATTCGCCACAATATTCGTTACATGAATAGATTTGAGTAACCTAAATATAATATATTATTGGACAAATTAAATTGAACTGACCAATAATTATCATAATTATTAGTTAATTTAGGGATATATCACCAAATATTTATTATTCACTATTGATTTAAAGTATATGTAATGATTCTCATAACAATCCACAAGGTAAGAAAAATGTTCTATTTTGATTTGTAATATTCCATGGTGATTAATGAACTTCCTATTATTATTGAGATTCATCAAAATTTTATACAAAAAAAATTTTGATTAAAAAATAATCACCAAAATTAATCATATTTAGAATTAAAAATTAAGAGTTTCGCCAATATAAATAATTTTGGTTTTTCAAAATAATGAAATATTTGCCAATATTTTATATCTTTTTTTGGAGGTGGCTTTCTTAAAGTTTACCCTGCAACTTACCCACCTTTTCTTGCCTTTTTTTGTCTTTGTGAATCACTTTGTAGATGTAATACTCCAAAATTGGCTCATTGCCATTTCAACCAATTCCGGTCTATTTTTTATCAATACTAAGACCTATTCTAATAGGCAATCCTTATCTGGCTACTCGCTACTTGACTTAATTGTCAGATGCAGAAAACCCAAATCTGCATTCATCATACTCTTTATTTAATTCCTATAGTATCGACTCATATTAGTCACATTAAACCTATTGATTAATATTTAATTTAATTACTGAGTATTTATACTTTAATTAAATTAAATCATATCCTAAGGCTAATGTACTATGGAATTAAATTTATTTAATTTAATAAATGTGCCTATTTTAATTAATTAAACAAAATTATTTAATTAAATATAGAAAGCTATTTCTAATTAATTAAATAAAGTTATTTAATTAAATGGGAAGTCATTCCTAATTAATTAAATAAATTTATTTAATTAAATGAGAAAAGCATCTTTTATTAATTAAATAAAATTATTTAATTAAATGAAAAAGGTAATTACGAGAGCATATCTCATCTTATTAAATTAAATTTGGAAGAGAATCTATGACGCATCATAAGATTCCTCAACCCACTTAAAGCCAAGAATTTATGACGAATAAGTCAAACAGGGACATGCGTAAGAGGTAATAATGACCTCAATCCTCATCGTTGATTGAAATCAATCTCAACCGTCGATGGATTCCAGGAAAATCTATTTAAGAGACCCTCTTCCCTTCATTTCAAAAATGATGAATTGATTTGCTATCGGATTTCTGTTGAAATTCATGTTCACTTACATTTCTTGCATGCATTCTCATTCTTAGTTTGATCTCATTTTAGTTTAATCATGCATATGCTTAATCTAGTTTACTTTATTTGTTCTTAGATTACATTGCATCTTTCATTCTAGATTAATTTGCATTCTCATATATATTAGTCATACTTTCTTACAAATTCTTCATTCTTAGAGGGTCTGGTTGCTTAAACACCTCGAATCTAAGGATATCTGATAAGCAATTCCCTTTAGATAGAAGGCAACAGGTTGCTTTGCAGGGCTGATTTTTGGATGAACAATCCAATGTTCATTCCGGGAAGAATCCGCATACAATGACCATGTTGAAGTGTCTGTGAGGTTCAGAGGCCCACATTTCATAGGTACATTTTTGGCACCCACCGTGGGGCAACCCACCTTTGCTTGCTAGTTTTTGTGCAGATCTGTTTGCAGACTCAAAGAAACCTTGGATTTGAAAGATTTGCTCATATCTTTCACATGGTTGCGTTTCTTGATCTGAAATTTTTTTTGTAGAGCGGAGATATATCCAAAAAGCTTTGGTCCAATTTTCAAACTTTTCCAAAACGTTTTATAGCTTTTATGATATTTTCTTCATTTTTCATAAAAAATAATTTTCAGGCGTAAATCAGCACATTTTTTGAAAAAATTTACAGTTTCAGAAAGCTCTTGGAATTTTAAATATAGTTGGTTCTTTGTGTTTTAATTTTAGAGGTCATATTATGGGTCAATAATTCAATTTTCAAAAACTGGTCTATTTTGACAAAACAACTCCCTAGGGCACAAATTAAAAGATATTTTCAAAACTTTTACATTTTTGGAAAGATCACTAATTTTTGATAGGGGTTACTTTTTTTTATTTTGAGTTTTGGATCCGAATTCATATCATGTAGATCTTATCTTTATGACTAAGTCAAAAATCAATTGAAAAAAAAAAAAAAAGGCATTGAATGAATAGTTTGCATTTCATTTTTACAATGAATCAATGCATAATGTGCGCTTTCATTTGGGTTACTTGCTGATTATCATCACTCTTAAAAATTATATTTTCAGATCTAACCTTGATTTTGCATGAGTTGACATATATTGCATTCATGAGTTTGTTGCTTTGTTCATTGCGAGCGAGCGATCAAGTGTAAACGAAAGGTACAACAAAGAAAAGATGCATTGCAAGGATTACCAAGTAATTTTTTTTACTAATAACACTTCATTTGGAGCTAAAATGAACATCTCTTGTGTCAAGCTTGTGTGTGTATTTCCTTTCATGTTCTCATTTTACAACACATGCATAATTTGATACTAGGTTGTGATCTCCATTATTTTCCATTTAGCAGGCTTAGTTACTTGTGATAGATCTAATTAGCTATCTTGAGTTATTGGACTCACTATCCACCGACCCCTCGTTCCATCCTGTGGTTGAAAGCTCAGCACCATGTTAAATAAGGGAGGGGTCTACAGGATAGAAGCGTTAAATGTTCTACTAGGCAACCCTTTTGTGCTTTTTAGAACTCACTAGTTTTTGAGTTGTGGACTCATTTTGGCTTGTGTGAGGGGTTAAATGTTTCACATCTTTGGACTCACCTCACATTAGTTAAAGCGTTAAGTGTACCACCTTGTGTTCTTTGGTTGCTTTTGGATAGATTTACTTTCGAGAATTAACATCTGTACACACATAGTAATTAGGCCTCATGAAAACTATTCGTGGATCTTGAGAGAGTGGGTTCCTAGTGAAACTCCTCTCTACGACAGATTCCTTGTAGGTGGGGAGGATACTTTGAGCATCTCACAGATAGATGAATCTTCAACTTGTTGATTGAGGCATCCTTTCTCCGGAGAGGTTGATAGATCACTGGGAATTGATATCATAGATCTTTAAGAGATACTCTTAGTTTAGCATGTCAGATTAATCTGTCTACTTTGATTGGGCTAAAAGTGACAAGGTGTCAAAACTTTGGATCTAGAAGCTAAGTCCCCTTGTGGTGAAATATTGTGAGTCGGTCACCTTTAGAGAGGGTTAACTGTAGCAGACAATCCCTTTACAGGGCAAATTGCGTTGACAGAACCTCAAGCAGTAATAGCCATTTTTGCCATGGTAGTGACAACCGCTATATAAATGTCCTTGTGGAAGAAATCTCCATGGGTATGGTTCATTGTGGTTTGTCAGATCTCCCCAGCATCTCTTGAAGATTAAGTTCTCAGACTGTGTCAAAACCTCAGTGCGTCGGGATTGGAGGTCACCCCTATGAGTCATAAAAGTTGCAAAGTCAAACCATTACTAACAACTTTAGAGAGGCCAAACTTTTTCATTTTCTAGGAATGTGTGCAATGATTGCAAAACTCTTTGAAAACATACATAATTAGCCCTCTTAGGGATTAGCACAAACTAAGTCACTTGATTGTTCATGCGCAAGGTTTCTTTTGCCCTTGCTCATTGTTTTTAGACGTGCTTGATATCACCTGCTTGCTATTCTACGTGCCTGTTTATCTACCTAGTTACTAAAATGAATCAACAATCTGTCCAAAACTATCTAAAATCTTCAAAGTCTTTTCAAAATCTAGTTAATTTGTCAGTCTAGTTTCCATTTTCGCACACAGTTTGCAAAATTTTGCATGAATACTTGTTGTCCTACTACTTACTTCACGGAGCTTTGTCCAAGTTCTCATGCAAATAGTTAAACATCTCCATGTGAGATCTTTATGCTATCCAAGTTAACCTTGCACTAATTTGCGTGTCTTACATCACATCCTCGTGTGAAATCTTTATGCTATCTAGAGTCTTTGCATGGCCCTGTGTACTTTCTCATGTGCCTTTCAGAGGATCTTCATATGAGATCTTGAGTCTGAACTGTCAAGTTAGTCTGTTAGAGCTATTTGTGCTCTGTACCAAGTTTTTTTCTTGCATCAGTTTACTACTTCTCTATCTAAAAATAGTCTGAAACAGTGGCATCCTTCATAGCTAATGACTTGTGATCCATACTTTAACTAGTCTTGTCTCTCAGTTATCTTGCTCTTGTCCTTTAGTGTTTTTTGTACTCTGTGTTATGATAGTCATAATAGTTGGTTTTTCTAGCCTTCAAATCAGACTATTCATGCCTTAGTATACAACACTCTTATCTTGTCCCATTCAGACTAAGTTCTAGTGTGGTCCTTGTCTAAGCTTCTGCTTTTTGTCATTGTCTATGACTCTGGCAACTTGACTTATGTTCTAAAACTTGGCTGTCACTACTTGAAACATAGTACATAAAAATGGCTAACAACAAATGTGCTAAATCCAATATTCCTAGTGAGGAAGAAGGGATTCTAATTACAAACATGAAGAAACAAATTGAAATGATAAGTGCTCAACTTCAAATACTAAAAGAAGAGGAAAACATATCATTGAACAAATTCTCTTTGAGAGAAATTTTTCCTTTCTCCTATGACAACCAAAAATCACATTCTTGTGATCTTGAATCCAAGACATCTGAGAAAACCTCACATACACCCAAGAAATCTAGGAATATCTTTGAAAAAAAACCTTGGGAACCTAAACCAAAGCATGATTTCACACCTTTGAGAAAATCTTATGAATTAATCTTGGAAGAACTTCTTGAAGAAAAACTCATTACTTTACCTAAGCTCACTTTGGCAGGAGTTTCCTTTATGAGTAACTATTGTGTCTATCATAGACATAATTTACATAAAACTTCCCATTGTAAGGAGCTGAAAAAAAAGATCCAAGATCTCTTTGACAATGGTATAATTCAAAAATCTAAGCTCTCAACTACTAAAGATTATACTCTCAAGAAGGATCAACCTCATGAAACCATGTCTAATAACGGTTCAAACACAACTTCTACTTCCTCCAACATACATCCACTTTCTCAATTGTCCAATCTTTCCAACACATATTCACCAAAAGAACTCACTACTCCCCCAGTTGACTATGTGTACCCTCAAGAACTACCTTTAAAGGAAACTCAAGCTATTCTTAACTTAGTTGCAAACCTCTCCCATACTACACAAAGCAAAGATCCAAAACCTCCATGTGTTGCTCCTCCTAGTATCCCCAATCCAACTATTCCTCCATTGTCTCTTCAAGAGCCTATTATGGAGACTCTAGAAATATATTTGAATACAGATTTAGATACTCCCTCATTCTTGGATTTGGTTTCATGTCAAGAGGACCACTTAAATGATAAAGAAACAAATGTTGATCAAGACCAAGATTCCTTCACCCCCTTTCAAGTCTTCCAAGATCTTGTGCCTCCATCTCAAGAGCCACATAGTCCTCCATCTCCCATGTCATGCACCTATACTAAGCAAGATGAAGATGTTCCTTCCACAATCCTTAAGGAGATTACAAAAGAGCAAGAGAAGGATACTTTTCCTATGTTACCCAAAATTCCTTTTGAAGAGAAAAGTGTTCCCTCGCTCTCCTATTCTACCTCACTACATTCACTTCCAAACTATGCTCAAGCTTTAAATACTCCTGTCAAAGGTATTGCTCCTATAATAGTTATTCATAAGTCTATTGATGACTTTGGTCATATTGCTCACTCTAAAGATGTTGATATCCCTACTCATGGTCCATTCACATCTTCTAAATCTATCCTTGGTCCCTACCCATCCAAGCTAAAACATTCAAGTCTTCCATCCATATTGGGACCTTATGTTCCTCTATCTCATATTGCCACTACTAGCTCATTACACATTCTTCCTACCCTACCCTAAGATCAACAAAGATACACATACTTGAACTCTTCACATTCACCTTTCCATCCAAACCAGTCATATTGGCCTCATTCATCCACAAGTCCCAAGTATTTTGGAAGCAATCTGGATGATCAACTCAAACACAAGTGCATGAATCCATCCTCAAAAGTTCACTATGTCTCCTCTAATCGACATGTGAACGTCAAGAAGGAAAAAAGAAAAAAGAGACCACAAAGGTCCACTATTCAAAGAGCTCAACCAAAAATAATGTGGGTTCTTAAATCTGTTCTCAAAGAAATGCGTTCCAAAGTATCTAATGAAAAATCAAAAGCTATATGGATTCCCAAGTCTCTTTTGAAGGACTTGAATATTGAAAACAAATCAAAGTTGACATTCAGCTTCCACTCCATCTTCTTCCCAACATCTTCCTAAAAAGGTGTCAAAACCTTCTACTCCACCTTCCTCCAAAATGGCTTTGCTACCTCATATATCTAAGCCTCAATCTATTCCATCCATATTTCCTCCATCATTCCACTACCCTTCAAGGTGTGTGTCAATGTTGATCTTGCCCACTTTTTCTTCTCCCCTTGCACATTCCTTTCAATACCCTATCCACTCCACCTTCTATACTCCTTTTATCCTTCCATCCCATTTATCTCATCCATGGTCTAAACCTTGTCCTTCATATACCTTTTCTACTATCTCCCTCCATTACCTTATCAACATCTTTGAGCGTACCTTGCTATGGCCTTGGCTTATCATAACTTATCTTTCTTATAGGAGTGCTATCTCATTTGAGAAAGGCTTGAATTCTTTCCAAAAATTCTAAAAATCCAAAAAAAAAAAAATTCAAAAAAAAAAAAAAGAAAAAGAAAAAGAAAAAGTGCCTTGGTGAAAACCTGGAAATAGGCACCTTGGTAGCAAAAGTAAAGAAAAATAAATCTGTCCTATGGTGAAAACCACTTCTTGTGGCACCTTGGATAAGTACCATGATGAAAACCTGGCAAATAGGCATCATGCATAATTCTTCCATCCATGACATCCTATCATGATCTTGCTTATCCTTTAGATGACCTCTTTTCCAAAGTCATTCACTCATAACCTCTATAACAAACTTTGTTATTCTATTCAGTTAACCCTTTGGTCTTGATCAATGAAAGAAAGAAGAAAACTTAGTTCTTAGCAATCCCTTGACATGGTCGTTTTCTTTGGTTACTTACATGATACCCTTCATTACACCATGAGCTTATATCCTTTTCCCTAGCTTGGGTAATCTTGTGAAGGCTTTCCTTAAGGGTAACATTCATCGCTTCATATTCTTTGTCTATCCATCTTTGCTTATACACTCGCTTGCTACTACATCTCATCTTACACCTTGCTAGACACTAGAACAAAATCAAGGTGATCCTTCTTGAGAGCTAGTAATCTCTGAAAAAATCTAAAAATCAGAAAAAGTCCTGAAAAAATCTAAAAATCAGAAAAAGTCTTGAAAAAGTCATGAAAAAATATAAAAATTGGAAAAAGTCTTGAAAAAATTTGTTACCCTGGTGAAAACCTAGCAAATAGGTGCCTTGGTAACACCAAAAAAATTTTAAAAAAAAGAGAAAAATACAAAAAAAGAGAAAAAAGAGAAAAATACAAATAAACTTGAAAAATAGAAAAGTGCCATTGGTGAAAGCCTGGAAATAGGCATCATGGTAGCAAAAAAA
This sequence comes from Cupressus sempervirens, assembly GCA_028749045.1. Lineage (NCBI taxonomy): Eukaryota > Viridiplantae > Streptophyta > Pinopsida > Cupressales > Cupressaceae > Cupressus > Cupressus sempervirens. Next base: position 234,534,854 of record CM053783.1, read on the forward strand.
AAAAAAAATCTTGCCAAGAAGGTGAAAACCTAGTAAACAGGTGCCTCTTGTTCCCAATGCTCCGTCTTGCAGCGCATCTTCTGGCTATTCTGTACAGTCGCTTTCATGCTTTTTCTTTCCTACTTTTCCTACTCATGTATCCATGGATTGAGTCTTGTTACAGCTCAGGGCATCCCCCCTTAGTGTCACTCTTTTCGAGGTTCTCCTCATAGAATCTTTTTCACGATAGTCATTAGTTGTTTCAACTACATCTGCCTACCGTCACTCTTTTTGAGGTTCTCCTCATAGAATCTCTTTTGTGACAGTCACCAGTTGTTTCAAAGTGTGTCTGCCTATTGTTGCTAGTGTCATGCTTTTCAAGATTCTCCTCATAGAATCTCTTGCGCAACAGTCACCAGTTGTTCTAGCTGTGTCTGCCTACTATTGCTAGTGTCACTCTTTTTGAGATTCTCCTCATAGAATCTCTTTCACAATAGTCACCAGTTGTTCCAGCTATGTCTACCTACTGTTGCTTAGGTCATGTCTCTAGCTTCATTTATGGAAGATCTCTATTGCATCAGTCACCGATCGTTCTAACTGTTTCTACCTACTGTTGTCACCCTACTAAAGAGATTTCTTTCGAATGTATTCTGGACATTAGCACTTGACATCAATCCCAAAACATTGAACTCAAAACTGATATACTTGTTTGGATATGTTGAGCATTTTCTTTGTTTTCTTTATTTTTCTTTATCATATCTCCTCGAGCAACTCGATGATGTCATCTTCGACTAGAGAAGTAATGACTAGGGGCATGATCTTTTTCTTTGCTTGCTATTTGCAGTTTAGTTCCAATAAGTTGATCTACTCCTATAAAAGGGGTGTCCACTATAAGAGCCTCCATCTCATATTGGATGGCTGTGTGTACCTCGACTCCTTTTATGAGAATACATCAATAACATTGGTGCTTCTCCTTTTTTGTTGGAGTGAACTCTTCATGCTACAGTAAATACTAATACTCAACCTGCTAAGTGAACGTATGGGTCACTGCGAGTATATCTAGCACACTTCTGTCTCAGGTCATGAATGCAAGGGTTGTTGCAGACAGAATGAATACTAAATACTTAGCATAAGAAAGATCTCCCGTGTGTTTGGTGTGCCTGTTATGCAAGCAACATTCAGGTCATCCTAGCATTTATGCTTTGATGCTTATGTTAACTTGCTACATTAAAAGGGACAAATGTTCTGGTCATTCTGGCTTCTTGTGCCTCGAATGCTTACATTTAATCCTGACATCCCAATAACGTATGTTATATTCATATTCTTATGATTGCAATGTCAGTGGGAGTTGTATAACATACGAGCTTTATTTTATATCCAATGATGATAAATCATCGAGGCTTGGTAACCAGACCTAGGGTTGCATTTAACATAGTCTTGCATTACATACTTCACTTGAATAAGCATGTGATTCAATTGTAAATCTACTTTCACCTTCTCTGATGAGGGATTGCTGATCTCTTCAAAGTATCATGTTCTTTCACGAATTGCACAATGATTGATTAATCTCCCTCTTGGCTACTTTGGTTGCTCTTAACCCATTTTTCGGGATCAAATTCGAAATCTGACACTCCTAAGTGCCTCAAAAATACATTTTAAAATTTTTGCAACCAATAGGATTGAACACTTGTGCAGCTCAAATCTGTCTAATACTTTATGATTCTTGGGATCCTTTCAACTTTACATTCTCAATATTTTCAAAATTCATTCTAAAAATAGTCAACTTAAGTCAACTATGGCTGAATGTAGTCAACTTTTGGTCAAACTTGGTCTTTTGGACCTCAAAATCACTTCGGATCAACTTCCACATTTCTTCAGATCGTTTTGATCTCTTCAATTTCTTTTGATCATTCTAATCTCTTCTTATGTCTTCAGATCTTTCTAATCTCTTCATATTTCTTCAAATCATTTCTTTTGATCATTCTGATCTCTTCCTATGTCTTCGGATCTTTCTGATCTCTTCATATTTCTTCAGATCATTCTGATCTCTCCAAATTTCTTCAGATCGTTCTGATCTCTTTATATTTCTTCAGATCGTTTTGATCTCTTTATATTTCTTCTGATTGTTCTAATCTCTTCTTTATTCATTCTAATCTCTTCTACATTCTATTAAATCTCAAATTTCTTCTATTGCTTTACATCATATTTTTGGTGTGTCATCTTTCGATTTCACTCCCGAGGGGGCAGGATGATTACATCATTGAACTTGAACTTCAAATCAATCTGAATCTTCATCGCTTGGGGCATCTTGTTCCTATCTTATGTCCTTGTCACTTGGGGCATCTCATCACTCGGGGCATCTTGTTCCCTTCTATTTGGCATCTTTTCTATCTTTCTTATCTTTTCATCAATTGATCAACCTTATAACAACTCTTCTTAGAGTTCGATGGGTAGGTATTGGGACAGTCTAAACCCCAACTCCTGAGGATCAAGCCTTGTTCTGGGGATGATTCTATGACTCATGATTGGACCTTGTTATCTTTTATCAATCTCAGGTATCTAGGTGTTCTATCTGGATCCTTGAAGGTTAAGCTTTGTTATAGAGATAATCTTCTAAATGCTTTCAATCTCAGGTATCTAGGTGTTTTATCTAGATCCTTGAAGGTTAAGCTCCGTTCTGGAGATAATCTTCTAAATACTTTCAATCTCAGGTATCTAGGTGCTCTATCTGGATCCTTGAAGGTTAAGCTCTGCTCTGGAGATAATCTTCTAAATGCTTTCAATCTTAGGTATCTAGGTGTTCTATCTGGATCCTTGAAGGTTAAGCTCCATTTTGGAGATAATCTTCTAAATGCTTTCAATCTTAGGTATCTAGGTGTTCTATCTGGATCCTTGAAGGTTAAGCTCAATTTTGGAGATAATCTTCTCAATGCTTTCAATCTCAGGTATCTAGGTGTTCTATCTGGATCCTTGAAGGTTAAGCTCCATTCTAGAGATAATCTTCTAAATTCTTTCAATCTCAGGTATCTAGGTGTTCTATCTAGATCCTTGAAGGTTAAGCTCCGTTCTGGAGATAATCTTCTAAATGCTTTCAATCTTGGGTATCTAGGTAATTTGCCTGGATTCCTTGGGATTAAGCTCTGTTCTAGAGATGGTCCTTAAAAGCTTATCAATTGGTCTCTGTGTCATCAATTTCAGAACCAATCTTGTCCTCTTGATCCTTGCATCACGCTTTTCTAATTTTCTTTGAATTGAATGTGTTGCTTGCACATTCATTCAAAGAGGGGCAAAATGTAATACCCCAAAATTGGCTCATTTCCATTTCAACCAATTCTAGTCTATTTTTGATCAATCCTAAGACCTATTCTAATAGACAATCCTTATCTGGCTACTCGCTACTTGACTTAATTGTCAGATACAGAAAACCCAAATCTGCATTCATCATACTCTTTATTTAATTCCTATAGTATTGACTCATATTAGTCACATTAAACCTATTGATTAATATTTAATTTAATTACTGAGTATTTATACTTTAATTAAATTAAATCATATCCTAAGGCTAATGTGCTATAGAATTAAATTTATTTAATTTAATAAATGTGCCTATTTTAATTAATTAAACAAAATTATTTAATTAAATAGAGAAAGCTATTTCTAATTAATTAATTAAAGTTATTTAATTAAATGGGAAGTCATTCCTAATTAATTAAATGAAGTTATTTAATTAAATGAGAAAAACATCTTTTATTAATTAAATAAAATTATTTAATTAAATGAAAAAGGTAATTACGAGAGCATATCTCATCTTATTAAATTAAATTTGGAAGAGAACTATGATGCATCATAAGATTCCTCAACCCACTTAAAGCCAAGAATCTATGACAAGTATGTCAAATAGGGACATGCGTAAGCGGTAATAATGACCTCAATCCTCATCGTTGATTGAAATCAATCTCAACCATTGATGGATTCCAGGAAAGTCTATTTAAGAGACCCTCCTCCCTTCATTTCAAAAAGGATGAATTGATTTTCTATCGGATTGTTGTTGAAATTCATGCTCACTTACATTTCTTCCATGCATTCTCATTCTTAGTTTGATCTCATTTTAGTTTAATCATGCATATGCTTAATCTAGTTTACTTTATTTGTTCTTAGATTACATTGCATCTTTCATTCTAGATTAATCTGCATTCTCATATAGATTAGTCGTACTTTCTTACAAATCCTTCATTCTTAGAGGGTTTGGTTGTTTAAACACCTCGAATATGAGGATATCTGATAAGCAATTCCCTTTAGATAGAAGGCAACAGGTCGCTTTGCAAGGCTGATTTTCGGATGAACAATCCAATGTTCATTTCAGGATGAATCCGCATACAATGACCATGTTGAAGTGTCTGTGAGGTTCAGAGGCCCACATTTCACAGGTACAATAGATTGCAAAAACACCTTGGAAATTCTTACCCTAGGTCCTTGAATTCTTCATGTTGCATGAATTCTGAGGTTTTTACTCAATAATGGAGAATTTAGGATCTTATTAAAATATTAAATCTCACATTAGACAACATTGATAAGGTTTAATTCTTCAATAGTAAAATTTTATATTGTAGCATGAAGTTTAAATTTCAACCATTGATCACAAAGCATTAGATGACTTGATTTAAAACTAGAAATGCTACATTAACACTTTCAAAGACCTATCATGCATTAAGAAGGTGCATTCCTACATTTCATAAAGTTCAAGAATTTTCACAAAGTGGTAAAGTGCGGATTGTTGATCTTCCAAAGATCAATGATCATGAAAAATCATTAAAAATTTATGATTATGGCTTTAAAAAAATGGCCCCATTGGTACAATCGTCTTCTAGCCTAGAAAACACATGGATCATCCCACTAGTCATCTTGTTCTACGTGATATTTCTTTTCCACCCTGGTGTGACTAGGCAACCTTTTGAATAATGGCCCCACTTATCCGCATGTCAAGAAGGCACTTCCTCACTTTGAATAAGGTTTAGTTATATTTGTTTTATAGTGATGGACTATCTATTGATCTTCCTAAGATCAACAATGTATATAGATCATGCCCTTTAAAATCCAATTAACAAAGTTAACCAATAAAAGCATTGTTTTGTTCCAACATGTTCTGATAGTTTCCAAGAGTACATACTGTATTATTTCCTTTTAAAATTGTGGGTCCATGACCTCATCACATGCTATGTGTCAAGTAGGTTCTTTCCTACTTTGACTAAACTTTGAGCTTGTTTATATTGTAGATAAGCGCTACCCATTGATCTTCTCATAATCAAAGGTGTACATATCTTATGTCCTCTGAACTATATCAACATCTTTTTTGACATCACTGAAGATACATGTGGCTAGGGTGCTTTATTGCTTTGGTTCAAATCCAGACATCTTCATGAAGTGGTAAGACAACCATAATTGATCTTTCCAAGATCAATGATGTATAGATGTAACACCCAAAGTGACCCCACTTCTTAGTTTGATGAATGATATTACTAGAAATTTGAATGTACTCTAACTATTATTCACAACTCTAAATTTTTTTGACAACTTTGGACTTTCATGGTGTAGTAAATGAGTTAACATCATGAAATGCTACATGGCACAAAGGTGCTTGCCCACATTCCATAAACTTCATTCAAATTCATATTGAAGGCATGCACTCATCATTGATCTTCCCAAGATAAATGGTCGGCAAGAACAAACCACCATAGTTAATATGTTTCACCAAATGCTTAGAAAAATAACCATGGTTAGGGAACTTCTTATAGTAAAGAATTTTTACTTCATGAAAGGTAAATAAAAATAATTATAGGAAAATAAAAACTTAGGACAAAGGCTTCTCGCTTGATTTAATCAAAATATTACTTTCCACTATTTTGAGGGCTAGGGCACCAAAATAAGGGTTTATGAAATTTGAAATATTTCATCTAGGTTTTAAAAAAATTTCACACATTTTTAAACACAAAGTTAGAGCTTTTCACTATAAGGTGTAACAAAATATAAAGAGTGAAAAACAAGGCCAATAGTGGCTCTGTTTGGGGATGATGAATAGGAAAAATTCATATAAGGGCTCAAAATCCCTAACCAAAAACTTAATCATTTCGTGCTTAACACTTCTAAGAGGGAAACAACATAAGAAAAATATATACAAGGGCTATACAAAAGACACAAAGAATTTATAGAATGTACAAAACCTAAACTACTATTCATGTAAGAAACCAATATTTTCTACAAAAATAGTTCTTTAAGAACTATTGATGAACTGGTAGTTTAAGAATATTACCTAATAAATCCTTCAAAATATAAGAACCTTCCCCCATGTTGCTTTAAATAGATAAGGGCCTAGCCATATTGGGTTAAAATTCCCATGTTTCCCTTTATCCTCAATCCTAGCATTCCATATGAGAACTAGGTCTTCAATTTCAAATTTCTTACTTACTGTCTTTCTATCATAAAGTATTTTGACTTGCAACTATAATTTTTCATTTTCAGAGAATCTTCCATCCTAGTCTTAGTCAGTCCTACCAACTCATCCATCATTTCTTACATGTCATCAATGATATCCTCATTGTACTTTTTGATGTAATTGTATAAACCTACAAGAGTGTTATGAGGCATTCTTGCTTGGATCCCATATACAATATCAAAGGGTGCTACACCTATGGTTTTCTTTATAGTCATCTTGTCAGCCTATATTGCTGACTACAATTTAGAGTCCCATGCTTTTTTTTATCATCTAAGGTTCTTTTAATGAATTTTAACAAACTTTTATTTGTTGATTCATCTTGTCCATTTCCTTATGGATGATAAACGAAAGATGTTGACCTTGTTATACCATTTTTGTCACACAACTTTACAAACTCCTGTAATCTAAAACAGATTGCATTATCAGTTACAATCTTCTATGGGCATCCAAATATCAAAATAATATTGTTTAGAAGGGAATTATTCACCATTTTAATGGTAGCATTTCTTGTTGTAATAACCTCTGGCTACTTTTTAAAATCCATGAGTAATGACTACTAGACTTGGGAGAAATTTCACCTATAAATTGTATACTCCATTGTTGGAAAGGTGCTTGGATTTCAACTAGTTTTAATGGAGTATTTCTAGAAAATTTCAGATTACCTAAAAATATTTGACAAGCATCACATTTTCTAACCATTACTACTTGAACATCTTTGAAAAGAGAAGGTCCCCAAAAGCCAACTCTCATCACTTTGTGGGTAGTAGTTTTGGCCATATAATGTCCTCCATAGACTCCTACATGCATCTTATTTAATATCTATTTGGATTTTTATAGATCAATGCATTTAAACAACACTCCTTCAAAATATCTCCACCATAAATTGTTCCTAACAATGATATACCCGATGGCTTATAATTTTGTGCTTCTTTTCTCATTACCTATCAAATAAGAAAGAGCTTCCACGTGTTGAAAAAAAAATATAACATTGGTATATCATTTAGAATGATCCATGTCACACAACCATGATCTTAAGTCATCTACTACCCAATTTACCTAATTTGAATCTAGACTTGATTGAGCCATAAGATTTGCTAGTTCTTGATCTATTACTAATTTTGTGATTTGGATATCAATGTTGAATTCTTGAATCTGATTGATCCATCTGAATTTTCTACCAAATATTTCCTGCTAAGAGAATATATCTTTTATAGCTGCACTAGGTACAAATGCTATGACAATTATACCTACCAAATAGCATCTAAAGGTTTTGATATCCTTCACCAAGGCATAAGCATGTTTCCCATTTATTTCATACTTTAATTTAGTAGGTTGAAGGGATTTTCTAAAATATGCAATAGGTTGTTGATACCATTCTTCATTCTTCTATAGTAAAACCACTACCACCATATGGAAAGATGAAAAAGAAAATATGTGCATTGGTTTTGTGTAATCAGGGGTCCTAAGGACTAGAGAAATTTTTTATAACTATTTTGATTTCTTGAAAGGCTTTTGAAGGTTCACCATCCCAATTGATAGTAGCTCCCTTTTTGAGCATCTTGGATATGGGTCTACTAATTTAAGAAAAATTTCTAACAAGTCTCCTTAAAAAGTTTACTTACTGAAAGAATGATTATATTCCTTTTACATTCTTTGGCTTAGGAAACTTGTCAATAGTAGCCACTGTTTCAGGACCTATTTTCATGCCATCCTTTCATACTATATGTCTAAACAATCTTCCTTCTATCACCCCAAATATATACTTCTTTGGGTTCAAGGACACTTCATATTCGAAGGCTTTGATGAAAATCTTCTTTAGATGCCTACAATGGTCCTCAACCTTCTTGGAATATATTTTGATGTCATCTTGGTACACTACCATAAACTTTTGTAAGCACTACATGTTGTTCTTCTCAAAATCAAAGGTGTACATATCTTATGTCCTTTGAACTATATAAATATCCTTTGTGATATCACTGAAGACACATGTGGCTAGGGCACTTTAGTGCTTTGGTTAAACTCCACACATCTTTATGATATGGTAATACACCCACCTTTGATCTTTCCAAGATAAAAAATGTACAGATGTAACACAAAAAGTGAACCCACCTCTCAGTTTGACCAATGATAATACTGGAAATTTAAATGTGATGTGTCTATTACTAATAGCTTTGAACATTTCTTACAACTTCAAGCTTTTGTTGCATAGTAAATGAGTTAACATCATGAAATGCTACATGGCAGAAAGGAGGTTATATGCATTGCATAAACTTAATTCAACTTCATCTTGAGGATATATACTCATTGTTGATCTTTTGAGGATTAATGATTGGTAGGAACACACCATTGTAATTAAGACCCTTTGCCAAACACTTAGGAAAATAACCATGGTTAGGGCATTGCTTATAGTGAATCATTTTTATTTTGTGAAAAGTAAATAAAAATAATTATTCAAAAATGAAAACTTAGGATAGAGGCTTCTTTCTTGATTTAATCAAAATATTACTTTCCAATATTTTGAGGGCTAGGGCACCAAAATAAGGGTTTATGAAATTTGAAAGATTTCATCTTGGGTTTACCAAATTTCACACATTTTTAAACACAAAGATATGGTTTTTCAATATAGGGTGTAACAAAATATAAAGAGTGAAAAACTAGGCCAACAATGGCTCTATCTAGGGATGATGAATGGGCAAAATTCATATGAGGGCTTATAATCCCTGAAACAAGTAGACCAAAAACTTGACCATTTCTTACTTGGCATTTCTAAGAGAGCAACAACACAGGAAAATAATATACAAGGGTTATACAAAAGACACAAAGAATTTAGAGAATATACAGAATCTAAACTATTGTTCATGTAAGAAACTTCTATTTTCAGAAAAAATACCTCTTGAAAAACTATCCATGAATTGGAAATTCAAGAATATTACCTAATAAATCATTCAAACCATAAGAATCTTTCCCCCATGTGGATTCAACTAGATAAGGGCCTAGCCATATTGGATGAAATTTTCCATGTTTCCCCTTATCCTCAATCCTAGCATTGCACATGAGAACTAGTTCTTCAATTTCAAACTTCTTACTCACTGTCCTTCTATCATAAAGTGTTCTAACTTGCAGCTCTAATTTTTCATATTTTAGAGAAGCTTCCTTTCTAGTCTCAATCAATCCTACCAATTCATCCATCCTTTCTTGCATGTCATCAATGATATCCTCATTCTACATATGGATGTAATTGTATAAACCTACAAGATTGTTCTAAGGCACTCTTTCCTAGATCCCATATACACTATCATAGGGTGCTTCACCTATGGCTTTCTTTATAGTCAACCTATCAACCCATATTGCTAACTAAAATTTGGATTCCCATGTTTTTATCATTTAAGGTTCTTTTAATGACATTTAACAAACTTTTATTTATTGTTTTAGTTTGTCTATTTCCTTGGGAATCATAAGGGAAGATGTTGACCTTGCTATACCATATTTGTCATAGAACTTTATGAACTACTCTAACCTAAAACACATCACATTGTCGGTTATAATCTTCTATGAACATCCAAATCTTGAAATAATATTATTCAAGAGGAAATTATTCACCACTTTACTAGTAGCATTCCCTTTTGGATTAGTCCCTACCCACTTTTTAATATAGTTAGTAGCTACCAAAATCCATGAGTAACTAGTACTAGACTTGGGAGAAATTTCACCTATAAAATCTATACCACATTACTAGAGAGTTGCTCAAACTTCAACTAGTTTTAATGGAGTATTCCTAGAAAATTTCAACTTACCTACAAATCTTTGACAACCATCACATTTTCTAACCATTACTTGAGCATATTTGAAAAGGGAAGGCCAAAAAAATCTAATTCTCATCACTTTGTGGGTAGTAGTTTTGGCCATATAATATCCTCCACTAACTCTTGCATGCATCTCATTCAATATCTCTTTGGATTTTTCTAGATCAATGCATTTAAGAAATTCTCCTTCAAAATTTCTCCACCATAAATTGTTCCTAACAATGATATACCTGATGTTCGGTAATATATAACATTGGTATACCATTTACAATGACCCATTTCACACAACCCTAATCTTAAGTCATCTACCACCAGATTTACCTAATTTTCATTTAGATTTGATTGGGCCATAAGCTATGCTATTCCCCGACTTCTTACTAATTTTGTGATCTGGATATCAATGTTGAATTCTTGAATCCTATTGATCCATCTACATCTTCTAATAGATCATTTTGCTGAGAGAATATATCTTTTATAGCTACACTAGGTACAAATGCAATGACAATGAACCTAGAAAATAGAATCTAAAGGCTTTGCCATCTTTTACCAAGGAATAAGCCTATTTCTCATTTATTTCATACTTTAATTTAGTAGGCTTAAGAGATTTACTAAAAAATGCAATACGTTGTTCATACCCTTTTTCATTCTTCTAAAGTAAAACTACTGCCACATTATTGAAAGATGCAAAATAAAATATGTTCATTGGTTTTTTTTGTAGTTATGGGTCCTAAGGAATGGAGGATTTTTTTATAGTTTTTTTGATTTCTTGAAAGGCTTGTGAAAGCTCACCATCCCAATTGATAGTAGCTTCCTTTTTGAGCATCTTGGATATGGGTCTTCTAATTTTAGTAGAATTTGTAAATAGTAGCCACTCTTTGAGGATCTATTTTTACACCATCCTTTGACACTATATGTCCGAACAATCTTACTTTTGTCACCCCAAATGTACACTTCTTTGGGTTTAAGGACACTCCATATTCTAAGTATTTGATGAAAATCTTCTCTAGATGTTTCTAATGATCCTTAGCATTCTTGGAGTATGTTATGAGGTCATCTTGGTGCACTACCATAAACTTGTTAATTTAATCATGGAAAGCTACATCCATAGCCCCCTAAAAAGTTTCCCCTACATTAATAAACCCAAATCACATTCTCATATATACATAAGTACCCCACGGAGTTGTAAAAGCTATCTTGAATTGTTCCTTTTCATTTACAATACCTAATTATATCCTAAGAATCCATCCATCATAGACATCAATTCAAAACTAGTCACTTGTTACAACATAGGTTCTATGTTTGGTAACCCATAGTTTTCTTTCAAAGAAGAAATATTCAAGTTTCTAAAGTCTACACATAGCCTTATGTCTCCATTCTTCTTTTTGACAGGCACCAAATTTGATACCAAAGTGGAATCTCTAATTGGTTTGATTATTCCTCCATTCCCCTAGCTTCATTAATTCTTCTTGCATTTTAGGAGCTCAGGTGGAATTTATAGGTCTTTTCTTTTGCCTAAAAGGTTTAACATTTTCTTTGAGTGGTATGCAAAAACATGCCTATACTTTCTTAGCAAATTTAACAAAGGCTTCCTGATTTCAATAGATAAGTTTTGACCGATATAAACTTTCTTTAGGGCTTCAAAAGTATCAAGATTTATCTCTTCTAGCTCTTGGGGCTTATGATCTCTAACTCTAGACTTCACCCTATCTTGGTTATCAAACATGTCCTTCAAAACCACTAACCCTTTGGGTACTTTGTTGGTTTTCAATTGTATTATCTCCTAACCAAAAATCATTTCTTTACCATCTATGGTTTAAATTAAGGCACTACAATATAATTCTTGGCCATGGTATTTATCTTTACTTGACAAGAAATTCAAAATGTCTTTATCATCGTCAAAGACTTGCCAATCTTCTATGTTGTCAAGTATTGAAGGCCAATTGTGTACCTCTATTTGTGAAATTCCAGAAAATGATACATCCTTGGGCTTGATAGCTAAATTTTCCAATAGATCAACCATCTTATTCTAACTCCTTTCCATCCAAGAAATACCAAATGCATCAAATAACTGAGTCTAATTCCATACCACATTTCTATATTGTTTCAATATTTTGTTCTTGGAAGGATAAGTTTCCCTAACTTGAGAAATGACTAATTCAAAATCACCTATGACATGAAATTTTTTGATTCCATGATGGGTTGCTACTCTAAATCCTAAACCTTGTGTGCAATCATAGCAGGGAGTTTTTCAACGTCTTTAATAATTAACTTAGCCCTGAATGCATTTACACTAGTGTATAGAAAGCAAGTAGAATCCCTATCAATTTCATCTCCTAAAATATGATTTACCCTCGGTTCCCTATTTACCCTAACATCCTTATCACCTATATGAAAGATTTCATAACATAAGTCACATTGTAGGCTAACTTCCATATCAGCTCTCCATTTTCTAGAGAGAAACATTCCATAATGTGGAGGAATATCAACTACAAGGACTAACATTGTCAATTCTATATTAGGATATGCAGCTAGTTTTAAAGGTAATGCATTTATAGTACCCATAATAGGGACTTCCCTAGCATCCATGCCTTTACATCTACCTTTCTTGGTGTCTACTTTTAGACCTAGGGCTTCCATAACTCTGAAGGGCATAGTGGTATTAGGGGTGCCTCAGTCAATCATGCAATTCTTAAGAGTTTTCCCTTTTATAATTAAGTTGAGGGAAAATGGATCAATGTCCTATATATAAGCCACAGATGGGTCATCAAAGAAAATTTGGAGAATTTGGGGCACAATGCCATTATCTTCAAGTACCAAAAGGGTTTTTTGTGTGACACTTTGTCCAATAGTATCTCTATTATTACTTGTTCCACCTAACCATGACAAGGCTTTACTCTTATGCTCAACAATTCTAAACAACTAAGATAAAGGCACTTTGGCAGTTATTTGAAGCAACATGGATATCATATCAATGGGTTCAAACATAGTACATTTTACAAGCATACCTAGAGTTGTATTCTTTTCAACAACAAGAGCTATTATTTGTTTATCCCAATTAGATCTTGACTTCTCTTGCACCATTGCTCTAGGTGTCTCATTCATTTGAAATTGGACCTCTTTCTTAGGCTCCCATTTCTTAACCTTGAAATAAAAAAAATACCTACACTTGCTCCATCTTTGCAATAAGCCTTGTCAAAGAACATGGTCCATAAATATTCTTTATTGATTTATGTGGTAGCTTCTACTTCCATCTGAGATTTGTGCTTGCCTTTCTTCAAAGTTAGATCCTTAACTCTGAATGCATTGACATCTGTATGCACAAAGTTTGTCATATCATCCTATATCTCTTCTTCTATAATGTATATACTTTAAGGCTCTCTATTTATTTTTACTAGATTCCCATCAATATTAAAAGTAGTAAATGATAGATCACATTGCAAACTTCTTCCCATGGTAGCACTCCACTTTCTAGATAATAACATACCATATTGAGGTGGAACATCAACAACCACTACACTCATAGTAAGTTCCTTGTTTGGATAGGCTATCAGTCTATAGGGCAAAGCATTAATAGTACCTATGACTATCACTTCTCTTTTATCCATGGCACATCATCGCCCCTAAGTAGTATCAACTTTCAAACCTTATTCCTTCATTATTTCAAAAGGCATAATAGTATTGGAAGCACCAAAATTATTCATGCAATTTTTTAGTGTTTTACCATTAAGTAAGATACTCAAGAAAAATGGCTTTACACTTCCTAAAAATTCATTGATAGAGCTATCCAAAAACATCTGAGGAATTTGAGACACAACTATTTCATCTTCTTTGTCTCTTACCTTTTCTTTGTTTCATTCCTTGGGATCATGATTTTTATTACAATCTTGACTTACCCTTATATCAATATTCTCCAACCATGCTATGGCTTTATTTTAGTGGTCAAGGATCTTTAGCAGTTTACATAGAGGAACCGTAATGGTAATTTGAGATAAAATAGCAAGTATATCTATAGAAGAATCAGAGGGATTATCGACAATCATGTTCCTTTTCTCATCATGTTTATCCAAATATTTAGAGAATTTTGATGACTCTTATCATGTTTAGTGATGATCTTTGATACCTTCTAATCTAGTTTCTTGGGGACATTATTTGAGAACTCCATATCCTTAGGATTTCCCCCATTTTTAGTTCCCACCTTTTATTGGTAAAATTAAACTTCATAGTAGGGGCTTCTTTAGGCTTCACAATCTCCCTCTTTTTATGATCAATTCCTTTTACAAAGATACAGGCAACCTTGTCATTTTCATCTCTCTGAACCATGTTTCTAGTTTGAACTTGAGCTATCATATTAGTAGTAATTTGATCAATCTCTTCCCTAGAAGGTTTTCTTAAGGTTACTTCTTCCTTGGCATTTACCATATTACAAACATTATCTTCAACGTCACTCTCTTCAAAAAATGCATGTTGTTGTATGCCATTCCAAAATTGTCTTTTCTCATTTACATCTCTGTCATAACCTTCATAGTCAAAATAATATGATTCAAACATATTACACCCTACATCATCATTTTTCTCTTCATGTTCATGAGATTTTTCTACTATAGTTTGATTTCCTAGGAAGGATAAGGCTAGTACAAAAGATTTAGGAGAATGGGGTAATTGGCATGCAAAACACCATGTAGGCTCAGCAACAAACTTAGGATCATCTACCAAATTTAAAGAATTTTTTGATAGGGGATCAGTTGTAACCTTGTTCTTGTCATTCTTATGGGGAGAAACGTAAAGCTAACCACATTTCCAAGTGGTATTGTAAGGGAAATTTTGCAATCTATTATGTCTATTGAAATTTGATTGATAAGTGATCCTATTGTCAGTGGGGTTCCTATCATTATTTACCTAAGGCAGATTTAGGTTTTTTATAGCATTTAGAACTTGCTTATCTCATTAGGATCTTTCTTTTTTCTACCTATATTTTTATGATCCTCCTTTCTATTTCCTTTATTACCAAACAACCTAGGGTCATCTCTTTCACTTTCTAATCTCCTTGAGACCCTCAAGTTATTCTCTACATTTATAGCAATCCTAAAAGCATCCCTTAAAGTCCTAGGTTCCTTGTCCCTTAGTTGGTATGCCATTTTACCATAAAATGCATTTAGATAAGTGATTAGACATATCTTGTCATCAATTCACATGGCCTGCATTAGCTTGTACATTCTCTTCTGAAATCTAGTATTCAATTCAATGATAGATTCATTAGGAAACCTCTTGATGTTATTAAATTCACTCAAAATATAACTTTGATTTTTCTTGTCACCATATTTTTTTTGAAAAAATATTCAATATCTTTCCAATCCATAATAGACAATTCAAGAATTCTTTTGGACCACTCTCTAGCATCTTCAATTAATGACTAAACAAACAAGTTCATTATAATATCTTCAGCTTCAACCACA
Source organism: Cupressus sempervirens (assembly GCA_028749045.1). NCBI lineage: Eukaryota > Viridiplantae > Streptophyta > Pinopsida > Cupressales > Cupressaceae > Cupressus > Cupressus sempervirens. The sequence continues at coordinate 234,550,579 of CM053783.1, forward strand.
TAGTCACTCATCATGTCTAAAAAACTCCTTAAATGATTCTCACAAGTGATAGCAGTGTTTCTAGAAAAATTATAGAACCCTTTTCTCATTTCTTATGGGATGAGGTTAGGAAAACTAGGGATTCCACCAAAAAATATCTACCTATAACCCTCTAATTGGATAGATCTTCTTTGAAAATCAATCTTATGATGGTAGGGAATATTTCTCTTAGCATTATCAATGGTATTACTAGTACTAGCATCAGCAATAGGCTTATTTTGATCCACTTTCTATGAGAAAGAAGATAAGAAACAAATAGGTACCTTAGTGGTATTTTGATTTGTATCATTAGATCCACCCTCTATTTTATCCTTAGGCATAGCTACAGATTACCTCCTAGCATTTTCTAGGAATTTAATCTTATTGTTCATCTCAGCTATAGCTGCCTCACTTTCTGCAATTTCCAATTTCTTAGCCAAAGCATCTTTCTCCTTCCTCCTTTTCTCTAACTCAATATCAAAAGGTGACAAAGAATCATGGATCTGAAGAAACTTTGTTGGTTCATTGATCCTAATACCAACTTCCTTTTGTTTTCCTTTGTCCCTAGCACTTACAATAGGCTCTAAATCTCTTACTCTATTGTTATTAGCTTCTATAGCACTATAATTATTGATCTACTATATTATAGGTCCTTCAAAATTCATCTTTTGAGTTTCCAAAAAAAAATTTCTCTTGCATCTTAAGCTGTTCAACTTGACCCACAATCTCAGGCTGCCAAGCACTAGCTACTATCTCATTTTTCTTTTTTAGAGCAGCAATTCACCTAAGTAATTCTTTCTTTTCTTCATAGGCTTTCATGATGTTTTCTTCCCTTTCCTTTTGAAATCTCCTATCAATAGCCTTTTTCTTCGCAAGCTATACTCTCAAGATTTCATTCTCATCAGGGTTAGGGATAGTAAACTTAGAACTAGATATTTTCTCATCATTGAAACTTTTAGGTTCTAAGTGTTTAGGTCTTACCTTTTTAGGAGAATAATTTGACATGAAAGAGTTTTTACTATGCTAGAAAATATTATTACTACTCCTATCAACCAAACTAAGTGCATCTTATTGTACAACCCTTTCCTAACATATAATTTTAAAAGTATTATAAAAATCATCATCAGATAAACCTAGGTGAGATCTAGGACCCTTGGAGAAAGGTTCCTTTTCCATAGCAGAATGGTGGGTATTATCTTTCCTTACCATTTTCTCTTGGGAATAATTTCTTTTCTACATCTGATCTCCTTTCACAACCCAATTCTATCTTCCCCTAGAAGGGAGATTAGTTTGTAGTTTAACTCCTTGGTTTTTCTTCATATTTTCCTATGTATTTTTCTTATTTTTCATAATTTTAGACAATAAACTTTCAAGTATTGACACTGGTTAAACCTTTTGAGCTGCCACCCACCCTATTATAATGGGAACAATTACTAAATAAATGACAAATGCTTTATTGATGGTCTTAGGCAAAAATGTATAAAACTCCAAATCCATGAGAAATTCTACATGAAAGGCCTACCATAGACTCTACCCAAGGGAGACATAGATCTTAAATGGCATGTTTATGAAAACATTAAGCATAATTCCCTAGCAAAGTTGTCATTTGTTGGTATTTAAAACTATTGAACAAAAAAATTCTCAATACCAAAGTGATGATACTCACATAATCAAAGGATCAACTATTTCCCATTGACAATTATGTGTGCAAATCACTTGGGCCCAATTTCAATAAAACCAAGGATGGTTTTCTACTCTTTATGATCTACAAACCAAGTTGGGTATACCTAGGGGATGATTTGCAAAGATATTATTGTATAGGATTTAATTTAGTTTCATTCTGATTCTCATCTTCGATCTTAGATATATACACAACTTATCCATCTCTTGATTTTTTTTATTTATACACATCCCTCATAAGTAGATTTGGTCACAATTGTCCTTGAGTTTACAATTATTCCTTGAAATAGAAGCTACCTAAGGCTCAGAAATAAAATATAAATGAGTGCTAACCAACATTATAACCTTAACAAAATGGAAAGAAAATGATTTTGAATTTATAATTGATTTTTCATGTAGAGGTAGAATCTATTCTCAATTATTTCTAATTTGTTTGACCAGTGCCTTATGTATTGGGGCAAAGAGTAAACTATTGGTAGGAGATCTTGTTTCAAATAACTTGTAAATGAACCTATTAGTTATAATCATCCATTTCCATTCTTATGAAATATCCTTTTCATAAACTCATGAATTTACTAATTTATTTGAAGCATTTGCATAATCTCTTGAATTAAGAGCAATAATAAACCAAAATACAACCCATCTAGACTACATTTAATCAATTGAACCTTATTCAAATGACCTCAAAATTAACAAACTCATGAAAAGGAGACAGAAATTGGTAACACAAATCTAGTGTAAATACCCTTTTTCATTATCCTTTTATATGACTAATACAATAACCAATAGAAACTCATTGTGAAACCTAGAATATCTTGTTGATTCTATCATTTCTTTATACTATGATAAAGTACATAATTGGAAGTAAACTCAGAACAACAACTACATATAAGTAAATCGACTATATTTTCTTGAAAGTTGAAAAATATATGTCTTAGACCATTTCTCTAGCCTTGGGGTCTGACTTATATGGTGGGAGATGCAACAAGCTTCAGGCCCAAAGAAATTGACAAGTTTCCCTTCACAAAGATATTTACATTTTGCTTCTACAAAAAGACAAAATTGTGTGTAATAGAAAAAATTATACATCACACATTCTTTTGGTAGGCCCCTTTTCTGTTACATCCCTTCAAATGACAAAAAAGTTATGATTTGATTCTTTTATCTTTCTAATTCCTCAAAGTAAAGAGCTATTAGGCTTGAATGTGAGGAGTCATCTTTGGTTACCTACAAACTCACTTTAACCTATGGATTGTCCTTGTCTTCATCATCACCTATAAAGGTAATGGTTACTTTAGCATCATCTTCTACCCTGTTATCATCTACCATCTACTCTATAGACATGAATTTTTTGTTCCATTCATTATAGGTAGTTTCATCAAGCCAATCAAAATTTAGGACCTCCCTTTGCACAATTATTAAAGAATTTTCAATAGCCTCTATATCAACAAAGTCTTTTCTAATGGTACTATAGAATAACTACACTTTAACCAACTCCTTGTTAGTCATTGCCCATAGTAAGTGCCTAGTTTCATTTATAAAATTGTTCATCCTTTGAAAAAATATCTCATCCAACTCTTTTTTACACTCTTCTTTTTCCTTTACTTTATAAACAATTCTTAGATCATTAGGAAATAAATCAAACTTCTCAACTATGTACTTGGAAAAATAAATTGTCACTCTTTTCAAAAAAAAAGTCTCATTTGTCATCAAAAACTTCCAAATTAGTTAGTAAATAAAAATTCTTCTCTATTTGATGAGAAGGCCATTGGATGATAGATATGCACATAATAGTGATATCATTATTTCTTTCTATCCATGTCTATACAAGAGGCTTCAATTTAACTTCATCTCTTTTTAATTCATCTCTAATTTCTACAATCCTTGCCAATTGATCAAAAAATTTTGGCCACTCAATTCTATCTATCAAATACAACATACCATGCCTTATCTTTCCTTCATACTAATTGTTTAACTCTACATTCAATGCATACAGTTTATTCTTTTCTTCTTCAAAATCTTTTGCAATGTAGAATTAAGGTCACTCCGGGGTGTCTGGTATCTCAATAATAGGGGTTGACTTAAATGGTTCAATAGGTGGTTGGGGGGATATACAATTCTAGGTCTGCTAGACTCTTCCACCTTTCTTTTCCCAAGTTGCTTCTCCATTTGAGATACTTGGTTTTCCAATCTCTGTATCTATTTACCCCTATCCTCATCTGCTTTCAAAACTTCTTCAAACCTAGCATTGAGTTGCACAAACCTATCCTCTTCCTACCTAGACACCCCATTGCCAATTTTCATCAGTTCTAATGCCATTCCAAAAATTTCTTTGCTACCAACCTCGCTAGCCCTAAATACTATGAGTGCACTAGTATGCTCTTTAGTAGAGATTTCCTGCATTCTATTTTTGTTTCTCTTCTCAATTGACCAGATTACTATGGCCTAGTGGTCATCATTAAATTTGAATCCCCTATGGGTTTTAGGTACCTCTTCCTTAGTTTTATACTATACATCCTTTTCTTTTCTTATTGAATCAAAAACCATTGCATTTAGTATGTCCCATTCTAAAAAAATTGAGACCCTTGACTATATAACTAATTTCCTTCTGACATTAGGTGTAAACTAGACAAAATCACTCAAAAACTTATTTTTTACCACCTCTTTAATAATAGAGTCTAATTTTTTAGGTTTCTCTACTTTTATTTTCTCACATGCTTTTTTAAAATTTCCTATATTCAATATCCACAAAAATTGTGCAAAGGTCTTAGATTTTAAAAACAATTCATCATTTATGAACTTCTCAAAAGCTTGGGCAACTATTAGATCTATCTCCTTACCTTGATAATCAATAATTGTAAGGTCCAAGGAGGATACAGGAGGCTCTTGAGGTACTCCACTCTCCAAATCTATAGTAGTAACAATCACATCCCCTTCTCCACTAATTAGTCTCTTCTGCTCCCTTAAAGATGCTTCATCATCTATTTGAATTAGGGTTTGGCTTGGGGACTATTGTTCTATATTAGAGGAAGATTCTTGCTCCAACTTCTATCTGTTAGGGGCACTAGCTATAGATGGGCTTCCTAGCCTTGATCTTTCTTGAGAGGGAACTTGTTGTACATGTTGCACCATCACATATCGTATCCTTTTTTGCAAAGTATACTAACTAGGAGCTACTATGTTTCTACTTTTTATTCTCCTCTATACCTCTCCAGCCTTGTCTAGAGATTTTTTGGCATATGTAGTGTTGGTGTTTTAAAAACTATCAAGCAACAAAATGCTTAATACTAAGATGACAGTACTCACACAATCTAAAGACTAGCCAATTCCTATTAATAATTGCATGTGCAAAGCATTTGGGCCAACTTCAACAAAACCAAGGATGGTTTTCCACTCTTTTGGCTCTACAAAACCAAGGTGAGTGTACCTAGGGATAATTTTTAGTGCAAACTACTATGTAGAGATTCTTCTAGTTTAATTCTGATTTTCATCTATCACCTACTAACATATGTGCAGTTTACTTCAACTCTTTTAATATCTTCAAACTTTTATGTATCCCTTAATTGCAGATTTGGTCGTCAGTCTACTTGAATTTATAAATATTCTTGACAATAGTAGCTACCTAAGACTCAGAGAATAGATATAAATGAGTATTGACCCACATTTATAATTCTTGAACATGATTGAAAATGATTTTGATTTTATAAGATGATTTGATATGCAGCAGTATAATTCATCCTTGTTTACTTTTGATTTATAAGATCAGTGCCTTATCCATTGGGCAATAAATTGACTATTGGTGGGAGATCTAATTCAAATAACTTGTATAAGAATTAATCAACTGCAATCACCTATCTCAATTCTTATGCAATATCCCTTTTATGAACTCATAAACCCTATTGATTTACTAAAGCATTTATTTAATAGCTTGAATTAAAAGCAACAATAAAACCAGCATACAACCCATCTAGACTGCATTCAACCAAATAAACCTTATTTAAATGACTTCAAAGTAAACAAACCCATAAACTGGAGGCAAAAATTGATGACACTGATATAGTGTAAATACCCCTTTGTATTATCCTTTTCATATGACTAATACAATAACCAATAGAAAACCAATTGAATGCCCAGAATAGATTGCCATTTTTGTCATTTCAATTTGCTTATCAGAAAGTACAATGGAATCAAACTCAAATTAGCTACACTCTATTGGACCGATTGAATGTACTTTTCATGAGAATAAACAAAAACTCTGCCAATTTCAGACCATCACAATGCCTTGAAAACTCATTTATATAACATGAGTTGAAACAAGCAAAGGGAATATGCGACTGATAGGTGTCCTTTAAAATATTTTTACATACATCTATAACAAAAGGACAAAAATGTGCATAACAGAAAAGCTATCACATCAAACATTCCTTAGTGGGGCCCTTTCTGTTATATTTTCATCGATTGAGATAAGAGCTTTAATTCTCTTATTTATTCTTCATCCTCACAGTAAGTGGTCATTAAATTTGAGAGTGATGAATTATCTGTGATTACCTAAAAACTTACTTTAATTTGAGGACTTTCCTTGTGTTCATCATTAACCACAAAGGTAACTTTTACTTTGGCATTTTCCTCCTCTTTTGTTTCATCATCCTATAACAACTACTCTTCTAACAAAAATTTGTTTCTCCACTCACCGTAAGCAGTGTCCTCTGACCAATCAAAACTTAATGCCTCTCTTTGTATAGTTATTAAAGAAATTGCAACTGCCTCTAAATCAACAAAATCATTTTTGATGGCATTGTCAAATAACTGCACTTTTACTAGTTCCTCGGCTATTTTTGCCCATAACTGGTAACCAATTTCATGAACAATATTATTCATTCTTTCACAAGATATCTCATCCAATTCCTTTTTCCATTCTTCTTTTTCCTTTATTTTTTCAACAATCTTTAAGGCATAAGGAAATAGACTAAATTTTTTAGCCATATTATCTATTAATCTTTTCTGAAAAGAATCTCTTTTTTCATCAAAACCTTCTAATTTATTCAATAAATCAAAAATCTTCTCTATTTGATGACAAGGCATTTGGATGAATGATATGCGCATAAATTTGATATCATTGTTTCTTTCCCTCCATTTTTGCACAAGAGGCTTCAACCTATCCTCATCTCTCTGCAGTTCATCCATAATGGATGCAATCCTTACCAATTGATTAAAAAAGGCTAGCCATTCTATCTTATCCATTAAGTACACCACACCCTGCCTCAATTTTTCTTCATATTGACTTTTTAATTCTAGATGCAATTCATAAAGTTTAGTTTTCTCCTCTTCAAAATCCTCTGCAGTGTAGAATTGAGGCCTTTCATGAGTATCAGGTACCTCAATAATTGGGGTTGATTTAAAAGGCTCAATAGGTGGCCTAGGAGGGTATACAATCCTGGGTCTACCGGACTCCTCTATTTTTCTTTTCCCCAACATCTTCTCGATTAGAGATACTTGATTCTCTAGTTTTTGTATTTGTTTGCCCCTTTCTTCATATGCCTTCAACACTTCTTCAAATCTAGCATTTAGCTGGGAAAATCTATCCTCCTCCTAGCCAGAAACCATACTGCCAAATTTCAGCATTTTTGAGGCCATCCCAATTATCTTTTTACTGCCAACTTCACCAGCCCTAAAGACTATCAATGCACCAGTATGCTCTACAGTAGAGATTTCCTACATCCTTGTTTTATCCCTTTTCTCAATAGACCAAATTAAATGGGCTTGGTGGTAATCACTAAATTTGACTCCTCAATGAGCCTATAGTATCTCTTCTTCAGTTTTTAACTGGACATCCTTTTATTTTCTTACTGAATCAAAAACCATAGTATCCACTATATCCAATTCAGGTAATATAAGGATTCTTGATTGCTTAACCAATTGCCTCCCCGCCTTAGGTGTAAATTGGGCAAAGTCACTCAAAAGCTTGGACTTTACTTCTTCTTTAATAACAAAGTCTAGTTTACTAGGTTTCTCTGCCCTTATCTTTTCACAAGCCTTTTCAAAATTGCCTATATTTAACCTCCACAAAAATTGTGCAAATGCCCTAGATTTCACAAAATTTTCATCATTTATAAACCTCTCAAAGGCTTGGGCAACTATAGGATCAATTTCCTTACCTTGATAATCAACAACAGTGAGCTCCAGGGAAGGTGTAGGGGGCTCCTGTGGTTCCCCAATCTCTAGATCTGTGGAAGTAACAATTACATGCCCTTCTCCACCAATTTTTCTAAGTCATTCCCTTAAAGATGTTTCATTATCTATCCTAATTGGGGACTAGCTCAGGGAGTATTTTTCTGGCTAAGAAGAAGAAGACCCATGTTCTAACTTCTACCTTTTTGGAGCACAGGATGAAGGTGGGCTTCCTATTCTTTTATGGAGAGGACCCTGTTGCACATTCTAAATCATCACATATCCTGACCTTCTTTGTAATGTATATTGACCAAGAGCTACTATGTTTTTATTGTTGATGTTCCTCTACACCTCTACAACCCAATCTAGATATGTCTCAACATACATAGCCTTCTTTTCATTCATAGCTTGTATTATCTTAGGAAAATTATTCATCAAGGCCTGTATCTTGGCTCCCTAGTACTTCTTTTCTTTTAATGGATCATAATGGGGGTCAAAAGCCTTAATCAATTCAAGGGTTTTGCTAAATACTATCTATTTTTCTTTTCTTAATTCCTGTTCTTGTAAAGTAAGAACATTTCTAATTACATCCTCAGGATAGTAAACTTGTTGCACCATACGGGAAGCTTTTATTCTCTCCCTGAAGATATCATAGAATCCTTCAGGGTCAATAAATTTGGCATGAGATTCTGTCATGTTATATCTATCTAAAAAAAAATTCAAATGCTTCCACCCTTTCCTTGCAAAGATAAAATCATGGGTCACAGTAACAATTGGAAAAAATGTGCCCTTCCTAGTCAACTCCCTGTCATCTATGGTGCCTATTTGCCATAACAATTCAACTATTCATATCTTTAAATGCATATCAAATGGTAGCACATGAGGCTTTCCCAAGAAGCCATATACTCTTACTATTGTTGAAACATTATAGGGAATTATATCCCCTAGTTATGACTGATAAGTAGCCCTTTAGCATGATCCTTGGGTCTGACTAGCTCTAACAATGCTTGTGGAATTCTAGGTTTGTCTCCTCTCAAAAGAAATCTAAGATTTGATGCAAAATACCTATGAAACATCACATAACTAGCACCTTTGGCTTATGAGGTCATATCCACACTCCACAACTGCACTAGATTCTTTTCTCCATCCCTAGTTGTCTCTAGCTCCATACCCTTGGAAAAGAAGGCAAGTCCCTTATGTAAACATTTATGCATAAGGATTGAATATCCACAAAAAATTTTATCTACTTTTCCCCTTGATATCCCCACCAATCCATTGTGAATCTCTTTTGCAAGAAATGTTGCAAAATCCAGAATAATGCTCATTCCAAATTGAAGAGTTTGAACCATTATGAGGACAACTGAGCTTGGGCTTTTTTCTACTTCATCCACTCCAAAAATCCTACAAAGAGAAACATATAATGCCTGAGCTCTAGTGTTAAAATGTCTTTTCAATAGTGGCTCTGGGGTGCTAGTAGTAATCACAGACAAGGTACCAATTTTAGCAGGATGCTCCTGTAGTGGGCCCCTTTTCAAGTAGATTCTTTGTGCATCATACCTTGCTTGAAAATCACCCATGTCAATAGTTTCATGTATAGCATGGTTAGGGTTAAGATTGAAGACTTCTCTAATTAATTTAGGGTAAACCCTAAAGAGGTTCACTCTAGCATGATTCTTTACCCATCCTGTAATTTGATCATACTTCTTGGAGACATCCATTAACAAATCACTATTGAAGAAAACTGTGGGGACTACTAATTTTCCAATGCCAAACTCCCATACATTACTCAGAGGAGTATCTAGTCTTTACTCTAAAAACTATTTCTTGAATAATTCCAAACCTCCCATGGATGCCTAAGCATCTTGCACCCAATTGGCCTTGTCATAGCAACCCTCTGCTACGGCTATTCTAGGGTTTTTAGGAATTAACTCCCTCCCCTTAGTTATCTCATGTACTGACAAAGGAAATTGTTCTAGAAAATCATCATGCATAACCCCTCTTTGAATATTCAATTTGCCTAGAAAATTCCTTTCATGGAGGCATTTTCTAAAATTTTAAATCTTACTTAGAAAATTCTCAATTTTCACTGGTTACAGATCACTTACCCATTAAAATTTGTTCTTCTTTCTGCAATTTTCCCTGCAAATTCACTTAATTCCTTGAGGAATTCTATGCCCTAGCTCTAGAAATCATTTTTCTTTGAGAAAATCTACAATCTATGCTTCAACAATGGTGAATTTACATACAATATCAGAGCATTGAGATTGCACAAAGGAAACTTTGTATCACATTAATTCCTACAACCATTATTTTCATGTTTTATTTTGAAATTTGAATTTTACCTGTCGATTTCCAAAAATTGGATGGCTCTATTTCAAAAGTAAAAAGCCTTTTTAAAACTTTGGAACCTCGACCACATGTCAGAAGCTTGCTTGCCCACATTATTTAAAAGCCTCGCATCTTAATAATGTGAGAATGCTGACATCATCGATCTTACCCTAATTGACGATGAATCAAGATATCTTCATTTGGCAGTTCGAAATGGACCCTACTAAACTCTGAGGACACATGTCACTTAGGTGCTATCTCGCTATACATAAAGAGTGAGCACCTTGCCATAGCAAGATAGCGCCTGTCATTGATCTTGATTTGATCATGTAGATGAAATTTGATGCATTACTTTAGAAAAGCATGGTGGGCCCTTTGTCGCTATGTCGCTATCCTAACTTTTGAGCAACTCTCCATAGCGACATAGCACTAATCATTGATTTCAGATTAATTTGATGATCATAATCTCTCATACATTTTGTGAATAAGGCATGGGTCCCATTGTTGATGATGTGAAGAAACCCTACATTGCTGGCACAAATAAAATTATATTATAATTTCAGTTATGTTACCACGTTGCTTAGGCTCCACCAAATTTTATTTCCTGGCTGGGCACTATGTCGCTAACGATGAGAAACATAGATTTATTGATAGCAACATAGCAGCTTCTAGTGACTTCTCAAAATTTTGGGGCCAACAAGGTAAAGATAAGCGAGGTCATGATGATCCTCATCAATGCTTCTGACAAAGTAGTAAAACCACACATCCACCGATCCACTTGGGAATTTCATGGTTGCTGAAAAACCTCAAAAAAAGACTGTCACTTATATTTCTCGTGAAGGCGCCATGTCAGTAATAGTAGAACTTACAAATTTCTTGATAGCAACATAGCGCCCAATCAAGAAAATATGATTTTTTGTTGACGCCCTTTAGTCTTTCAATATTTTTCTATATCCCAAATTTGAATTGAGTTTGTTGATTTCCCATAGATCGGACGGCTTCATTTGAAAAGTAGAAACACCTTTAAAGATTTCAGCACCTTGGCCATGTAGTGAAAGCCTACTTGCCCACATTTTTAAGAACACTTGCAACTTCATAATCTGGGAATGCAGGCATTGTTGATTTTAACAAGTTCAACAGTGCTCATAAAAGTATTTCAACCTGGCACCTTTTAAGATAATATATTGCAATTAAAACAACTCTAAGGTTTGTCATAAAAAATAAAAGGTATTTTGACGTAAATAAAACCCTAGGATGAACAAGCCCGCCAAAATAGTTTTTGAAATAATACTTTTGAAATTTTTTAAATTAGAGCAATGCATAACAAAGGTATAAGGGCTTTCTCACACACTTAGGTTTTATTTTTATTTTTATGGGTGAACTAAGAGACAAACCCTGAGAATTTAAAAGGATAACACAACAAATGAAATAAGGTATAGTTAGGGTAATCTAAAAAAAATTCAGAATTACTTGAAAGGAAACCCTAATCTGGCTAATTCAATGACTTAAATGATTTTTCACCCAAATATCATGACTTTTCTATAATATGAAAAATTAGACCAACAATGGCTCTATCTGGGGATGATAGAGTACTTGAGTTTATGCAAGAATTCAAAATCTATGGAAGAGCAGACCACACACTTGGTGCAAACATGACAATTTCTTCAGAGAGCACAAAATAACACACAGGAATAGGAAACCAAATTGTACAAGGAAGCTAATGGGAATTTACAAAAATACAGAATGTACAAGGGAACCTAAGATTACTGTTCATGGAAAATAGATACTTTTAAGAAAAGTACCTCTTCAACAATTTCCCATGAACTGGCAATTCAAGAATACCTCCAGTTAATTCCCTCAAAAAATATGAATCCTCTCCATTCTTATCATAGATGTTATATGGACCAAGCCAGATTGGGTCAAATTTTCCATGTTTTCCCTTATCTTCCATCCTAGCATTCCACATCAGTACCATATCTCCTATTTCAAACTTTCTCTCAAAAGCCCTCTTATCATATAAGTGCTTCATTTGTGATTGGAGCTTAGCATTCTGAATAGAGGAATCTCTTCTTGCCTCCTCTAACTATTTGATGTCATCCAGTCTAAGTTGCATTTCATCAATAATATCATCTTCATATAACTGAATGAATTTATACATATCCCTTAGGTTATTTTGGGGAAGTCTAACCTATATACCATAAACTAGGTCAAATAGGGCACAACCAATGGCCTTCTTAATAGCAACCCTGTCAGCCCATAGGGCTAATGGAAATTTTGAATCCCATGCTTGCTTATTTTACCCTAGAATTCTTTTAATAATCTTTAATATACTCTTATTACTTGATTCCGCTTGACCATTCCCTTGAGGATGATAAGGCAATGATGTATATTCTATAATGCCATATTTTCTACAAAACTCTTTATATTCATCAGATCTGAAATACATAGCATTATCAGTAATGATCTTTTGTGGGCAACCAAATCTAGTTATAATGTTATTCAAAATAAAATTGATCACCACTTTACTTGTACCATTCTTGGTAGGGATTGCTTCAACCCATTTGGTGAAGTAATCAGTTGCCACCAGAATCTAGGAATGTCCACCACTATATTTGTTTGAAATTTCACCTATGAAATCAATCCCCCATTGCTGAAATGGTGCCTATACCTCCACAGGTCTTAATGGAAAATTCCCAAAAAATCTCAACTTTCCACTAAATCTTTGGCAAGTGTCACATGTCTTAACAAATTTATGAGCATCTTTGAAAAGTGTTGGCCACCAAAAACAAAATCTAAGGACTTTGTGGGCTATGGTTTTAGCCATGTAATGACCTCCACACACACCTTCATGCATATCTTTCAAAATCCTTGTAGCCTTAGTTTCATCTACAAATTTCAAAAGTACTCCTTCCATACTTCTCCACCATAACTATCCTTGTACTATAACATATCTTATAGCATGCAACTTAAGGGATCTCCTTTGATTATCAGTTAATTATGGTGGGGATTTCATTTTTTGCAAGTAATAAATTACATCTTTGTACCAATCAGAGGTGTTCATGTCACAGAGATCTTCTCTACAGTTATCATCCAATTGGTTAATTTGGTTTGCTTCTAGGTTAGCATCCACCATCAACTTGGCTAAACATTGACCTCTGACTAGTTTAGTAATCTAGATATCAATATTGAATTCTTGTATTCTATTGATCCATCTACACCTCCTGCCAGATACTTCTTGTTGTGAGAAAATGTCTTTCACAACAGTAGTAGAGACAAAAGCAATAATTGTATCCCCCATTAAATAACATATGAAGGCCTTCACTCCTTTGACCAATGCATAGGCCTATTTTTCATTAATATCATACTTTAGTCAGCTGCTTGCAATGACTTGCTAAAGAATGCAATGGGTTTTTCATAACCCTCTTCATTTTTTTGCAATAATACTGTAGCCACAGTGTGAAATGAAGCAAAAGAAAATATGTGCATTCATTTATCATAATCTGGGGCTCTAAGAATAGGGGCATGTTTAATGGCTTGCTTAATTTTTTGAAACACAATACTAGGTTCACTTTCCCATTTTATCTTAGATCCCTTTTTTAACATTCTCGATATAGGCCTACTAACTTCTGCAAAAATTTTCACAAATCTCCTAAGGAAATTTATCTACCCAAAAAATGATTGGATACCTTTAACACTCTTAGGTTTTTGAATTTTATCTATTGCTTCCACCCTTTCAGGGTCAATCCTCACTCCATGTTTGCCAACTAGATGTCCTAACAGTTTTCCTTTAGTGACACTAAAGTTACATTTCCTTGGATTTAAGGATATTCCATATTTAAGGGCTTTGATAAATACCTTTTCTAAGTGCATGCAATGATCATTTTCATCCTTGGAGTAAGCGGTAAGGTCATCCTGATACACAACTAGAAAATGGTCATAATATCAACAAAGGCCACATCCATGGCTCTTTGGAAAGTAGCTCCAACATTAGTAAGCCCAAAAGGCATCCTGACATAAACATATGTACCCCATGGGATAGTGAAAGTAGTTTTAAATTGTTCTGATTCCTTAACAACCACTTGATTATATCCTGAAAACCCATCCATCATGGACATCAATTTTGAACCAGTGACCCTTTGCAGCATGGCTTCCATGTTGGGTAAACCATAGTTATCTTTTAATGAAGATATGTTGAGATTCCTAAAATCAACACACAACCTTATATCTCCATTTTTCTTTCTTACTGGCACTAATTTGGACACCCAAGAAGAATGCCTGATGGGCTTAATGATGGTAACATCTCTTAATTTAATCAGTTCTTCTTGCATTTTGGGAGCCAGGGTTGGATTTATTGGCCTTTTCTTTTTCTGAAAGGTTTAGCATCTAGTTTCAGAGGGATCTCATGTTGAAATAAATCTTCCATATAGGCCTTTAGATCATCATATGACCATGCAAATACATGCCTATATTTCCTTAGTAGATCTATCAAACCCTATCTTATCTTAGGAGGCAATTTTTTACCAATATATACCTTCTTAGGGGTTTCTTTAGTTCCCAAATTTATCTCCTCCAAATTCTTAGCACTACATTCACTAGTATCCATCTGAGATCTATCATGATTTTCAAAAACAATTTCCAAGACAACTAAACCTTTTGGTATTTTGTTTGTTTTCAATTGTACAACTTCTTGCCCAAAAACTATATCTTTTCCATCTATGTTTTCTACATAAGCTGCACAATCAACTTCCTACCCTAATAACATATACTCACAATTCAAAAACCTTAAAATATCTTTATCATCCTCAAACACTTGCCAATGTTGGACATTGTTAGGGACAGAGGGTTTGACCTGAGTTTCAATTTTAGATATACCAGCAAATGTAATATCATCAGGTTTTATGGCTATATTTGCTAGTAAATCAGCCATCTTATTGTTAGATCTATCCTTCCAAATTATCCCAAATGCATCAAAGCACTCAATCATATCTCATACTACATTTTTGTATTGTTTTAACCTTTTATTTTTTGGCACATAAACATTTGTCACCTGGGATACAATTAACTCAGGATCCCTTATCACATTTATACATTTTATTCCATGCTTATGGGCTAGTCTAAGTCCTAACAACAAAGCCCCATATTTTTCTATGTTATTAGTACAAGGAAAATTCAATGTGAAAGAAAATTTGTAAGTTACCCTAGGAGGAGAGATTAACAAAATACCTACACCTGCTCCATCTTTGCAATAAGCACTGTCAAAGAACATGGCCCAGAAGTCACCTTTATCTATCTTTGCATCAACTTCCATCTCTACTTGAGATCTTTGATTGCTTTTCTTCAAAGTTAGGACCTTAGCTCTGAAAGCATTAACATCTATATCCATAAAATTTTTCATATCATCCTCAACTTCTTCTACTATCATATATATACTTTTTGGTTCTCTGTTAACCTTGACAAAGTTTCCATCAATGTTAAAAGTAGCAAATGATAAGTCACATTGTAAAATTCCTCACATGGTAGCACTCCATTTCTAGATAATAACATGCCATATTGAGGAGGTATATCAACAACCAATACACTCATAGTGAGTTCTTTATTTGGACATGTTGTCAATCTATAGAGCAGGGTACTAATAGTGCCTATAACTATAACTTCCCTTTTATCCATGGCACAACACCTTCCTTCAATAGTGTCAACCTTCAGACCTAATTCTTTCATTACTTTGAAAGGTATAACAATACTAGAAGCACCAGAGTCAATCATATAATTCTTCAATGTCTTACCATTCACCAAAATTCTTAAGAAAAATGGCTCAACATTTCCCAAGAATTCATTAACAGAGTTATCTAGAAACATCTAAGGAATCTAAGACACAACTACTTCAGTATCCTATTCCTTCATCTTTTTCTTCTTCACTTCCTTAGGAACATGATCCTCATTACACTTTTGATTTACTTTTACCTCAGTGTTCCCCATCCATGCTATGGCTTTATCTCAGTGCTTTGGGATTCTCAGTAACTCAGACAAAGGAACCTTGATATTTATCTGAGACAAAACAACAAACATGTCTATAGCAGAATTAGAAAGGTTATCATAATTCAAATTCTCTTTATCATCAAGCTTACCCAAAATATTCAATTGATTATGATGACTCTTATCTTGATCATTGACATTTTGTGATACCTTTCCATCCTTTTTCTTGGATATGTTATTTGAGCACTCCTTATTCTTTGGGTTGTTACCTTTCCTTGGTTCCCACTTTTTATTTGCAAATTTAACCTTCACAATAGGGGACTCTTTAGGTTTTACAACCTCCCCTTTCTTATGGTCTGTTCCCTTTATGAAAATACCAGTTGCCTTATTTCCCTCCTTTCCTTCGACCATACTTCTAGTCTGAACCTGAGCCACCATATTTGCAGTAATTTGGTCAATTTCCTCTTTGGAGGGTTTTCTTAGGATCACTTCTTCCTTTGAACCTACCATGTTACACATATTATCCTCAACATCGCTTTCATTAGAAAATACTTGCTGTTGATTTACACTTTGAAATCATCTTTGATCATTTACATCTCTATCACAACCTTCATTGTCAGAAAAATGTGAATCAAACATGTTACATCCTACATCATCATTGATTTCCTCTTGTTCCTGACATTTTTCCACTATATTCTCATTTCCAGGAAAAGAAAAGGCTACCACACAATATTCAGGGGCATGAGGTAATTGACAAGCAGAATACCATGTAGGTTCAGCAGTGAATTCAAGATCATCTACCAGATTTATAGAGTTTTTGGATACAGGAACAGGGGTCACCTTGTTACTAGTGTTCTTGGGGGTAGCAACATTAGACTGACCATCTTTCCAAGTAGTGGTATAAGGGAAATTTTGCAACCTATTCTGTCTGTTGAAATTGGATTGATAAGGGGCTCTATTTTCAGTGGGGTTCCTTTCATTTTTTACCTAAGAAAGATTTAAATTCTTTATGGCATTGAGAACCTGAGTTATCACACTTGGCTCTTGCTTCTTCCCACCTACACCTTTGTTTTCCTCTTTTCTATTTTCCTTATTACCAAACAATCTAGAGTCATCCCTTTTACTTTCTAATCTGCCTGAAATCCTCAGATTATTTTCAATGTTAATAGCATTCCTAAAAGCTTCCCTTAAAGTTCTAGGCTCCTTGTCCCTAAGCTAATATGCTATTTTACCATCAAATGCATTCAAATAAGTGATCAGGCATACCTTGTCATCAACTCGCATGGCTTGCATTAGCTTATACAACCTTTTCTGGAACCTATTTTTGAACTCAATAACAGATTCATTTGGCAATCTCTTGATGTTATTGAATTCAGTTAGAATGTAACTCTAACTCAACTTGTCACCATATTGTTCCTTGAAACATTATTCAATATCCTTCCAATCCATGATAGACAATTTAGGGAGTCTTTTAAACCATTCTCTAGCATCTTCTGTAAGTGACTGAACAAACAACTTCATTATAACATCTTTTGCTTCAACTTCATAGTCACTCATCATATCTAGAAAGCTTCTTAGGTGATCTTCATAGGTTATAGCATTATTTCCAGCAAATTTAGGCAATCTTTTTCTCATCTCTTGAGGGATAGGATTAGGGAAACTAGGAATTCCATCAAAACATATCTACCTATATCCTTCTAAATGGATAAATCTTCTTTGCAAATCAATTCTAGGCTGGGAGGAAATATTCCTTTGAACATTATCATTAGCATTGTTGCTACTAGCATCAACAAGAGGCTTATTCTGATCTACCCTTTGTGAAATAGAAGATAAGAGAGGAAAATGTACCTAAGAAGTATCCTAATCTGCCTTATTACATCCACCATCTATATTATGCTTAGGCATAGCTGCAGATTGCTTCTTAGCAATTTCTAGGAACTTGATCTTATTATTCATCTCAGCCATAGCGGCCTCATTTTCTACAATCTCCAATTTCTTAGCTAGAGCATCCCTCTCTTTTCTTTTCTTTTCTAACTCAATATTGAAAGGTGACAGAGAATCATGAATTTGGACAACTTGTACTAGCTCATTAATCCTAATACCAACTTTCTTTCTTTTTCCTTTATCCCTAGCCCCTATAGCTGGTTCCATATTATTTACTCTATTGTTATCAACTTCCAGGGCAGGGTAGTTCTTGATTTTCTATACTACAGGTCCCTCTAGGTTCATTTTCTGATTTTCCAACAATATTTTCTCCTACCTCCTAAGTTGTTCAACTTGTCCTACAATCTCAGGCTGCCAGGCAGTAGATGCTATCTCATTTTTCTGTTTTAGAGCAGTAATTCTCCTCAGTAATTCTTGTTTTTCCTCATAATTCTTTGTAATCACTTCTTCCCTCTCCTTTTGAAATCTCATATTAATAGCTTCTTTCTCAACAAGCTATGCTCTCAATATTTCATTCTCATTAGGATAGGGGATAGTGAATTCAGACCTAGATGTTTTCTCATCATTAAAACTTTCATGTTCTAAGTGCCTAGGTCTAACATTTTTAGGAGAATAATCTAACATGAAAGGGTTTGTGCTATACTAGAAGAGATTGTTTCTAGTCCTACCCTCTAGACTAAATACAGGTGGTTGCACAACCTTTTCCTAACATATCATTTCAAGGGTATTGTAGAAATCATCATCAGACAAAGTTGGATGAGATCTCGAACCTACGGAGAAAGGCATTGTTCCAACAGTGGGATGGTGAGCATTATTTTTGTCTACTGCTTGGTCATGTGAATAGCTCCCCTTCTGCATCTGATTTCCCTTCAAAGCCCAATTCTATCTTCCTCTAGGAGGGAGATCAGTTTGTAGTTTGATGGCTGAATTTTTCTTCACATTTTCCTGTATATTTCTTTTATTTTCCATAATTTGGGACAACAATTTTCTTAATTGTGATACTCGTTAAAACCCTTTGAGTCGCCACCTACTCTATTAGAATGAGAAAAGAACTAGACAAATAATAAATCCTTTAATGAAAATCTCGGGCAAAATGTATACAAATTCCAAATCTACAGGAAACTTTCAGCATAAAAACTTGCAACTCTACCCAAGGGGACACAGATCTTTAATAATTCACTATTTATGGCAATACTAATTGTAATTCCCCAGCAGAGTTTCCATTTTGTTGGTGTTTTAAAACCTACTAAGCAAAAAAAATGCTTAATACCAAGATGACAGTACTCACACAATCTAAAGACTAGCCAATTCTTATTAACAATTTCATGTGCAAAGCATTTGGGCCAACTTCAACAAAACCAAGGATGGTTTTCTACTCTTCTAGCTCTACAAAACCAAGGTGGGTGTACCTAGGGATAGTTTGTAATGCAAACTATTGTATAGAGCTTCTTCCAATATCATTCTAATTTTCATCTATCACCCACTAACATATGTGCAGTTTACTTCAACTCTTTTAATATCTTCAAACTTGTATGTATCCCTTAATTGCAGATCTGGTTGTCAGTCTCCTTGAATTTATAAATATTCCTGACAATAGTAGCTACCTAAGACTCAAAGAATAGATATAAATGAGTATTGACCATAATTTATAATTCTTGAATAGGATTGAAAATAATTTTGATTTTCTAAGATGATTTGATATGCAGTAGCAGAATTCATCCTTGTTTACTTCTGATTTATAGGACTAGTGCCTTATCCATTTGACAATAAATTGACTATTGGTGGGAGATCTAATTCAAATAACTTGTATAAGAATTAATCAATTATAATCACCTATCTTCATTCTTATGCCATATCCCTTTTATGAACTCATAAACCCTACTGATTTACTGAAGCATTTATTTAATTGCTTGAATTAAACGCAATAATAAAACCAATGTACAACCCATCTAGACTACATTTAGCCAAATAAACCTTATTTAAATAACTTTGAAGTAAACAAACCCATAAACTGGAGTTAGAAATTGATGACACAGATATAGTGTAAATATCCCTTTATATTATCCATTTCATATGACTAATACAATAACCAATTGAATGCCCAGAATAGATTGCCATTTCTATCATTTCAATTTGCTTATCAGAAAGTACAATGGAATCAAACTCAAATCAGCTACACTCTATTGGATTGATTGAATGTACTTTTCATGAGAAAACACAAAAATTCTACTAGTTTTAGAACATCACAATGCCTTGAAAACTCATTTATATAACATAAGTTGCAACAAAAAAAGGGCATATGTGACTGACAGGTGTCCTTTAAAAGATTTTTACAAACATCTGTAACAAAAGGACAAAACTGTGCATAACAATAAAGCTATCACATCAAACATTCCTTGGTGGGGCCCTTTCTATTATATTTTCATCGATTGAGACAAGAGATTTAATTCTTTTATTTATTATTCATCCTCAGAGTAAGTGGTCATTAAATTTGAGAGTGATGAATCATCTGTGATTACTTGCAAACTTACTTTAATCTAAGGACTTTCCTTGTCTTCATCATTAACCATGAAGGTAACTTTTACTTTGGCATTTTCCTCCTCCTCCTCTTTCATATCACAATCCTATAACAACTACTCTTATGACAAAAAATTGTTTCTCCACTCATCGTAAGCAGTGTCCTTTGGCCAATCAAAACTTAATGCCTCTCTTTGTATAGTTATTAAAGAAATTGCAACTGCCTCTAAATCAACAAAATCCTTTTTGATGTCATTGTAAAATAACTGCACTTTTACTAGTTCCTCAGCTATTTTTTCCCATAACCGGTAACCAATTTCATTAACAATATTATTCATTCTTTCACAAGATATCTCATCCAATTCCTTTTTCCATTCTTCTTTTTCCTTTATTTTGTCAACAGTCTTTAAAGCACAAGGAAATAGACTAAAATTTTCAGCCATATATCTAGATAAAAAATTTATTAATCTTTTTTGAAAAGAATCTCTTTTGTCATCAAAACCTCCTAATTTATTCAATAAATCAAAAATCTTCTCTATTTGATGACAAGGCATTTGGATGATAGATATGCACATAAATGTGATATCATGGTTTCTTTCCCTCCATTTTTGCACAAGAGGCCTCAACCTATCCTCATCTCTCTATAGTTCATCCCTAATGGATGTAATCCTTACCAATTAATCAAAAAAGGTTAGCCATTCTATCTTATCCATTAAGTACATCACACCCTACCTCAATTTTTCTTCATATCGACTTTTTAATTCTACATGCAATTCATAAAGCTTAGTTTTCTCCTCTTCAAAATCCTCTATGGTGTAGAATTGAGGCCTTTCAAGGGTATTAGGTAGCTCAATAATTAGGGTGGACTTAAAAGGCTCAATAAGTGGCCTAGGAGGGTATACAATCCTGGGTCTATTGGACTCCTCTATTTTTCTTTTCCCAAGCATCTTCTCCATTTGAGATACTTGATTCTCCAATTTTTGTATTTGTTTGCCCCTTTCTTCATATGCCTTTAGCACTTCTTCAAATCTAACATTTAGCTAGGCAAATCTATCCTCCTCCTGGCCATAAACCATACTACCAAATTTCAGCATTTCTAAGGCCATCCCAATTATCTTTTTACTGCCAACTTCACTAGCACTGAAGACTATCAATGCACTAGTATGCTCTATAGTACAGATTTCCTACATCCTTGTTTTATCCCTTTTCTCAATAGACCAAATAACAAGGGCTTGGTGGTCATCACTAAATTTGACTCCTCTATGAGCCTATAGTATCTCTTCTTCAGTTTTTAACTCAACATCCTTTTGTTTTCTTACTGAATCAAAAACCATAGTATCCACTATATCTCATTCAGGTAAGATAAGGATTCTTGATTGCTTAACCAATTGCCTCCTGGCCTCAGGTGTAAATTGGGAAAAGTCACTCAAAAACATGGACTTTACCTCTTCTTTAATAACAGAGTCTGGTTTACCAGGTTGCTCTACCCTTATCTTTTCACAAGCTTTTTCAAAATTGCCTATATTTAACCACCACAAATACTATGCAAATACTCTAGATTTCATAAAATTTTCATCATTTATAAACCCCTTAGAGGCTTGGGCAACTATAGGATCAATTTCCTTACCTTGATAGTCAGTAGCAGTGAGCTCCAAGGAAGGTTCAGTGGGCTCTTGTGGTTCCCCAATCTCCAGATCTGTGGAAGTAATAATTACATCCCCTTCTCCACCAATTTTTCTAAGTTGTTCCCTTGAAGATGTTTCATCATCTATCCTAATTGGGGACTAGCTCGGGGAGTATTGTTCTGGCTGAGAAGAAGAAGACCCATGTTCTAACTTTTGCCTTTTTGGAGCACTTGTTGAAAGTGGGCTACTTATTCTTTTATGGAGAGGACCCTGTTGCACATTCTGAATCATCACATATCCTGACCTTCTTTGTAATGTATATTGACTAGGAGCTACTATGTTTTTACTGTTGATGTTCCTCTACACCTCTGCAGCTCTATATGGATATGTCTCAACATATGCAGCCTTCTTTTCATGCTTAGAAAAATTATTCATGAAGGCTTGTATCTTGGCTCCCCAGTACTTCTTTTCTTTTAATGGATCATAATGGGGGTTAAAAGCATTAACAAACTCAAGGGTTTTGCTAAATACTATCCATTTTTCTTTTCTTAATTCTTGTTGTTGTAAAGTAAGAACATTTCTAATTACATCCTCAGGATAGTAAACTTGTTGCACCATACAGGAAGCTTTTATTCTCTCCCTGAAGATATCATAGAATCCTTCAGGGTCAATAAATCTTGCATGAGATTCTATCATGTTATATCTATCTAAAAATAAATTCAAATGTTTCCAACCTTTCCTTAGAAAGACAAAATCATGGGTCACAGTAACAATTAGAAAAAATGTGCCCTTCCTGGTCAACTCCCTATCATCTATGGTGCCTATTTGCCATAACAGTTCAACTATTCCTATCTTTAAAGGCGCATG